>CM031236.1:293590936-294120936 GCA_018340775.1 Taxus wallichiana var. yunnanensis
TTCTTGAAGATGAGATATTTTCAATATGAAAAAATAGCATGTTGTACCCTTTATGGGGAGGATTTTATACTTGTATTTTAGTTTCTAGACTTATTATAAATTTGTAGGGAGTAAAATTTTAATAGGGATGGGTTTAGATTTGTAAATTATATTGTGAATCCAATCATGCTAGTTGGAAAGAAGAAAGATGTAAACCTATGTTGCATGGGAGTAAAAAGCTATTGTTATCTCATTTTTAGTACTTGTTTGAAAATGAGGAAGAACATTGTGATGATTTTGTTTAAGAAATTATATTGGAACTAGTCTTATGATATACATGTTAGAAAGAAAGGTTGAAAATATGTATTATATTAGTATGGAAATCATTATCATTATTATATTACCAATTAATAATTTTGTAAATGAGGAAAGTTGGCTTAGATTTTTAATATATTTTGTGGAGGGTAGGATTTAACCTAGTATATAAAAACTTGCCTCTTGATATGTGTAGACACCTAAAACATGCCTACACTTAGCATTTCATCCAATTCAACCAATTGATGACACTTTGTTAATCAACCTTCTTCGCTCCATTCTTAGATTCCCATTCACAACACCTTCTCGTCGTATTCCTCATATAATCATCTTATTTGGTTAATATGTCTCTTATTATCTAAACATTCCTCCTTTTAACCATTCGAGAACCTCCCTAGTTCTCTCTAGACCACTTCTATTGGCTTCCTAGGCTATCTATTAGTCATAATTGGTTATCCAAGACCCCGCCCAACTCTCAATGAGTATTTAATCACTTTATAATCAAATTTTAACTAGCCTATACCCTAGTTAAGCCTAAACCAAGCTTAACTAAGCATAAAACATGTTTATCCTAATCTAATCTAAAAGAGATTTAGTCCCACATGCACCCAAATTCCAAACTCTTCCAAACTAGAAACTATAAATACAAGCCTAAGGCTTTCCTTTCAAATGTTCCTTCTCTCTCAAGCACTTTATAAAGGCATTAGAAATCATTTGTGATATCTTTAAGCTATATAACATTTGAATCTTAGCCATATTCCATTGTTGAGAGATCCTTTATCTTGCATCCATCCATTCCAAATATAGTTAGTAAGGGAATATCTAAAGCTTGGCCATATAGCCAACTTGGAGAGATCTCTTCACTATGTTTGAGAGTAAACATCACATTTGATTGCTAGGATATTCATAGGTTCAATGTTTTATAGCTTTCAAAATAGTATAGCGTAGCTTTATCATGTTAGTTTTTGATGTTTTTGTCAAATTTATAATGCTTTCATGTTATTTTCCCTTGTTTATCTCTTATCTCATGGTGCATATTTGAGTTAGCAAAGCTTTGAGGTTCTTTAGCCTCATTCCATATCTTTTAAAACTTTCCATTACATACATTTGGCACACACCAATGTTGTCATCACAATCACTTACACCTCCTTCCATCAAGCAATCGGTGGTTCTTAACCCCTTGTCAAACAAGAGAGCTGAAATAAGTTTTCAAAAAGCAAATGAATCAAAATCAATAAATCAAAATCTAAAAGCTAAAAGAAAAATCAAATTGATATATAACTCTCTCTTTGGGTATTTCCAATAATGTCTATCAGGGCTATGGATGCACAGCTAGCGATGAGAGCAATGTAGTGATTAGAATCAAATGCATCTTCATCGGGGCTATGGACATCTGGCTGACAGCAGACCAATGTATGACTATCCTTCCACCATCCATTCACAAAATCACCTTTCAAAATAAATCATTCCTACAAATTGGCTAGGGTGTCTTCACTTATTGTCTATTAAATCTTCCCTTCAAGAGGTAATTAATTTCCATGTGCACACACTTTGGATCTCTATGAGTAAGCAGGATTAGTATGTTACCAAGTGTCTTTTTTGAACCTTTTCCAGACTCTTACTCTAGTCTGTATCTTGTCTCATGATTTGTAGCTTTGGTTAATCAATTATTCATTGCGAGGCTTCTAAGCTACATTCATATCATTCATATTGTTCTTCTACTTCATTTAGAACATTCATGTGTATAAAATTACTTATTTTCCATGTTTACGAACACCTTTGTCACCTTTCGGAAAAATAATCTTCTCCTTCCTTTCTATTATGTGATTTTAGGGTAACTTACATTGGAGGCATCCTTTGTTCTTCCCAGAATTTCATTGGTTTATGTTCATCATCACATTGAACCTATCCATAATGGCCTTGGGTCCCACTTCTACACGTGAAGAGTTTTTCTTTGAATACTCCCACCTAATCACTGGGGAATTTTTGCATCTTCACCTTTCTCGTACACGTGGCCTTCTTCCTTGTACATCCCATATATCACTAGGGGCATCCATGCTTCTTTTCCTTCCTATACATCACTGCATAAAACTTTTAAAAATCATAAAAAAACATTTAAATATGTTCGAAAAATAAAAAACATTCAAAGATGTTAGAAAAATAAAAAACATTCAAATATGTTAGAAAAATAAAATAAAAATTCAAATATGTTTTAGAAAAATTCTAAATAATATAAATCATCCTACAAAAATCGCTATTTGGTGATCACTTGTTCATGTGCGTGACTCACGGATCATCTCAATCTACCTCCATCAACAAAAGCTAGGATGCTTACTTCATCTATATTCTAGGGCACAATGAGTTGCACCGGTACTATTTCGTAGTGCACATTACTTTTCATAGGACTGAAGTGTCCTCCATTTTTCCCCTTGCAATGTATCCTTTCTTGGGAAACCATCGTCAACCCTTGTTGTTAATTCACACAGATCAAAACTGAAGCTTGATAGAAAAAACATTACATTATGTTTCTCTGTTAGTTTAGCTTGTTTACTTTCTCGTATTGCATTATATTTTGTAAGTTGCATGGAGTTAGGCATTTTTCTTCCTCGTATTGCATTGCATTTTGTATGTTGCATGGATTTGGTGTTTTTAATAATGGAAATTTGTTCATCTATGGCTTTTCAATGTCATACTACACTTTTGTTCATTCTTTTTAATAAGGACCGATGATGAAGATCACTAGCAATATGATGAAAAATAGAGTTGTTTAAACAGAACTAGTTGGATGTTAGTTCATTCCCTCTTCCTCATTCTCCTTTTCTTCTATATCCCCTTTCTTGTCTTCTTCTTCACACTATTCTTTCTTCTCTTTGTCATATTTTCAATCATCAATCGAGGGGTAATCCTCCATTCTACTCAATTTTCTTCTCCCCCTTCAAAATTTTCTACTTTTTTATGCTTGTCTACTTTCTTTGAAGTGACATCACTTATGCCACCTCAAAGAGGGGCCAATGTAGACACCTAAAACATTCCTACACTTAGCATTTCATCCAATTCAACCAATTGACGACACTTTGTTAATCAACCTTCTTCGCTCCATTCTTAGATTCCCATTCACAACACCTTCTCAGTCGTATTCCTCCTATAATCATCTTATTTGGCTAATATCTCTCTTATTAGCTAAACATTCCTCCTTTTAACCATTTAGAACCTCCCTAGTTCTCTCTAGACCACTTATATTGGCTTCCTAGGCTATCTATCTATCACCACATTGGTTATCTGACCCTCCCAACTCTCAATGAGTCTCTAATCACTTTCTAATCAAATTTTAACTAGCCTAAAACCTATTTAACTAGCCTAAACCAAGCTTAACTAAGCCTAAAGAATGTTTATCCTAATCTAATCTAAAAGAGATTTAGTCCCACATGCACCCAAATTCCAAACTCTTCCAAACCAGAAACTATAAATATAAGCCTAAGGATTTACTTACAAATGGTCCTCTCTTAAGCACTTTGGAAAGGCATTAGAAATCATTTGTGATAGCTTTAAGCTATAGAACATTTGGATCTTGTCCATAATCCATTGTTGAGAGCTCCTCCATCTTTCATCCATCCATTCCAAATATAGTTAGTAAGGGAAGATCTAAAGCTTGGCCATGTATCCAACTTGGAGAGATCTCTTCACTATGTTTGAGAGTAAACATCACATTTTATTGCTAGGATCTTCATAGGTTCAATGTTTTATAGCTTTCAAAAGAGTAGAGAGTAGCTTCATCATGTTAGTTTTTGATGTTTTTATCAAATTTATAATGCTTTCATGTTAGTTTCCCTTGTTTAGCTCTTATCTCATGGTGCATGGATGAGTTAGAAAATATTTGAGGTTCTTTAGCCTCATTCCATAGCTTTTGAAACTTTCCATTGCATACAATATGATGAAATTTATAATTTTGAGTAAATAGTTATTTCACCTTGCACTACTGTTATGGAAAGGAAATTATCCATCTTGTTAAATAAAAATAGAAATAAAAATAGTTTTGAGTTCATGGAGCTTACTTGTAATGCCTACTAAGTCATGTTTAGTAACCCTTATTTGTTGGTGAAAGATAATTGTTGGAAATTTGAGAATATTCTAAACAAGTATTTTAGTTCAATGAGTGTTGTACTTTGTTTAACAAAAAGGAACAAAATAGATATTGGTGTTACGAGTTTAATTATTATAAAGGACATATCATTTTGGTTTATCATTCCCTCAACCTTATTTCATTATTTGTACTCTTTCAAAATAGGAATGACCCTTAACTCATCCAGGTTGTTTCATTTTTTGTTTCTATGGTCAAAGAAAAATAATACATTCATAAACTCACTCTTTTGGTTATAGAAAATAGGTTTCTCTATCGTTAGGGATTAAGGATCTTATTTTTCACACAGGTGCAATACATATGCATATGTATATGTGGTTATACAAATATATATATATATAATTATTCAAAGCATAATCTGTTTGGAATCCAAATCAATATTGATATGAGATATAAATTTAAAAGGAAAGACAAAAAAAAATTTTGTATACATATGTTGTGTCCCCTTAAAACACTTGTAGCTTATCCTTGTGCCATGTGCAGCCATAAGGCTCCACATCGCCCATTTTAGGGAATGGCCCCTATACGTAATCATGTAACGATTCCATCTATCTATATACTAAATATATGGGTAAGTACACCATAATGGGGCACCAAAAGTGGTCAAAAACCCAAAAATAGAAAAATAATGAATACATGTTCTCGATTTTTTAGGATTAGTAATTTCCAAACCTAAAATGCATGTGTTATAACACATACATGTTTCTAGTGTTATGCATTTTGGAAGGGGGAAGGGAAAATGTTTAATAAAATAAATGTTAAGTATTTCTTATGATTTAAATTTATTTTAGTAAATATAAGAAATTAGGTTCACTTTGCACCTGATGAAATTGGTACTGTAGCTCCAACAGTTGTAATCTAGATGAAAGTTTTTCAAATTCAAATCTAGTCAGTACTTACTCATTTTTTCAGGATTTCAGCGAGGACCTAAAGTTTTTAGGGAATATATAATGTAGATGGTCTTTGTTTTGGGAAAACATATAATCATTTTGTAATTTTTTGAACTTCTAAATTGGATTTTGGACCTACCACTCCTCAAATTAGTACCAACTTTGAATTTCTCTCTAGAATTCACTTTAGTAACCACAAATTAACTCTATGATGTTTGTCTGCTTCTTACTGAAATGAGATCCCCACTTTGTAGATAGAAGATTGCTCCTAAATGGGGTTCCAGTCTTATGGCCAAAATGAGGTGATTTCAATGTTCCTTCTCCTTGAGGTGTGATCACACTACTAGGTATTGAATTAGTTTTTAAGAACACTACCAATTGAATGACATCAAGTGAAATGATAAGATTATTCATTCTTAGAAACATGGTGCTCTAAATGAAGGTCATCCCCTCACCTTTCCTTGCTCTAAAATCCTCCTTTCATGTAATCAAATTCATTATGCTCACACATGTATTTTCTCATACGTCTATCATGGAGATAGATAATGCATTAATAATTCACACATGATGGTCCTAGATACCTCGGTGGCATACATAGCTCATTTTGGATTGTTCCTTGAAGAGATTTGGGTACAACGATAGAGTCGAATATGATGATCATCAATTCACACCTTGAGCTCCATAGTTCACCTTAGAACATGATGAATCCTTAAAAATTAACTTTCTTAACCAAGACAATACATGGGTAGAAGCATGATTATGGTACGTAGACACCTTTTTCTCAAGTTTCTCGTCGTGGAAATGGGTTTCCTCCTTCAAGTAGGGGGATGCATCCTTGAATAAAATTTGAGGATGAGTTATATGTTCTTAACCTCCATACTTCATTGAAACACTATAAATAAAATTTTACAATCAATGAAACTATTCTAAAAATCTAATTTTTCTTGTAACTCAAAATTTAGGTCCTATTTCATTTTAAACTGAGAGGGGAAGCTATAGAGTTTTGAAGTACCTCAAGAAGTATTTGATCCTTAAATAAATGTTGATTATTCCACCTTATATATTATTATAATATCTTTCCAATTCCTTTTTTTTCATCGTAACTATTTCTAGAAATTTTGGAATCATCTGGAAAAGTCAATTTTCATTGTTTTACCTTTCATTCCCTACACCTGAAAACCTAGTCTTAAATAGATTACTCCTGAATCATATTTTATTTCTTAAATTTACTTAGACATATTAAATTATCTCTAAAATCACCCTCGGATGCTTTATAATTTCCCTAAAATATTCCATAGGTTGTTCAATTAGCTAAAAATGGCCAAAATGGCCTTTTTAGGCCTCCAGAGGAAGTAGTCTCTCATCAAAACTAAATGAGTTGACCAATCACCTTAGAGAATATTCCTTGAACACTAAAATGCACTGAACTATCTTATTAGGAGGTTACTTTGATATAGGGTAAATGTTCAGGGGAAGGTAGGATGGCCAGAGGAAGTATGCACATTGAATGAGAAACCTAATTTTCAATTAAGGGCTTAGTTGTCATGCTTCAAAATTTTCAATTTTCATGCTAGTTATTTTGGCCATTCTGGAGCTAATCAAACACCCTCTCGAGAGATTTTAGGAAATATATTAAGCATCTAGAGGTGATTTCAAGGAATCTTGGAAGTGTTGGAGGTAATTTAGGAATATTTAGGAAAGGTTTTCTCATTCAAGGATAATCACTCAACAACAAAGGGTTTTTAGGTGTAGGGAACAAACACTCTAATGGTGAAACTTGACTTCTCTAGATGATTCCAGAGCTTTGTAAGGAGTTAGGAGAAAAAATAGGCATTGGAAAGCTATGTGAATCCTCTACATGTTTGAAACATCCATTTTTCTCTAAGGCTTGAAGGTTTCATGAAGCATTTTAAAACAATGTAGCTGCCCCTTTTGGTTCCAGACAAAAATGGGCCTAAATTTTTAGGTTCAAGAAAAATAAAGTCTTGAAAGTTGTTCCATTGATCTTAGAATGTGTTGTTTCATTTATATTATGATGTTTCCACTCATGGTCAGTAAAGTGAGTGAAATGTGAGACTCAAGGAGTGAGTTGATGATCTCCATATCCTGACTCCATTGTTATGTTATATGAGTGAAGAATCCATCTAGAATGATGATTTTTATAACCTGTAAGGTACACTGAGAGAAGAAGTGAGAAAAACTTGATGAATGGACCACTGAGGTCAATGAATAATGCCCTATTTCACTTGAACCAATCCATGAAACATTGTCATGCCTTTTTGACCCTCTTGCAATTGATGATAAATTGAAATGATTTCCCACATAATGCAACCATGATGATCCTTCCACTTGGGAAACACAATGACTAATGAAATGTGAGACCAAAAACCTTCCAACCTTGAGATGGGTGAAGGTAGGAGATTGAATGAATAATGATTTAATATTTTTATCAACCCATCTAATGAGATGAGAAACACAATGAGACCAAAATTGGGAATCGAGAGGGATTCCCTTCCATCTAAATCACAAACCAACTACCAATCCTCCGTAAGAATGAATATTTCATTACCATTCCTATGAGGAAAGCTCCAAAGAGATTCTCACCACATATTCATAGGTGGATATTTACAAATTTTGAGAAGTACCTCTCGGAATGGGGACTTTCATAAATAGATTGTTGTTTACCAGGGGTGAGGATCTCATGAGGATGGGGCCAAATTACATGAGTTGAAAACACCTTCCTAACACCCCATGCTATGTTTTTGAGTAAAATAAATTCTCCTTTAAAGGGGAGAACATTTTTTGTCTCCCCATGCCCCCTTGTTATTGTAAAAGGGACAAGGGGACACTAGATCTCCAAAAGGATGCCATGGGTCTATTCATCATGAAAAAGTGGTAAAAATGAGTTACCATGAGTTGAAATCATGTTTCTAACACCTCAAGTGATGACTTAAGTGACACAAATGTTTTTAACTTCACAATTCACTTCCCTGACCAAGATGTCACCTAAGTGGAAACATGCTTATAGTATCTAGACACCTCTTTAATCAATTGTAAATAGGTTTTCTCCTCCAAATGGAGGGATTGATCCTGAATGAGAATTGAAGGAATTTTTTGAGTGTAGCACCCACCCATGTGCAACCCAAAAACAAGACCAAATAAATCAGTTTTTTTACTTTCATTTACTGAAACATTATGTGACACCACTTAGGTTCACAAGAGATTGCTCCACATCACATAAGATGACTACTCCAACATGAAGAACATACAAATGATATGACGACACCAGAAGCACATCAAGCCACACTATTAGAAATTAATAAGTACAAAACCATGATCCCACCATAATAAGAATATCACCAATGGGAAATTTCCACATCACTACATTTTCATGGTTACAACATTATCATACTCATGTTTCATTATTTAACCTTAACAATATAAAGAGTACTTAACATGAAGGAACACATTTTCCTTCTCTTTTTTTTAGCACATTTATTTTGGTTCATCCAACACTTAACCCGTAATTATTACATCCAATTTAGCTTGTTTAGATTATAGAAAATAATTATAAAATGTAATTGTTAATTAGAAATAACTTAACATTGTAAAACATAATATTAGATTCCCAAATTATAAACTATGCAATTTTCCATTAATTATTTTCACATGGGTTATTTCACATCTAATTTCATAGCATAAGAAGGGTTTATTAAGTTACATGAAGTCTCCTTGGTATATAACATTATAGAACGACATCACAAGGATACATTCCAAAACTAGAGAAAGTTACAAAATTTTCTTTACCAATAGAATCCTAAAGGTGCAATAATGCATAACCTAAACATCCTTGTGGTCTAAAGCACTGACAATATCTTCCCTCCTAATATTTTTAGTGCTAGAATAGCCATATGGATTTCATACTATAAATTTCATCCTAAATGTCACAAAGAGACATTATTCCTTGCATCAAAGTATCCTTTACCCTAACATACCCACAAGAAAACTCCCTACTAGGTTCCTAGGGAGGAAACACACAACTCTTACATATCCCTAAGACTTTAGGAATACAAAAGAAGTGAATAACATGTTTTCATTTTATTCACCTAATAATTTATTCTTCTTTAGTTTGATTTACAACATCATTAACAATATAGAAAACTAGAACACTAAAACATACAAGGATAGAGTAAAATGACCATGCATGATAAATGAATAAGAGAAGAACAAAGATCACACAAAGACTAGTCTCGGAAATTTGAATGCCTAGATTTTATCAAGATCTCATGTTCCATACAACAATAATTTCATAAATCCAACGAGTTAGGATGGAATTCGAATTGAGAACCGATCTCAAGAGGTCACGTTCTACCATGGCCAACTCGTATTTCCAACAATAAAAAAATCCAACTGATCCCACTACATATTTGGAAAATCATGTAGCCCACATAAATCAACCATATTGGGTCATAATGCATGAGGAGGTGGTAATCCATCTTGCAATACTAGACAAAGACAAATAATCACCACCAAAACAACTTGCTAACGAAAGAAATGGCCAAAATAAAAACCTTTAATGGTCCACACAACACTAAGCTCCACAAAATAAAGAAAATACCAAGGTTGTCCTTGACCAAATTTCCTTTGGGAATTTTTTCATGGGACTAGTTGGGAAATACACCAAATGTTTTTACTTCACGATTCAAAAGCCTCTTTAATAACCAAAATTGACTAAATATTGTAATTAATTATGTCCTGAGGGCGCTTCACTCTCGGGAATTTTGTCAAATAGTTCATGACCCTGCATGATTCTATTTATTATTATTATTAATATTATTAGATAATTTTCCCGACAACATTATGCAGTCTAGAGGCTTCTTGGAAAAGGTTGTGATAATAGGATTTACACTTGATAATTGCATTTATTTGAAAGGTCTAAGGGTCTCGTTTAAAAAATTCCCCTTTTTTATTTTGGTTCCAACATTAACACGTGGCTCATACCTCCTTACCATTGCACCATACAACAGTCCTATGCCAAACATTTGCTACTCGAAGCTCCACAAGGTGAGCTCAACCTACCTTGGTGTCATCCAATCAATGCTTGTGCATTTCCAATGCTAAAAAAGTGCCTCTCTAGCCTTTTCAAGGAAAGTATCCTTTTCTTTGTAAACAAAACCATTTTTCACTTTCAATAATCTATTATCCCCAATTGGCATGGGCTGGTAGGAAATAGAAAAGGAAGGCTTTATACATGGAAATTTCATGTTTGTTGGGAGCTTCTAAATCCACATCAACAAATCCTCTAATTTATTTTGTTATGTATATTCAACAACAATCCAAACCTAAGAGACTGCATTTCCATTAGGAATTTTATCAAATAGTTTCCAAAAACACAAAACATGTGCCGAGCGGCTACCACAACATCCTCGGCATTATCCAAGATACAAAACTCCTTCCATGTTTGTGTACTTGTCTAATAGTGAAATAAGGTATTGAAGATTATTCTAAAAAGAGACAAGAAAAAGAGAATAGGCATGTCTAAGCTACAAATCAAAAGGGAAAGGAAATAGAGTTCCCCACAAGTTGAAAAAAATAACTTCACCACACCCACGAAGGAAAAGTAGAAGGAGAATTGCATAATAAATATTTCTACAATGCAGACAGATGTTGTTTAAGGAATTCTATAGCTGTAAGGAGATAATTTCAAGAAAATAAATCAGTCATATAATGGAGCATCCTCTTTCCCCACAGAAATCAAACATCAGCAAAAACCATAACAAATATTCTAAACTAAACAATACTACAATAACTTGCTCTAGCTCAAATGATTTCCCTCATACCTAGAAGCTTCAAACAAAACCAAGGAGTTTTTCAAAACCATCCTTTGGCTAAAATCTTTCTTCATTCATCAACACACAAACCAATAAATTCTCTCACCGATGTTCGGACCTTGAATAAAAAATTTTTACATTAATAAAACATTTCATTATTTAATTATTTACAAAGAGGTTGGGCACAAGCCCTAGTAATTACTGATAAATTAGGAATATTAGGAATATTTCATAATTTATAAAAGTTTAATTGAATTCCTTTCTTATTGTTAATTTCATGATTTGTTTTATTATTTTAAAATTTTCCATTTCCGACTCAAGGCACTTATGTTATCACTTAATTATACTCATTTTAAAATTACACAGATTACCTTTATTGTTATCCATAATCCAAATTTTTAGCTTAACGTTAGTGTTATAAAAGAAAAAGTATCTCAAACTCAAGAATCGAGAATGATCCCGAGTTGTAAGAAACGACATCACCACATAAATTGCGAGACAAAAATATACACTTAGTTTGTGAAGGATAACTCCAACATCACCCTTAGTATTTTACTATCACAATAGTTTAATTTGCTTTATTGCTATTTTTAATTTTTTGATCACTCAAAATGCATCAAATGACCACTCGACCTAAGAGCTTTTCAAAAATTCATGCAAACCATCAAGGTTGGAGCAAGGAAAAAATTTATGATTTGGAGGGCACTATATCCTCCCTCCCTTATAGTCGCATCATCCACGATGCAACACACTCCGAACACTAAGAGGGATGAGAAATCATGTGAATTCAACAATGACTTATTCTAATTAGAGAAAAGGCTATGTTACTTAAAATGCTACTAACCATTAGTAGGTTTTTACATATTTTGAAATTTCCTTAAATTCTAATTGTTCTGTAGGGATTGACATTGCTCATTATTTTATCACTCCAATTATCTTTTCAATAAAAATTTTCTTAGTTTTGAAGCTCATTAAACCTCTTTATCCAATAGTTCAAATCCATAGTGGATTCAAATCCAAATCTTGATTATCATTTTGAAACACATTCACATGTGTTTTCTCATAAGGGTATTCACCATTTATAGTTGTATTGATTACATAGTTTACTTGTTCAATGTTCATAATGTTATCACTTGTTAAGGATTTTAACTTTCAAAGTTCCAAAAAGGTTTCTCCAAACAGTTGACCTCACAATGTCACACAAGGTACAAAGCACATTACGAATGACCCACAAAACACATTTTTAGCACATTTTCATGAATGAATCACATCACAAGACCTCTAACTCCACCATGGAAAGACAAAAAGTAGTCCACCTAACATAAAAATTCTAAAAATTATTCCCTAGGTATAGATCTAACAAAACACATGCTACTAAAAATAAATGAAGTGTCACATTGATACATATGAAACTAGTATCACATGACTCAAAACCATGATTGTACCCACACAATGCCGAGACAAGATCCAATAGTATATACCAACAAGGAGGAACAACATGCCTCAAAATATAAATTCATAACAAGACTCATGTAATAACTCATGAGACATATATACCAGCTCCATATGTCTCCAAAATCTCAATAATCCTCCCAAAGAACTCCATATACCTCATGATAGAGAAATAATCATAGTGCCAAAAACCAAGTCAAGTGACTCACCATAGAGCCCCGTTACCTTATTTCTCCATGTTGGGTCACTCACCATAGAGAAAAACCCTCTTATTTATCCATATTGGGTCCCTCACCAAAGAGTCTCGTCACCTTATCTCTCTATTTAATGAGGTTGAGTCACCCTATGGCATAGGGCACAGAGAGCCTTGTCACCTCCACCCAAGTGGCATAGTAACATGTAGCTCAATACTACACAACCCCATGACCCCCTTGGGGCGTACCCCATACAAAAAAGTGGTTCCATAGGTCTAACCACTCTATGGTGGATCCCATGACCCTATTCCAACACATAACGACATTAGAACTAACATATCAACTAGATTTAAATGCCAAGTGGCAACAAAATATCAAGCCTTGGGATAGGCTAGAAAAATTTAACTCCAAAAGCAAGTTTCAAACTAAGAAAAATAAATGGCTAAACAATGCAGTAATGCAAGGGCCTCTTGTTTACCAAAACCAATTTAAACACCCAAAATGTAGGAATACATCAATCAAGGAAATTGTTAAAAATACAAAGATCAATTTGCGAATAAAATACTACCATAGAAAGATCACATTACAATCACTATGTGGCCCTTCCATAGCCACAAAAGGGGTACTCATTAAGTTTCTAACACTAAAATATTGACCTTCATCTCGCAAAATACATATAACTAGAATAATCATAACTCCATATATCTCCATATCACACATACGAGGATCCACATAGTCAATATCACATAGGATTGTTCAATGGACAACCCAAATAAGAGAGAGTAGAGACACTAGTTCACATAAGCATGAGCCTAAGGTGGTGTACATCCACAATATACTTGAGAAAGCTCGAGGTATACCAAATAGATAGAAGTGGGTTTTCAGTCTACATGAGACTCCACTTTCAAACTCATACTTGGCTCAAGGTTATGGTCACTTATCTACAAATTCTCTCTCCACACATACACTTTTAGATGCTACCCATAGGGCTCAATAGTGTAGGGTACACAACATAACACATAACACGTTACGATCACATTGATGAATTATGAAAAACCATAATGTATTACACAAGGAAAAATTACGAGGTAAAATAGGAAAAGTAAATCTAAGGTTTACAACACATACATTTCCACATAACGCACTAAGGGTGTGAGTACAATACATTAGGGGTCATGCAATCACCATATGCCCCTAATTCATAATCAGAATTTATCACATAACAATATGAGTACATATATATTACAAACATAAGGATTTCACATCATGCCATACATTCCAATACAAACAACATGGTGGGAATTTTCACGATGTAACATATTCCACTACGAAGTAATTTTTCATGCAACACGTTGTCCCACATATATAATATCACTAGAACATGAAACATCACAACACTTTCGTAGCTCACAAAACATTTCCTTCACACACAAGGTGGTAATACACATGAATTTCACGTTGAATTCACAAGAAAGAGGGAAATTACTCACATCAAGAAGTACATCAATATCATAACAAGACCACACCAATTGGTAAGCACACAAGTGGTGGATTCAAAAATCATGAGTACCATATTTTTCACATCACAACATAATAACACATCACTCCTCCACCATCATGTATGATGCATCACAACACCCGAATGTACCATAAGCTCGAGAGTATGAACCTTTGCTCTGATAATAGTTATAGAATCCTCCCATGTGTAACCCAAAAAAAGACCAAATAAACTAGAATAAATTTTTGTTTACTTTCATTTACTAAAACACTATGTGACACCACTAAAGTTCACAAAGAGATTGCTCCACATCACATAAGACAACTACTCAAACATGAAGAACATACAAACGATATGGCGACACTATAATCACATCAAACCACACTATTAGAAATGAATAAGTGCAAGACCATGATCCCACCATAATAAGATTATCACCAATGGGAACTTTCCACATCACCACATTTTCATGGTTACAACATTATCATACTCATATTTCATTATTTAACCTTAACAATATAAAGAGTACTTAACATGAAGGCACACATTTTCCTTCTTCTCTTTTTTTTACCACATTTCTTTTGGTTCATCCAACACTTAACTTGTAATTGTTACATCCAATTTAGTTCATTTAGCTTATAGAAAATAATTATAAAATGTGATTGTTAATTAGAAGTAACTTAACATTGCACAACATAAGCTTAGATTCCCAAATTAGAAACTATGTATTTCTCCATTAATTATTTTCATGTGGATTATTTCACATCCAATTTCATATCATAAGAAGGGTTTATTAAGTTACAAGAAGTCTCCTTGGTATATAACATTCTTAGAACGACATCACAAGGGTACATTCCAAAACTAAGAGAAAGTTACAAAATTTCCTTTACCAACAGAATCTTAAAGGTGTATTAATGTATAACCTAATCATCCTTGTGATCTAAAGCACTCACAATATCTTCCCTCCTAATATTTTTTAATGCTAAAGTAGTCATATGGATTTCATACTAGAAATTTTCATCCTAAATTTCACAAAGTGACATTATTCCTTGCATCGAGCATCCTTTACCCTAACATAACCACAATAAAACTCCCTAATAGGTTCCTAGGGAGGAAAAAAACTCTTACATATCTTTAAGACTTTAGTCATATAAAAGAAGCTAAGAATTGATGCGTTTCCAAACCCAAAGTTGGTTTTGTAAAAGAGGTGCTTGAATAAGAATGTTCCAACAGATGCATGTGTTTGAGACCGTATCTTCTCTTGTGAATTTATGCTACTAAAGTATAAAATGATAAGATGCATTTTGAGGTACACATAGATCATATGAATCCCATGTTCAAAAAATAAGGTCACATTTTAGAATTGCATCTTCCCATAAGGGACAACTCATTTTACAATTTGGAACAAGGATGGGTTTTCTAATGAGTTAAAAGGAGGTTGTTTCCATGATTCCCTTTGTTCATAATCTCAACCTTCAAGGGACATAGTTTGATAGAAAAATTAAACATGGGTTTTGTTTGTTAATTACTTCTTTAAATATGGAAACTAGATTTAATTATTTCCCATTATAATTCAATGGATCTACAATTTGATACATTTTAGTATTAGAACAAACCAACCTCTCTAAGATCAATTAAACACAAGAAAGTGGTAATGGAGTTAAACATGAGGTTTAACGTGTAGGAAAAGTGGTAAGAAAATCCACTTACATTTATTAGATATTTAAGTGAGATAATTCAAAGTGTAATACAAGAGAGAAACTATAATAGGTTTGCGTCCTTTAATCAAATGATAGAGGTAAAAAATGCTAAACAAGACTTGATTACAAGTGGGAAGTATGACAAGGATTAACACATGGTTCATTTTGATAGCTTAGGAAATGAAAGGATCTACCAACAATGCAAGTATTAAGAGAGAGACCAATAATTAACATTATAGCAGATTGTTTCAAAACATCTAAACTATAAGAGCAACATACAACTTGTAATCAAATCACACCCAAAATAGAATATTTATTTTCCCCAATACACCAATGTGCTACACTCTCTTATACATCACGAAAAATACATAAATAAAATTCATGTTCATTACGATAGTGTTGATAAATATATTTAATATTACATGTACATTTCAATGATATCCCATATTGCAAAAGCACAAGAAATGCTACCATTTTCTTCTAGTCTTGGGTACTTACTGACCATCGCAGAGGGTTAACACAAATACTATTGGCATGGAATCAAACTAAAATCAAACATGATTTACATTTTCACAATTTTCTAACATTAATGACACTACACTTATTACAATTCCAAGGTGAGTAAGATAGTACAATTGTCATTTCATTTAGTTTTCAAAGCGAAGGAGAGAGAGAAATACCATTTTTCCACCAACAGCTTTCTTAACAAGAAAAGGATATAAGAAATTTTCCTACAATTATGTGATCATGTCTATAAGCTTTCTCTATCATTATTTTTGTTTGGATAATATCGTATGATGGTTTTCTTTATAGATTCACGAGTTTAAAAAAATGCCAAATTTAGACAAGTTGCTAAAAATAAGCATTTAAAAGCATCTTCGAGAATAAAATGCATAAGGGAAAGAATTCATAAATATTGCCCTCTATACAAGGAAACACACAGGGGATGACGAAACCTCAAACTGAAAAATATGATGAAAATGACGCTCGTCTTTCCGAAGCTACCGATCATAAATGCACTTAAGCGGCCTTATCACCTAATGACTGAAGATCTACAAAACCTATCAAGAAAATAAATTGTTGAAAAATTTCCTCTAAACTGAGGATTTTTTATAATCATATCATAGAAATATTAGAGGTATGTGGAAACCAAAATCCGTTTCGACACCCGAGGCCAAAACAACGAGTCAAAACCAAATTGCATTTTTAAATTTCAACAGTTGTTTAAAGCTGAAAAGTAACCTACTTGAGCTCCTAAACATGTTATGAAATAAGGGGAAATGGAAATCCCAGGAATAAATCAAGGTTTGGTTGAACACTCCACATGATTGGGTACCTAGCTAAAGTTTGATTTTCTCATTTTGGGGTTTACACTCATGTTTTGTGCCTTATTGAAAAACAAGTTTTTCTTAAGGTTACACAAGGTCACCAATGAGTGGTTTTCACTAATTTTTCATTTAACCCACCAACCGCATGATTTCCAAATCCAAAATATTATTTGGGTTTATCCATCCTTCTTACAAGGTAAAAGAGAGTATTATTTTCATTCCCAATCATTGGTTTAGTTGCATACAAGAAGAGGTACAATTTACAATTGAATAACACATTTTCATTTTATTCACCTAACAATTTATTATTCTTTAGTTTGATTTACAAATCAATTCAATTTTTAGAAAACTAGAACGTTAAAACATGAAAGGATATAGTAAGATGACCATGCCGATAAACGAATAAGTAAAGAAAAAGATCACAAGAAGACCAATCTGCATCGTCTGCGAATGTCTAGATTTTATCAAGAGATCATGTTTAACACAACAAGAAATTCATAAAGCCAATGGATTCGGGATGGAAGTTGAATTGAGAACACATCTCAAGAGGTCACATTCCACAAGGGCCAACACGTATTTTCAAAAGTCAACAAAATCCAACTGAGCCCACTATGGATTTGGAAAATCATGTAGCCCACAAAAATCAACCATATCGGGTCACAATGCACAAGGAGGAGGAAAGTCATCCCGCAATACCATACCAAGAAAGATAATCACCATCAAACAACTTGCCAACAAATGTAATGGCCAAAATCAAAACCTCTAATGATCCACACAACACTAAGCTCCACCAATCAAATCAAATACTAAGGTTGTCCTTGACCAAATTTCATTTGGGTATTATGTCATTGGCATAGCTGGGTAATATGCCAAATTCATTTACTTCACAGTTATAAAAGTCTCTTCAACAACCAAAATTGACTAAATCCTGCAATTAATGATGTACTAGAGGTCGTTTCACTCTCAGTAATTTTTTCAAATAGTTAATAGACCCTGCACATGCTTCTATTTATTATTATTATTATTATTAGAACCTTTTCCTAACAATACTACATAATTTGGGAGGCTACTGGAAAAGGTTTTGATTGTAGGATTTACACTTGATCATATAATTTGTTTGAAAGGAATAAGGGTCTGTTTATCAACTCCCCTTTTTTATTTTGTCTCTAGCATTAACACATATCCCATACCTCCTTACCAATGCACCATATATAAGTTCTACACCAAACATTTTCTACATGGCGCTCCACAAGGTGAGCTCAACCTACATTGGCATCATCCAAACAATGTATGTGCATTTCCAACGCCAACAAAAAGTGGCTCTGTAGCCTTTTCAAGGAAACTATCCTTTTCTTTGTAAACCAAACCATTTTTTGCACTTTCAACAATTTATGATACCCAATTGGCATGGGCTGGTAGGAAATGACAAAGGAAGGCTTTACACTGCCAATTGCATGTTTTTTGGTAGCTTCTAAATCCACATCAAAAATCCTCTAATTGTTTTTGTTATGTACATGAAGAAATAATGAAATCCTAAGAGACAACATTTCCATTAGGAATTTTGTCAAATGGTTGCCAAAAAACACCAAATATGTGTCAAGCACCTACCAAAACATCTTGAACATTGTCCAAGATTCAAAATGCCTTACACATTTGCATACTTGTCTAGTAGGGAAATAAGGTATTGAAGATTATTCTTAAAAGGGGGCAAGCAGAAGAGAGTAGGCATGTCTAAATTGCAAACCAAAAGGGAAAGGAAATAGAGTGCCCAACAAGATTGAAAAAAATAGCTTCACCACACCCACGAAGGAAAAGTAGAAGGAGAATTACAAAAAAAAAAATCTACAAAGAGAGAAGATGTTGTTTAAGGATTTCTACACCTGCAGGAGATAATTTCAAGAAAAAAAATTTGTCATACAATGGAGCATCCTATTTCCCCACAAAAAAAAAAACATCATGACAAACCATAACAAATATTCTAAACTAAACAATACTACACTACCTTGCTCTAGCTCAACTAATTTCCCTCACACCTAGAAGATTAAAAAAAACCAAGGATTTTTCCAAAACCATCCTCTTCCCAAAATCCTTCTTCATTCATCAACACACACACCAAAAATCATTAATAAAAAAGATCATTATTCAATTCTTTGGAAAGAGGTTGGGCACAAGCCCCAAGTAGTTTTAGTAGATTAGGAATATTATGAATATTTCATAATTTATAAAAATTTAATTTAGTTCCTTTCTTATTGTTAATTTCATGATTTGTTATATTATTTTAAAATTTTCCTTTCCCAACTCAAGGCACTTATGTTATCACTTAATTATATTCATTTGAAAATTACCTGAATTACCTTTATTGCTATTTGTAATCCAAATTGGTTAGCTCAACATTAATGTTATAAAAGAAAAAGTATCTCAACTCAAGAATCGAGAATGATCCCGAGTTACAAGAAACAACATCACCACATGAATCGAAGACAAAAAGATACACTTAGTCTGTGAAGGACAACTCCAACGTCACCCTCATTATTTTATTATCACAATAGTTTAATTTATTTTATTGATATTTTTTAATTTTTTGATCACTTAAAACGTGATCAAACAACCACTCGACCTGAACATTTATTAACAAACCATGCAAACCATCAAGGATGGAGTAAGGAAATATTATACGATTTGGAGGGGCATTACACTCGAGGGTGAGATACATGTTCTTTACCTCTAAATGCATTGAAGCAATGTGAAATACACTCCCTAAATTGCAATATGTGAGCACATCACCAAACATTGATTAAGTTTTTAGAAACACTCTCAATAGATATGCACCATTTTTGAGATCGAGATGACTGCCATCACCACTCATGGTTATCATTTCTCATCATTCTCATGATGATCATTCCCTTGATGACTTGAATTTCAATGAGGTTCTTGATGTTTTAGATCCTTCACAAACCTCATGATTCTCTTGATTGCACCCATTATCCAAGTGACTATATTTTGTACACATTGACACCCGATATATTCATTTTCATAGTGTGATACCCATGATTCCCCTTTTCATTAATTGATTCAACTAAGATGAATCCTTTCTGCCACAATCATAATGAGGTCCCTCTTGTCCCCTTGCACCATGGGAACGTAGGGGATAATGGAGACACATAGGACACATGGGTTTCTAAAGTGTAACTTGGGGAGGATTATGAGGTCACCCTTTGGTATCCCTCATGCTCCCTTGTACCTTGGGGGATAGAAGGGACAAAAGAGTGTCCAATGTGTGACTACACTTGATTTGGAAAGCCAATTTTACCTTGGATGTATTTTTTAGACACCGAGCTTAAATTTTTCACCACAGGAGCTTAGGAAAATGGTGTAGGGTCAAATATTATATGATTTTGACTCAAAATCACATTTAAAGATAAATTGAAGAATTCCCAAAATTCATTTCTTCTTGAAACTCAAAATTTAGGGCCTATTCCTTCTTAAACTAAGAGGGGCATCTAAATGAGTTTTAAACATATAAGAAAATACTTAACCCTTAAATAAAATTTGATATTTCCCCATCGTATAGGATTATCATAGATTTATAATGCATATTTTTTCCCCTTAACGCATTTTTTAACTCTCAAAATATTCCAGAGAAAACAACATTCATGTTGAATCTCTCATTCCCTACACCCTAATACCCGTTGTTGAACAATGATGGATCTTGAATGAGATTTGTTTTTCCTAAATTTATTTCAAACACATTAAATTATCTCCAAAATCACCCTCAAATTATTTATAATTTCATTAAACATTTCGGAGGGTGTTTACTAGTTGAAAAATAGCAAATAATGGTCTGCTTTAGGTTGCCAAAGGAAGTTGTCTTTCACTGAATCTTACTAAACTAATTTATCACCTTGGGTAATCATCCATAAACACTAAATAAACTTGAAAGCCATGTTAGGAATTTCCTATGAGCCGGTGTGAAGGTTGAACCGAACGTAGGTTGGCTAAAGGAAGAATGCATGGTGATTTAGGAAGCCTAATTTTCAATTAGGAGATTAGTTGTCATGCTTAATATTTTCAATTTTTCATGCTAGATATTTTACTTGACAACAATTAATTTGGACTCAATTTTAACCCCTAATTATATCACATGCATTACATAGTTAGTTGATTGGTTAAATAAGATACTTAATATTAATTAAATTTAGCCATGCGAAACTTATTGAAACTATATGGTTTGATTTTTACTATATTAGTTAAGTACATGAGCACATGCAAAAGGATGGTGAGAAGGATAATGGAGAAAGGAACTTATGTAACCCAAAATTTGGGTAATGATGATTATTATGTAGGGCTTTCACGAATGTTTTGTGTGATAGTTGAATTATATAATGCACATTGATTAAAAACTTGAAAGAACACAATGTGTGCACGAAGTGAGTCAAGTCTACTACTTGAGGGGATATAGTGATAAGGATTAGAGAGATGATATGAGTCACATGGAACAAGTGAAAATTTTCAAGGGTCATGAAGAAACATCACCTGTAATAGCTTAATGAATTTTTTCAATTTTTGTAATAAGTCCCAATAATGGGAGTAGTATTTGTAGATGTCATCAAGGATTTTAAAATTAATAAAAACATGTACATATGTTTTGATTTGTTATGTATTATAATACATTTCACGAGTTCATATATTTGATCATTTGTTTCCTTTGAGAGTTATGAGGTTTGTAAAATCTAATTTTGACACATCTAACACTCATAAAAATGTTAATAAACAATCCAAAAGGCCCCAAAACCTAAACAATGACTATATTCTTTCCCAAAATAGACATATATTGTAGAACTAAACCCTAAAATATTTAGGCTGAATGATGAAGTCCTGAAAAATACCTATGTACTAAAAATATTAGATTATAAAAAAACTATCTCCTAAATCGTGACTCATGGAGTTGTGAGACTAGTTCCATACATTGCAAAGTGACCCTAAATTATTATATTTACTAAAATAAATTTATATTAAATACTTAAAAAAATTTAAAAATAAAATGTTGCCATAAACACATATAATACCCATACATAAATAACACTTATTTTAGTAAATATAGACATATTCCAGTGAATCTGGACTCCAATATTACAAGTTTTGGAAGAAATATATCTCCATTTTTATGTATATTGGATTCCATTTTCTTCTATAATATATTCTATTATTACTATTATTGGATTCCATTAGTAGCAATATTGAATTCCAATATTGTCATTATTGGACTTATTTGAGTTCCAATTTTCTTATTATTGGATTCTAATTTCTCTATTATTGGATTCCAATTTTTCCACTATTGTAATCCAATTAATAATTTTTTTTTTATATTTCAATTTCGCTATTTTAGGAGTACTTTTTTTTTAATTTTTATATTGCCCCACATAAGCCTAACAGCCACTAACTTACATAATCCTAGTAGTTGCTAACTTACTTAAGGCTAGTGGTCGCTAACTTACATAAGAATAGCTTGTGCTAGGTGAAATAATCATATAAGATGCAAAGTTACACCAGCCTAGAGGTATCAAGTTACATAAGCCTGCACATCACTAAGCCACATAAGGCTAGCGACCGCTAAGTTACATAAGGCTAGTGACCGCTAAGTTATATAAGCTTAGCCGCTAAAAATTTACATCAACCTAATATCCACAAGATATATAAGCCTAACAGTTGCTAAGTTACATAAACTTAATGGCCACTAAGTTACATAATCCTAGAGGTTGCTAATTTACATAAGCCTCACATCCACTAAGACACATAAGCCTAGCGGTTGGTAAGTTACATAAGCCTTGCTACCGCGAAGACACATAAGCCTAGAGGAACTAGGATACATATTTTTAACATTTATTTGATCAATTTGTAAAATAGAAATCATTGTAACAGAATTTAGTTGTTGCTAGGAATTTCAAAATAGAAGAAAAGATAATGTGAACTACTTTTATGCTTTTCCATTCTATAAATCATAAAGAACAACAAAGAGTTAAGAATTACGTTAAACACGTTGTTTTGAAAAATGGATTTGACAATTTATTTCCATAGGAAATCAATTCCATCGGGATAATTATATTCAAAATTACATAAGGATTGATCCCTCTCAAGGGTATCTAGTCCAGCCAATTTTAACTACAATGCATTAATTATTGTTCTTGAATTTGTGCAAGGTATGCATGGATACCATAATGTCCCCAATTCAATATTTTAATTTGATATCCTTTCCATATTTTGCTTGGTCTCCATGCCCAGATGATGCTATCTATATCAATATATGATGTGTCCCTTGATTTTTCCACCATTAATTTTTTTAAGAATTCTTGCCACCTTTCTTTTTTGAATTTCTTTGACTTTGGGTTCCCACTAGTGTACCCTTATTTGTATCCTTTGTGTGAACATCTTATATTAGAATTCATTATAACTTGCTCATCCATATAGGTACATTATCATCAGCTGGTCTTACTAATATCATATTCCCATCATTCACATCCACTACTAGGTTGAATTTGTCTTGAGGTCTATCAAAAATAGGCCTGACATATATTTCCTTATTTGAAAGGACATTTTTACTATAGTTGTTATCAATGTCAAGACATGGTGCACCCTGTATGTGATCATACATTATGTTATTATGAATTTTTAATCCAAAAAACAATCTCTCCTCATTATGCTACAATTGATAAAGGGATTCTCTAGGTCACACAGAACATTTTTCCAATATGTAATCTTCAAAACATAGAATGATTCTCCACCATATGGTGAAATATTTTCCTAGTGTGTTATGTATTCCTAAATGCCTCTATGCAGGTCTTCCATCTCTTTTAGTTCTCTGAAGGGTCCCTTCAAGAAAGAAAGGTTTCACATCCATTATTTTCCAGATATCAATTGGTTAGGACCATAAGGCATCCATGAATGATGTTTTGTACTCCATGACAAAACATTGTTGATGACATGGAATATAAACATCTTTGGTTTGTTAATACCCGTGATCTTGTGGTTTTCATCTAATAGGTGTGGTTTCCAAATAGCATAGATGCAAATGAAAAAAACATGTGATTTTTGCTTTGTCACTTGAAGCATTATCCAATTGTGATTGAAACATGGGAGAAATTTTCTTTCCATATTTTACAGGTTTGATGTGACATTTGACGAAGGTTCAACAGTGAAAGGCCCTTGTTACACTTTTAAGGATGTAAGTATAACTATAACATATAGGTAATAGTTTCATTCTTACTTTAGTATCATCATGTCCCACTTAATGAGACATGTGTGGTGATATATCTTAATTTCTCTCCACCATTTTAGATATCAATGTAATAGTTGCAACACTACTTGGAAATTGTTTCAGTTTTCTTTTTTTTCCATTTACTTCCCTCCTCTCGCCATTCATCCAAGATTGTTTGTATCCATAATATGTGTTCTTCGGGATTCCATGACAATTGTACCATGCATAGTGGCATACATCCTTTCCACATAACTTCAATTTATCTATAGATTTCTCATAAGTTTGACCTACATCACAACTACTAGCATTTGCGGTGAATGCATTAAGTATCCTCATCTTCATCAAATGTATCCTCTGAGTCACTACTCATGATGTTTTGTATGCCATCAACCCCCACATGCAAAACTTATAATGACACAAATGCTCAATCAGTTGCTTCCTTTTCCATTAGATAAAGTATCCCTTGTTTTCACTTTCTTCCACTGTTTCACAACCATCAATTGTGTATGGCAGTCTCACTCTTCCATTGAATACAATACTTATTGTGACAGTGAAGAAGCTAGACCCCATTTCTCTACAATTGAGTGTAGTTCTGGATGGATAAACTAGTCCCTCCACAACTATCACATCTTTGGAGAGTAAATCCACATATGCTCCTTCTTTGAATATAAATTTCATTTTCAATTGTATCCACACATAAAAAGATAAAATTAGTAACGTGGACACTTAAATCTTAAACCTATGGAGAATTTGAAAATGAGAAATATCAATAACAATTCCAAGGTTAAAAAAATTCTTGAAATCACAATGACAAAATTAAAAAAACATCTTATATGAACATCTCTAAAACCTCCTTCCAAGGGTTAAATTTGTTGGCCAAATGTCTGTCCAATTGTTTTTGGGTGACGGTAATATTTCAATACTACCTTTCAAAACTACAAATTTGTGATATTTATACTAACTATTTTATATTTATTTTATTATTTTTAATATATTTATATATTTTATTATGATTTACATACAATTTTCTTGTACACGCATTCATGCAGATATTCACTAGAATGGCATGTAAAATTTTGAGTGATCACACTTTGAAGTCCGAGTGATTGCACTTAGAATTGTGAGTCTTGAATTGTAATTCTAAGTGCAACCACTCACAATTCAAAGTGCAACCACTCACAATTCAAAGTGCAATCACTTGCATTTCACAAAGTGCATTCATTCGCAGTTGAAGAGATATGTTTGAACCTATATAGGATATTTATTTTACCTAGAGCCTAGTAGCAATGCATTGTGCCATGTGGCCACTATTTCACCAAATAGTGTGTGTACGTAAGAGAAAAACAAATAAGGTAAGGGTAAGGAGGAATACCTGTGAATGAAGGTGGAAGGTAGAGTGTGTGCATCTTGATTTCCCAATCCAATGTTGATTGCAAGAAATTCTTTTTTGTTAGGAGGAACTACCTATGAATACAAAACAAGACCACAAGAGGAGTATTAAACAATATATGTCAGTGGACTGCCTAGCATATGCTAGATCCGAGAAGTGTGATACTTCCTAGATGGTTATCAATCCACTATTTAAAACAACTTAATGCAAGAAATAATGCAAACCAATAATATCCTACTGTAGTTGATATGATTTAGGTGTCTCATTCAAGTACAATAAGAAAATCTAATCTAACAGGATAGGTTATGATCAGATCTAGGAAGTCAAATAGGTAGATAAGGTGGTTGGGACAGGTCAAGGTCAAGCTTTAGGTGATTTGGGTTGTTTGGGTGAAAGGTATGAGGTTTTTGTTATAGGAATATTTACTAGACACGAGACCGACCATCGGTCTGGTATGACAGATGCCGGTTGAGGATAGACCGATGACGGTTTAGGTTAATCAGCGTCGGTAGGTTTGGGCTGATAGAAACTTAATGAAGTTTGGTTTTGGTGATTCTCTTTGATTACACAAAGAATGGATAGATAATGGTGAGGTTGATGACAGTGCTGGGAATACTCAGAGATGTCTGGAGGTGGGTATGGAAGGTTGGGAGGTTATAGGTGGTTAGGTAAAGGGATTGGCAGGAGGGTGAGAGATAATGGGATGCAAGGAAACTAGAACTCCCAAACAGAGATGGAGAAACTAATCTAAATAAATATGGGAAGGTGCAGATCCAAATGTACTTACTTGTACTTGAATGAGACCTGGTGGTTGGATGGAGGTGATGGTTGATCCATGGAACTGATGGTCAAGTGTTGTGGATATGCTTCCCGAACGTTACCATGAATGCTTTCCCTTTAGATCAGTGCTTGATGTTGGTTCAGGATGTTTGGATGTGCAGGAGTTCTCTGGTGCATGCTTACATGCAGATATCTCTTCTCCAAAACTTGAATAATTCTTCTAACCTCTCAAACAAGGTTACCAAAGTGAATATATGGTAACCAACGATAGTTTAGGTGACTGCATCGATTTTGGGTTGAATGGCATCGATTAAGGCAGAAAATCCTAGGTTTGCTAAAATGACATATCTTGGCAATATTTTTGGCCAACTCTGTCCATTGTCGTGGATCAAAACGGAATGTTACACTTAGATAAGCGGGAATGTGGTTAGAGGAATAATATGCATGTGATTTTAGGGTTGAACTAAGTCTTAGTTAATTAAGGTAGGTAGGACTAAGTCTTAGTTAGCTATGGCAAGTGGATATTGAGTCCTAGTAAAAGGAAACATGCTAAGAATAGGTTTATGATGAGGTGTCTAGGTGAGGTGGAAATTAGTTTAATTAAGGTAATTAAATAATGAATATTGTGAGAATGGGCATTAATTTAATTATAGGTAATTAAATTAATATACATGTGGGGTAAAGGGGAGTGTGACCCAAATTTGGTGTCTACACCACACACATAAACTTCACTATTCGACTTTATAATATATATATATATATATATATATATATATATATAGCTAAATACATCTAATATCGCTAACATTCAAACCTTCAACCTCTACCTCACTTTGTGCCTCGTGTGTATTTGGTTATTACTTCATGTCGGACTAAAACCACAACTTTTATACGAAATAAATCTCTTGTAGATTTTGATGTACTAATTAATGATTCCTCATAAAACCAATTCTATTCTGATCATAAATTTTCCTCCTACATCATATATTGTGTACCTAATTAGTGCTCCTATTTAACCTTATAACACATTGTATTAGACTCTTAGATCCCGCTATTTGTATCTTTTTATCCATAAAACACATAGTTTATGGATTTCAAAAGTTATCTAGCCTAGCAGCCGCATCGCTTTAATTATTTCCCCTATTGTTGAGTCTAACTATCAAAAAATCATACAATAAAAAAATATTTTATAAAATTATTACATTAATTATTTACAATACTAATTACACTATTAATGAGGACCATTTTGAAAGGTAAAATGATAATTAATGTTGTGATTGCCTCAACATTAATTATCCATTAAATATGAATAATGTAAATTTTGTCATTTGAAAGTACATGCGCCATTAGAAATATGTGTGCCGTTTGGAGTATGTAACTTTTGTCAACCATTAATTATCCATTTAATCTACAATGAATGTAATTTCTTACATGTTCCTTTTCAAAATTGTGTGCCAAATAAAGTGGAAATTGGATGTGTAGGTTTCATATCTATATAAATAAATAAAAAAATAGTATAGGTTTTGAACAATTGTCTTTCGAATTTCTTCATCTAAGAGTAAGCATGACACTTCATTCATCCATTATAAAATCTAAGCAAGGTAAGAGTCAAAAATTCTATTCACGGTTTACGGAGACTTTTTGATTTTTTTTTGTGTTCCAAAAATGGTATGTGTTCTCACCATCATCCCTTCCAAAATTATGTAATTCTATAAATGTAGAAATTTTTATAGGATTTTCAACAAAACCCATATTTTGCACTTCGGTCATCAATGTTGTCCATGATACCGTATTCTTTAAGGAATTTTAGAAAACAAATCTCAATACAAAGTGTTTGGCATCATTTTTTCATTCAAGATGCTTTTCCAGAATGATTTGTGAAATATGTGTATATCGTGCTTGCATAAAATGCACAAACATGTTATGGGTAGTTTTTTCACAAGAGGACTAAGAACTATTTCCTAAAATACCTGTTATAGATGACAATGTTTCTGGAAAATAGCTTTTGTTCAATTAGGGATTTTATTTATTGAAGAATTTTGTAGACAATTAAACAAAAGTGAAATTTACGACCATTCTCAACAATTTTTTCTAGACATTTCGTTACAATTTGATTATTGAAATAAATATTATATTTTGAAGTTTGTTATTTAAGTTTATTTTTAGTCACAAATGCATTATTTTAAAATTTTAGGGTTTAGTGTGGTTTAGATTAGAAAAGTAGTGAAAGAGGACGGAAGGGAGTTGAGTATTTGGGATACTTCTTCAAACACTCTAGGTTCAAAGTGCATTGTAATGGAGCTCATCTTGATAAATAAATGACGCATATTAATCTGTAATAACATCAGAGGAAGATTTGCATCCTTTTTACAAACCCATAACACCTGCCAAGAGATTTTTATGTTGTGTTTTGAAAAATAAGCCTGGTGGTATGGATGGTGGATCAATATGCACAATACAAAAGTGAATATTGGAATCGATGTATGGTCATGGTGGTGCACATGAATCAATGAGCATATGAAGTTGATAAAGTTGATATTATTTTTTTGGCCTTATTTCTATCCACAAATAGTCCTTTGTTGCACATACTTAGTAAAATTCAATGGCTACCACATCATTGACATTGTCAATGAAAATATTTTAGAGGATATTTATGTTATGAATGAGTTTCCAGTCAATGTGTTGGTGTTGGATTACAGTGAGGTATTTTTGAAAAAATATGGTTCTTTCAAGAGTGGGAGAACCAACAGATTTTGGAGAACAAAAGAATGAATAAAGATTTGTGGTAGGAGATTTCGATGAACAAGGCTTATTATCTTTAACATGTTTTTGACTAGTTTTAATGGTTTTTCTTATCCACCGTTGCTTTTTCCTAGGATGAAAACCACCTGATCTACTTAGGATAAATACCACTTAATCTAATCCTTTCCTTCCACCATTGCTTTTTCCCAGGATCAATACCAGAATTATAAGGAAGGATTCCATTATACTAAAGTTGTGTTATGCACATATAAGAAATTTTTTAGTCTAATAGTTTTGGGGGTTGAATCAATTTTACTTCCTTGTTTTTTGGGAGGTGAAAGTGTATGGTTGTGAGATGTACTATCGTGGAAATACATATATATATAATGACCAAGGAGATTATTAAAATGATTATAAGTTGTGTTGTGTGTGTGTGTGTGTGTGTGTGTGTGTGTGTGTGTGTGTGTGTGTGTGTGTGTGTGTGTTCATACTCATACCAACTCTACAAATACTATGGTTGTTTTATTTAAGGTCATTATACCATGTTTTATATGGATAAGGTCATTATACCATGTTTATATGGATAAAATGATACAAAAAGGTTTTCTGTTCTTGACAATTTATGTAGTTATAAAATTGTAATGGTCAAATATGAGTCACAATTCAAGATCTCCTTCACTACCAAGTGAGAGATGTATGCATACATAATAAATCCCTTCACAATATCTAATGCAGTAGAAATCATTAAGGTCGAAATGGCCATTGTATTATTGAAGAGGAATTTATATAGTTTAAAGTAATCTTAGGTAATGATAATGGATTGAAAATATTTGACTAAAAATGTTTTTTCCAATGATAAGATCTAATGCTTAAAGGATCATGGCCGAATGCCTTAAAAAAATTGGTTGTTAATGATAAATTCTACCATTCAGATACTAATGAACACTAATATATATTAATGTATTATTGAAGTGGATAAAATGATATAGAGAGTAGCAGGATCAAAGAGGCTTTCTTTGCTTGAAATTTTCTCTAGTTTAAAATTGTAATGGTCAAATAGGAGTTACAATTCAAGATCACCTTCACTACCAAGAAAGAGATGTATGTATACAAAATAAATCCCTTCACAATATGTCAAGAAGAACTCTGTGAAGAGGGGAAATCTCCTCTACTATGATTGGTAATTCAAACACTATATTCAAATTATGCAGATAAGCTCTAAATAGATGTTTTATGGTTTTTTATATTACATCTAAGCAATATAATCATGTGGAATTAGAAATTTCTACTACACATATATTTCTCTTTGTCTGAAACATAAAATCACACACTTTGGGTAATTATCTAGTCTTGATTACATACTACTAGTCATATGATTCCTAAGTAACAAAATTGCTAATTAACCTATGTCTTTGACCATATTTTTCGTTCTTCCTCTTGTCACTTTTAGTCTTACACTCTTTTTATCTCGTCTGTCTTCTCACACCTCAGAATTTATCATCCTGGACATTAGCACCCAGCCAAGATGCCAACGCAAAGTGCCCCCATCCCATCTGGGCACCCCAAATCTTTGTACTTTGTTTACATATTTTTGGTCCTTTCTAGTTGTTTGAGCATCTTATATTTTTTGTAGTTTTCCTTTTCAAGGTTAATTAAAAAATTCAAGAAAAAAAAATCATATAAATATAAAGCTATGTGGTCATAATAAGGTACCAAGAACTAAGCATTAGCTATCACCACCTCATACGAGGTCTTACACACTTCTTTCTTGGGCTAATTCCTCCACCACCGATTCCAGTCATCTTGAGGACTTTCTCAACACTTTCAACCATGTTGTTAGTCACTTTATATCAGTTGTCACCAAACCTCTCTACATTCACATGACAGATTGAGATCCTCCCCACCGCATTTGGAGTATCTTTCAGATTTTTTGGAGACCCTTCACCTAATGCTTCCACTACAGAGCTCATTGTTGACCATGTTCATGCTTCCATTCACTCTTCACACTCATGTTCCATTAGAGACCCTTTCTCTGAGACAAATGTGACCATTTCCCCTTGTTCTCCCTCGCATCTTGATTACTCGATTGTGACGGTCTCCTTATACATGTTGATTACAGTTGAGTGCCACGTTGCTTCACCTTGGCCTTCCAACAGCTCTCTGTAGTAGTCTTCTATAATTGTATCCTCTTATTATTCATGTGATAGCAATTCCATTGGGTTAGACTTGTTTGATTCTACTTCGGTGACGAGGATTGTGCACCCAGTTCTGATGTCAAGAGTACTATATAGGACTTCTCTCCCCTCTCACCTCTTCGAAAGTGTTGTCACCCCTCCCATCTCATCATACATTGAGAAGTATCCTTCTCATCCTCATAGATTCATTGCACCAGCCTTCTTTCCACTTCCAGTGTGTAAGGCCTCTTCCACTACTCTTCCTTCATGCGTGGATGACTTATACATGTCCGACATCACTTTGATGTTTTTGAGCCCCTTTATTGGGACAAGTATCTACCTAAACTTGGTCATATTTTCACAGGTTCTAGTTGTGATGCACTATAAGTTCCTCATCCTTCTACAGATTATTTGGAGGAGTTCATCATCTCCTTTTTTGGGAGTGCCCCTTCTAGGAATTTAATCACTTCCACTTTTCAAGAGATCTTCATTGATCCACCCTTTCTTGTGGATCCCTTTTTTGTAGTGGGGGTTTTTATTTTCCTTCACATCACTTGGACATCCTTTTTGTGGGTGTTACTCTTCTTCACTATGATAGTTTTTCACTTTTGGCATTACCTTTGGTTCCTTGGAGCTCATTTGTTAGACGTATGTCACACTTTCGTGGACCAAACTCATCGTTATTTGTGTTATTTCCTTAGGTTTCCTTCACGAGTGGGTGTACTTCTAGAACTCTATTTATATCCTTCCCAAGGGTAGGTACACACTTTGGTGCAGTAGGATCTTCTTCGATCTAGAGGAAAAGGATCACATCATCGACACTCTTCGGGAGACTTCCTAGAGTTGTAGAGTTTAGTTCTATCCATGACATCTTCTCGTGCTCCTCTTGTCTCCCTATCATCCTCTCTTCTTATTCTTTCGAGAGATTTCCCCTTTGTACATGGCTACCTTATCGGATCCTCACGGCGGTTGGGAGCTATCTTTGGCATATTTGTTAGATTAAAGAGTGTGTTTTTTTATCTTGTGGTGGATGTTTTTCCCACTTTGGGTTTTCCTTCATTGTTTGGGATCTTGTTGTGCATAAGTACCTCATCAATATTTTGTGTCAAGACCCATATCTCTTTTCGACTTGTCACCTCCTCCTAAGTTACAATGAAGGGGGTTGTTGGTGTGCGTCATATTCCACATCACTAGGTGAGTCATCTCACTTAGGTGATATTGTAGGTCTGCATGTTATTTATGGGTCATTACGAGATTCCCTTACGAGTCAGTGCGTCATTTGCATCATTGGGAATTACTTTCCTATTATGGGAATGTAACTCCCCCTCTCCACTCAAGTTGTTATGAGTGTAGCATTAGGGGTTACTCAACACCATCTATATGTACACCTGTTTAGATCTATGAGATCAGTGAGAGTTTTTGGATTGTAACAAGGTTCTACCCCTTTTTTAATCTTTCATCCACTCTCGGTTGATGTTCGCTCTTCACAAGATCTCATTGCATTGTCATTTGCACTTTTTTGGATGTTCACATCATCCCTCGTGATCCTCGTGTTTCACATTTTCAAACTCTTGCAAATTATACCTTTCACATAATAATGAACACTAAGATATATTAATGTATTACTGAAGTGGATAAAATGATATAGAGAGTAGAAGGATCAAAGAGGTTTTCTTTGCTTGAAAATTTCTCTAGTTTAAAATTGTAATGGTCAAATAGGAGTTACAATTCAATATCACCTTCACTACCAAGAAAGAGACATATGTATACAAAATAAATCCCTTCACAATATGCCAAGAAGAACTCTGTGAAGAGGGGAAATCTCCTCTACTATGATTGGTAATTCGAACACTATATTCAAATTATGTAGATAAGCTCTAAATAGTATGTTAATGTTTTTTTAGATAATACATCTAAGAAATATAATCATGTGGAATTAGAAATTTTTGTAACACGAGATAGTGTGCTTTGTGTACACACAAAATCACACACTTTATTATCTAGTGTTGATTACTTACTACTATTCATATGATTCCTAAGTAAGAAAAGTACTAATCAACCCATGTCTTTGGCCATATTTTCTTTCTTTCTATTGCCACTTTTGGTATTATACTCCTTTTAGCTCACTCTGTCTTCTCAAACCTTGGAATTTATCATCCTAGACACCATCGCCTAGCTTTAGGACGCCAACGCGAGGCACCCCATCCCCTTTGGGTTCCCTTGATCTCTTTATACTTTGTTCATATATTTTGGGTCCGTTCTAGAAGTTTTAGCATCTTATCTTTTTAGTAGTTGGCATTTTTCAGGGTTAATTATGAAATACAAGTCAAAGGAGTCATATAAATATAAATTTATGTGGTCATAATAAGGGACCAAGCACTAAGAATTATCTATCACCACCTAAGGTTAGATTTAAAGGCTATGCAAGATAATTCAAACATCCATTCAAGGGAAAGATATTGCATTATTTTTCATACACTTCATAGGAGGGGAAGTTCATTTTATTTCATGCACACATCTACTTACATCCCTTACATCTATCTATTGCACACTATCAAGTGTGACACGTGAAGAGCCACCTAAGGCACAATTATGTGCACACACACACACACACACACACACACACACACACACACACACACACACACACACCTAGAACTACATTGGGTCTGAAATGTAGTGTAGTGCTCAATCGTAAGTTCACTCATTTGATAGCTGAGGACAGTTTGAACCCTCATTTTCATTTTTTTCTTTTTGGGATTTGATGTACACTTAAGGGTTTTAAAGGTCAATATTTCATTGCAAGTTATCGTAACATCGAGAGATCATTATGTGACATACTAGCGACAAGAAGAAAAGGAAAAATAACATCGTACAACCCTGCGAAGGAGGTTTTATGAGGGTTTTAACACTCACAGGTACCCATACAAATTTTAGGGCACCCGCAGGTGCCCATGCCCCTTTTTCAGGTGCCCAAGTCCAAGAAAATCGTCATCTCGCACATTTTTCGAGGTTTCGTGTGACACTTCTTCCATTCTATTCACCTTGTCAACACTTTGGCACATTTCAGATTTGGTTATGAATCAACTAAGTCATTTTATCCATTCTTTGCAACTAGGGTTTCATACCTTCTAACTTAATTTGTTTGGGTCTATTTTTTACTTAATTACTCATTTATTTACTGTTACATTACATTAGAATTAGGCATATATTAATTCAATATTTGATTAATCATTTTGGTGAACTGGATATTTTAAACCATTCCTTATTAATATTTCTTCACCTTATCAAGTGATGAATCAATCATCTTATTCTACTTTCACTCCCACTAGTGTTTCTAACATGGTTACTACTAATGTTGATTTCATGTAAGTTCATATTAGTCAACATTCTCTCACTTTTCTATGCCTATGGTTGATCCTTCTATCAATGAAGTAACTACTCGCCGCACTCATCCTACTCTTTGCCCTCACTCGCTTTCTATTCTCGCCACCTATTTCTATGGCTCCTCTTACTACTTCTAGGGGATATGATATCACCGATAAACTTAATAATACACTTTGGAAAAAAATTTCTCTGTGACTTATTACGGAATGCACCTGATTTTCATCATACATTAGAAGCTACCCTTTGTTTTATTCACATTGAAAGTGATAATTCTTTGGTGGAATTCACACACCTTATTCACTCTCTAAAAAAATCCACATGTTATATCATTTACTAATGAGGACATCTCATCATTTTCTCTTAACAATCCTCGCGTACCTTTTCTTATCATAACTATTATTAGCACCACTTGAATTACACGCGCTCATTTACAATGGCTTGGATATTAATTTATGTGAGCATTCTCTTCTAAAACAAATTGGTATTGCAAACAATCTAATTTCTAAGAATTATACTCTTATTCATGGCCACGATTCAACTACCCATATGTGCTAAGGAATTATCACATTACATATCAAAATCAGGCCTAAGAAAGTCCCTATGGAATTATTCATTATCAATACTTCATTTCAATTCAATGTTTTATTGGGTAGGCCTTGGATTCATGTAATGCACGTAGTTCCATCCATTATTCATCAATGTGTCAAATTCTTGCATGATGGATATGAATATAACATTACTACGACCTTGATCCATTAATATTTTGTCGTATAGACCTATTACTCGCTATGCCTATTCCTTTGTTGCATCCTATTCTATATAATAATATTGATACATATGACATTGGTCACTAGTGCTTCACAATCTTCTTCTGCTACTCAAAAACACTTTAGCTATTTCTAATCACATCACTACCATCATTTCACCCACAATGTATACTCCTATAAACATTATTGCTCCCCTCATTGAGAATCCTCTCAATCCTACATCTATTACACCTCTTACTAATATCCTTGACACATCTATACAATATGAAAACGCTAACACAGAGGACTCTGACGATTCCGATGACGAATTCAATAATGTTGAACTTATTGATGAAAATTTGTGCAATCTTAATTTCACTCATATCGATATAGATGACTCATATTTCAATGACACATTCTGCTACTACAAAGTGGCCTGGAAAATACAAGCTCAAAATATTGACTTATACTAATTCTATGGTACTTTATCAGGGATATTTCCATATGTTGGACATCATTTCACCTTCTCACATGAATTCTATGTTTGTACCACTTCTGTTCATATGCATGCTTGTTCATCAATAACTCTTATTGGCATCATATTTTGTTGGATCATACTTTCTCTGATACTATTTTCACATACGATGGCTTGACTAGGTTTGGCTTCACACTCAATGATATCCTACCGCCGCCTCACTCACCTCATCTCTATCATGGATATTTTCATATTATGGCCACCTATGGTCTTCATGTTTCCATTTAGCAGTCTTCATTGCACGTACCCCACATGTTCCTCCACTAACACTTGGGAAATCTTGGCTTGATTATATTGGGGGAACTTTAGACTCTAGTCACACTTCTATAACTTTTCCTATGTCGTTCGGCCATGTTTCTATCGGTAATGATTCATCTCTCGATTATTCACAAAATCTCACTCATTGGTATGCACACAGGTGTCTACCAACACATTTTACTAATGAGGAGAATGTAATGACCATGTAAACCTTACATCGTAATGGATCTTTATATGATCCAACTCATACTATCACTTATCAAGTCTCTAATGCATCTCCAATTGACTTCGATCAAGACAATGATGATCTTTTAGACAATGTCACTTGATCACTCTTATCATCACACACTTGGGGGGAATAACACTATTTATTTCTCACCCCCTTCTAGTAGTGGAACGCATCTCATATTCTCATCATTTCACATCCAATATCTCATATACAACATACATATCTTGATACATTAGTATCGTCATTATCCGATGATGCACTCTCGTGCTTTGGTTAACACTTGACTATTGAGGGAATACTATATGCATGAACCTCACACACTACACACTACACACTACACGCCACACACCACACACCACACACCACACACCACACACCACACATTATAAATTTTATAGATCATGAGTTTTCAAACCTATTTCTCACAACATCTATCACATACTATATGCACTATTCACAACATATCTTTCTCACTTCTACTTCTACATGATGTGGTCATTACCTAATGAATCACTCTCGCTCCATTATTCATACTTAACTACCGAGGGTTATAATATCAAATGAACCTCACCATTCTCACTTACTCACATAATTTCTACACTATACGCTTTATCAATCACATCTTTCTAACACACAATTCAGACCATTTCCTGATGACGCACTCTTGTTCTACGGTTCATTCTCAATTACTAAGGTGGTATGTATGAATGAAACTCATCACATTCATAATAATTCACACTCGCTTGAAGTTCATGTTGATCATATCATTCACTCTTTATTCCATTCCATATCATCCACAACATACTACATATCTTGGTCACATTTACTCTTACTTTCTTATGCTTTTACATGTACAATTTATTACACATGTTATATAGATATCTTATATGTAATTATATTTATCATACACACATGCACATTCACTTTCCTTTCTAGTTTTGATTGCATATTCTATAGATCTATACATGTAACATGGATGTTTGGAGCAATACCTATTACTAGTCCCACAAAGGGCTCCTAGGGGCATCCAATTTTGTACACTACAGGTGCTATTGTTTCATTTTTCATAGCACATGACCTTATCAGATTATACATGATTTAACAAACTTTTTATCACTCTAACATGCTAATAGGTGTTTCATGTGTAATTTTAATTTGCAACTATATTTTCCACCATGGTTGTTTGTTACATTGCTTGCTATTGTTTGCCTTTGCTTGTCATTGTATGCCATTTTTTGTGGGCTTTTCCCTTTGTCTTGTGTGCACACTGTCTAGTTTTGGCCATCTCAATATTGATTATCTTACGACATTGTGAGTGATTTCCCATGTTTGAAACCCTCTTTTCACGATCTACATTGTATTCTTATATTGTCTTCTCACATCTTAGCTTACACATTGTCTACTTAATTGGTAGCATACAACTTGTATTCTCACATGCGTGTTTTTCGAGAAAGGTGAGAGTGGAGAGGATGGACAAGCACCACAAACCAAGACACACAAAATAAACCATTTTCATTAATCACAACCAAATTTAAACATATAATGGAAAAAATAAGATGCATAGTGCATCTGCAAGCATGAAGAAATGCAAGAGAAACATTATAAACAATGCAAGGATAAAGAAATAGTCACAAACAATGATTTTTATTGCTCAAAGAGTATGTAAAATACATCATTATATAAAGGAGAGGCAAGATTCACCATTAAAATTATTAAAAATAGAGTCTTGAAGCTCCACAAACATCCTCACAAGGAAGAAGAAGAGAGGGGAGCACCAAAAATGTCCAACCTTTGTAAAAATGCCCCTCCTTATAATTTATAGGAAGATGACAGAGACGAGAGAGAGTGAGAGAGATTCATATTTCTAAGCATGAAATCACCCACAAGAGGTATTATGCCTATTTTCATTACATTATGGGAGCACTTGCTGATGCCCATGCCTCCTAAACTCGCCTTGTGGGGAGAAGGATGTGTGCCCATACTTCATTTATTGTTCCTTCACCTATATGGGAACTACTCACAATTGGTAAAGTTTCACAATTTTTTAGAAACAAATCCTCCCAAATTCCATTTTTGATGATTCCATCATATAGGCCTTTGAATCCCAGCTTCTATCGACTATAATTTTATGATAATATGATAAGTACAATGTAAGATATGTCAATTTTAGTGGAGGTCACATTTTACCAAATCTCCCTCTCTCATTGAATGTCGGCTACTAGATCAACAGATCCCAAAATGGATCAACCCAAATCTTGGATTCTCGAACTCATCACATGGCTCAATGGGTTCCAAAATTGGCTTGGTGGGTCCTTTTTTAAAAATGGCTTGTCCTGAAACTCAAAATCTGAAATTAACTCTGCGGGTTATGGGGTTCGACCCTCCGGTGTGCGCAACTCCCAATTGCCCCGCGATCTCCAATATCTCAAACAATGAACACCGATGCACCAAAAATATTGTAACCCCGAAATGCCACACCTCCCATTGACTCTAAAATTATGTTGACTCCAAGAACTCAATGTATTAGACTCAAGCCCTTTCGGCACATTAGAATTTTCCTCTGCCATTGCATGCAATGCTACCTCCATCCTCCAAAAATGTGAAACCTTGGACTCTAAAACCAATGAATTCCTCCCTTTGAACTCACTAACATAACTCACCATGGAGAGATAAGCCCTTGTTCGATCCTCTCGAATGTGACCCCGCCATAGTCTCCTAGTTCATCGAATAGCTTCGTGAGCCCTCTAATTATCCACTCCACCATACTAATCCCAAGACATTCACCCTCTAATGCCAAGTTACTTGGTGGTCAACCTATTGATTACCTCACACCATGGGTTCATCATGAATACTTCACCACTGTGCTCATGCAAGCTCACCGACATTCCACCGCCTCACCACCGAGTTACTTGGTGAGCCAACTCCCGAGCTCCATCTCGCCGACTTGCTTTACCCAACACCTCATTGCATCAAGTCCTGATATCACCCTGATCCATTCATCTTGTGAGCTGAGATCATCCCATCAAACTCAACTTCGATGTGACAATTCATTCCACTATCAAGCTCTATTTCCTTCACTTTGACCTTCTAATCCAACATGACCCAATCTCGACTGCTTCACCGTGCATCCTGTCACACCGACTGAGATACCCCGCATAACTCGATGAGATATGCCACCAAGTTACTCCATGTGACCTTGCCATGTGCCATCGCTTAATCTTCGAGCTCACCGAGTTAGCTCAACGAGATAACCCTATGCACCCCGTGTGCCAACTCGCTTATGATCTCTTTACCCCGACTCTCTAGATTTGTTCATTTCTAACTCGCTTGATGTTATAGCTCATCACTCATGCATTCCCACCAGCTCACTTGCCGAGTTAGCTTGGTGATTTTTTTGGCTCAAAGGCCCATTTTAGACATTTTTTCACATTTTACACTCAATATTTTAAATTTTTCAGACTTTTCTTAGTTTTGGGGAGCCATGGAAATGTAGTAGAGTACCCTAGGTAATATTTTCTTATTTTTTCTCATTGTACCCATTTTGGCTAAATGTGGTCCCATCAGGGCCAATTTTTCTCTTCTTGGGCAAGCTTTGGGTCTTCAAAACCCAAAAAGAGGAAAAATTGTTTTGAATGATTCCAAACCTCCCAAAATAATATAAATGCTCCTAATCGTAAAATTTTACTTGAAACACCTAGATTCCTCCATGAGGCCCGGTCCCAATACCCGGTTGCAATTCTCCCCTATTTTCCATCTTTGCCTATGGGGAAAAATGTGTAACAATTTCCATTAAGAACACTCCCTTCCTCTACAAGGAATTAGTTGTAGTATAATGGTCACCCTCCTCCTTTGGGCCACATACTTCTCGGTGATGTTGCATGCACCCCAAATGAGGGGGCCATAATTTGGGTAAATCACTCACCCCATACAATAGTCTATGATACATTTCAACACAACACAAGATCTTGGTACAATACAAGATAGTCATCAATCTCACACATGGCTTAGAATAAGACATGGTTCCTTATCTCAATACATGTACACCAACACCCAAACTAAGACAATATCACCTAGGTTCCCCTGGCCCTTCCCGGATGCCTATGACCACTGACGCTTACACAACATGTTTCACTTCAACACGCTTTTCATTACTTAACACATCATATTTTACAAGGTAGACTGCCCTTAGCACTCAACATGCATGAACTATAAAACATTTTCTACTTTCACGTTAGACCGAAACTGTTTAAAATAGATCAATTTTTTACCTACCATCTACATTTTTGTTCTACATTACGGGATTTAGTTAAATATTGAGGATGAGACAAAAATTTTCTCCCTAAAATTCTTCTAGTTCTTGGCGTGAGATCACCCGAAAAACTCACAACCAACACAATTAGCATGAGATCACCCAAAAAACTCATTCTTTTACATCATATTTAGGATCCTTTCTACACTCTTTTCTCATCACAGATCATGTGCACATGTTCCTTTTCCCATTTTACACATTTTATTCATATAAACATGTATTTGACTACTTTTCTATTCTTTTTCTTTTGTAGTTTCACCCTTATGGGAAGTGGTAGTCAACATCATCCTACATCAACATCATGAACAACATCATCCTACATCAACATCAACATCAACAACATGTACAAAGGAGACATCTACACATGCACTCCCTCCCTTGAGTCATCATCATCATCACTTTTTGCACTATCTCCTCTCTAATTTTCATACTTTGAATTTATTATCACTCCACACTTTTCCTTATTTCCCAACACACTTTTCACCATCGATCTACATGGTTATCAAGTATGAATCTCTTATCTACTTTATGTTGGGGATGGGTCTATGTGGAAACATTTGCAACTATATAATATCAAATCCAAAACATGTAAATACGGATCTAAAATCCCCAAAAATCTACAACAAAGTGGAAGTATAAACAAGAATAATCCAAATCACACAAAATTACACACACATAACACAACATGTACCATGGTTCACCCAATGTGGGCTATGTCCACCAAAGATAGAGATCTCATATATATAATATAACAAGATATTACAAACCAACTCTTCTACACAAGAGTACATGTATCTCTACAAGAGTATCTCTTCCTCCCATATCTCCAACTGGATCTTCCTGAGTACACTAAATTGTGCCTCCATACCAATACTTGTGTTTTCTTTAGATCTCTAACCAGATCTACCAGTGCACTACAACCATGCCTCTAAAACACCACCAGATCTCACATACCTGAAGCTACCTTATATCTTCCATTGTGCAACCAAGATCTCATTGTACTATGAATATGCAAACAAGACCTCTAGAAGGGTCTACCAATGTGCAACCATAACCGTGCACCAAGAAATAAGTCTCTCCATCATCACTGCATCAACCTATGCAAACATGAAGACAAATTCCTCTACAATACTATATTCCTATGGATCAACAATACATCATGATCTCATGGATATGTAATACAAGATCTCACAACAACTTGTGGATCTAATAAGAAGAAACACTAAGTTCTTTACATACTATGCAAGCCATTACATGAGACTAAATAATACAAAGGAAATACAATAGAAGATAATACCATCTTCTCACCAACAGTGTACCTACACTTTCCTTCTATTTAGCTTCTCTCTATGAAATCTCTTGTCTTCATGTAATCTACTTTCTTCTTCTTCTTCTTCTTCTTCATCCTTTCAACCAAGGATAACTCAATTCTTCTCTTTCCTTATTCCTTTTGTTCTAACCCTAGTTTTCTAGCTTATATAAGCTTAGAAAAAATTAGGGCACCTTAGTTATGCATTTACAACCTTTAAATCAGCTTTAAAACAAAATCTAGATTAAATTCCCGTGAGTTAAATATAAAATTTCACGCACTGTGTAACCGACGCCGATTACTTTGACCGATGATGGTTCATCTGTTGACCGATGGTAGTTAATTTGCTGACTGATGACAGTTAATATGTTAACCGATGGTGGTTAATATGCTTGACTAACTTCAGTTCTTGTGTTAACCAAAGAACATGTAATGAATGCTTATTGTGAAGCAATCTAACTCCACAACCTAACAATATCCCACTTGGAGATAAATTTTTGAACCTCTATACTTGTACCTATACATCACCATCCTCTACATACTATGAAGACCATCTATTATTTCCTTCAACAATTCTCTCAAAAATAAAACCAAGAAGATCAAACCATCTTCTCAAACCAAGAAGATAAAACCATGACTTACCAAACTTGCATGAAGCTACAACTGATCCATGACACCAAGCCTCAAGCTCCCACTAAATCATAACACCATAAAAATTGTTGGTATCAGGAAATCAAGCCAACCAAGATCCTCATGTAATAAGCCATCATGACTAACACACCTGCAAGATCTCCCACTCAAACTGAAGTACTGAGCTTCAACTGCAACCATAGCCATACCTATAAAACCAACCATGTTCTCCATCCATCTATCCATGTCTCCATGCAACCACCAATGGAAATGACAAAGACAATTTAAATTGGAATATGCAAAACTAAAACAAGATCCTAGGTAAAGACAACCCAAATGAGTTCTACCTGCAACAGTGGGTGATCAATCCACAAACCTACATAACTCAAAGAATCCAAACACTACAATCTACAAATCCAACCCTGCATAAACAACTAGCATGTCCAAGACAATCATCTGATAGATAAAATCTCCCATGGAGTAACACATTAATCAAGAGAAAATCCTAACATCCTCTAACCATGCTCAAAGGAATCCATATGTGCAAAACAAACATCTCGCATCATCATACAATCATAAAATCAATCTGTCCACATGTACAAACTCACTATGTACATCCATCCATATCACCAAGCTCTCCATAATCTCAAAGTATGCCACCAACTAACTCTAAAAGAAAAATATAAATCTTGTGCTCATCAATGTCAATAAAAAACAACCATGCTAAACTATGCAACTAATACCAAGTGCAAATACCAATAAATATATCATCAACATACCCTACACAATCAACTAATATGAAATCAAAACAAGGGCACCATATAAAAATGGTAAATAAACACTGTTGTCAAACATGTGACCAAACCAACCACGGTTTCCTAACCAACCCCAGTCACTACCTGCAACCACGGTTAACCCTAACCAACACTAGTCTCTGTAACTAGCATATTTTCTCCCTTTTCACCCTTTAAACTCTAAAATTTCTCTATCATCTAAAACCAATTGAATCAACCATCAACTTCCTTCCCTAAGGAATATCTAGGCACCACAAAATAAACCAAAAGTGACATCACAAAGCAATAAACTCAAAATACTTGCAAATCCGTGACTGCCCTCCAAAACCAACTTGTGCCTCTTGCCACTCTGAATAGTAGAAATCTCCTCTCACTCCACATGTGCATCATGTATCCAATCCTGTAATGCCAACAACCATGGCTTTCTCCCACTGAACATGAAATTCCCTGCACTACCTCTAACACCAAGCTCAAAAGCTAATATGTTAGTGAGAAATAAAACCAGATGAAAGAACTATAAAATTGATTCCCTTTCTTCTCTGAGAATACTTCTACATCATAGAAGTTTGGAATTCTTGTGAAGTAGGTGAATCACCTTCTTTCCATCCATGTGTACTCAACATCTCTCATTACCTACAACTGTGTCTAATCATGAATTTTCATTGAGGATCTCATCCTTAGACTAGAAACCCTTGTCCTCAAGATTCCACACAACCGGGAAATAAAATTCAAACAACACCAAAAAACCATGGTGTAAATTTGTGCACACTATCCAAACATAATATCAGTTGCTCCAAATGAAAGAAATAAAACATGAATCATATAGAGATACTTGACTCAAATTCTCAATGGACTAACCAAGCCAACTCTGTCCTCTTTTTGATCCAAACCATGAAGTGATCTACACCGTCTCTGCCATGTACACTATGTGCAAGAAAATCGATCCTCCAAACCATGGCAAAAACATCTACCCTCTCTTGCTGTAAAAAAACCTCCCAGACAGAGATAAGTTTCCATAGAGACCGACCATGGTCATCTCCTAACCGAACAAAGTTACCTAACCAATACCGCTTCCTCTGTGACCAACCTATGTTCTCGGACCGATGTCGATGCTTTCTTTGGACGAACCCAACACCACACAATTTGGCATAGAACACCACACTAGGTACCTACTTTGATCGAAGCCAATAGTTGATCTGAGCCATTCATTTCAAGAAGCATCCAAATCTCATACAAAAACAATACAATAAATCCATGCAATAAATTACATCAAGATGAAATACATCACCTTACCAACACCAAGATACTCAATCGCATCTTCAACTGAATTGAAGTACATGCTTCTCTAATGGAATCCCCATCTTCATTTCTGTGCTACTAACTCTCTACCAAATTCTATGCATCTAACTACACCAAGGATGCATACCTGCTCCTTTTCTCTATCTAGATCTACAATCCAAAACCATGCATGTGTAATCAAAACATACAAGCATTGTAATACCAAGAAAAAGCCATACCTCTGTAACCCGGATCTGCAATCTGAACAACATTCTTATGCCTCCAAGAACTAGGGAAACCTCAACAAAAAAGAAACATTCCATGCATCTTCTTACTTCTTCATATCTATGATTTTCTATTTAAAAACCAGGTTGCCTAGTAACCAACCATGGTCACCCTGCCAATGTCGGTTGCCACTTAACCGACATCGATCAATGTAATTTCTATCAACCTTATTCTTATAGCTCCCACTTGAGATTGAATCTCTTCATGTGATTTTCTCATCAAGAAAAACAAACCCTTCTCTCATCCATGTCAGTAATAACCACTAACAAAACCATGAAGCAAACCCTTGCTCTAAAATAACCAAGCTAACCAAGCTCTGATACCACTTGTTGGGGATGGGTCTATGCGGAAACATTTACAACTATAGAATATCAAATCCAAAACATGAAAATACAGATCTAACAATCCCCACAAAATCTATAGTAGTGGAAGTATAAACAATAATAATCCAAATTACACAAAAGTACACACATATAACACAACATGTACCGTGGTTCACCCAATGTGGGCTATGTCCACCAAAGATAGAGATATCATATATATAATATAACAAGAGATTACAAACTAACTCTTCTACACAAGAGTACATGTATCTCTATAAGAGTATCTCTTCCTCCCAAATCTCCAACTAGATCTTCCTAAGTACACTAAACCATTCCTCCATACCACCACATGTGTCTCCTCTAAATATCTAACCGGATGTACCTGATTACACTACAACCATGCCTCTAAAACACCACCAAATCTCACATACCTGAAGCTACCTTGCATCTACCACTGTGCAACCAAGCTCTCATTATACTGTGAATCTACAAACAAGACCTCTAGAAGGGTCTACCAATGTGCAACCGTAACCGTGCACCAAGAAATAAGTCTCTCCATCATCACTACATCAACCTATGAAAACATGAAGAAAACTTCCTCTACAATACTAGATTCCTATGGATCAATAATACATCATGATCTCATGGATATGTAATACAAGATCTCACAACAACCTGTGGATCTACAAGAATGAGCAATAACAAGATCTCCAATAAATTTTGGATCTAACAAGAAGAAACACTAAGTTCTTTACATACTATGCAAGCCATTACATGAGACTAAATAATACAAAGGAAATATAGTAGAAGATAATACCATCTTCTCACCAATAGTGTACCTGTACTTTCCTTCTATTTATCTTCTCTCTATGAAAGCTCTTGTCTTCATGAAATCTACTTTCTTCTTCTTCTTCCTTTCAACCAAGGATAGCTCAATTCTTCTCTTTCCTTATTCCTTTTGTTCTAACCCTAGTTTTCTATCTTATATAATCTTATAAAAACTTAGGGCACCTTAGCTATGCATTTACAACCTTTAAATCAGCTTTAAAACAAAATCTAGATTAAATTCCCGTGAGTTAAATATAAAATTTCACGCATTGTAATCGACGCCTTGCTTATCTTGACCGGTGGTGGTTCATCTACTGACCGATGATGGTTAATCTATTGACCAATGATGGTTAATATGTTGACCGATGGTGGTTAATATGTTGACCGACGCCAATTATTATGTAAACCAACCACATGTAATGCATTCTTATTGTGAAGCAATCTAGCTCCACAACCTAACACTTTATATTATCGAGCATTCACTCAACAACATAAAGTGGGGGAAAATGTACATAAAAAATCATGCACTTTGGGTAATTATCTAGTCCTGATTACATACTACTATTCATATGAATCCTCAGTAAGAAAAGTGTTAATTAATTCATGTATTTGGCCATCTTTTCTTTCTTTCTATTACCAATTTTGGTCTTACACTCTTTCTAGCTCATTCTATCTTCTTAAACCTTGGCATTTATCATCTTGATACTAAAGCACCCACCATGACTCTAGCGCGAGGCAACCCCATCCTCCTCCGGTGCCCTTGACCTCTTTGACTTCGTTCACATATTTTGGGTCCTTTTTATCCATTTGAACATCTTATATTTTTGGTAGTTTGCCTTTTAAGGGTTAACTACAAAATTAAAGAAAAATAATCATATAAATATAAACTTATGTGGTCATTTTAAGGGACCGAGCACTAAGAATTAGCTATGACAACCTAAGGTTGCATCAAAAGGATATTCAAGAGCATTCAAGCATCCATTCTAGCATACATTCAAGGGCAAGGGACAGCATTATTCTACATACACTACATAGGAGCCTAATTTCTTTAAATGACATGTACAAGAGCCACCATTAGGGAACAATTTTTGCAAGCAAGCGCGCACACGCACACACACACACACACACACACACACACACACACACACACACACACACACACACACACAACTACATTGGGTCTAAAATTTAGTGTAATTATCAGTTGTAATTTCACTCATTTGACATCCGAGGACTATCTCACCCCTTATTTGCATTGTTTTATTTTTGAGATTCGATGCACTCTTGAGGGTTTTACAGGTGTCAATATGTCATCAGTAGGTTATTAGTGACATCGTGATCATTGTGAGACCTAATAGTGACAAGAAACAAAGGACAATGAACATCCCATGACCATGTGAAGGAGTTTTACCGAGGGTTTTAGCAGTCACAGAACCCAAAGCAAGGCTAGGGCACCCGCAGGTGCCCCTACCCCTTTCTAGGTTCCCTAGTTTAGGAAGATTGTCACCACACATTTTTTTGAGGATTTGTGCGACACTTCTCCCTCTCTGTTCACTTGGTCAGCACTTTGACACAATTCATATTTGGTTGCAAATCAACTAATTCATTTTATCCCTTCTTTGCAACTAGAGTTTCATATTTTCTAGCTTAATTTTCTTAGGTCTATTATGTACTTAATTGCTTATTTATTTATTGCTACATTGCATTAGAATTAGGCATCTATTAATTCAATATTTTCTTAATCACTTTGTTTCTTAATTTAAAAATAGAGGTTGACTAAAAAATAATATTAATGAATCTTAGTGACCTCTAAGACATTCCTTTCAATAACTAATACTATATTATGAGAACTACATAAGGCTTGATCCTCTCAAGGGTATGTAGTGCACCACTTGGATTTTCCAGGGATGGTACACCCAATATGATATAAATAGAAATAATTAAAGAGAGGTATAAACATCCTGACAAAAATAATCAACGTTAAGTATGTCTTTATCCCTTAGGAAAACATGTATTGCAACACTTTTCTCATTGTAATAATAGTTGTTTTGTGAGGGATGGCTAGCGACTGCTAAGCTCTAACTATTTTGTCGTGGCTGACTTTAGCAACCACTAGGATTAGAATTATGTATATCTTGACCCCTCAATATTGCACGTATTACCGCACTTTACTCATTGATTTAATAGTTTTCCTATTAATGATTCCTAGCCACCTCTAAGATTTAAATATTTCATTGTGAGTGACCTTAGCAATTGTTCGGAGGAGAACTATGCTCATCCATTAGAAAATATGACCACGGTTTGATTTCAAAAAATATGAGCACAGTTTGATTTCTTGGAGACAAACAAATAATGTTATGATTGATGAACTTCCTTTCATACTCATACACATCATGATTCCATCATCTTGATGTTGTAAGAGTACACTAGGAGCTTTGGCAATATTTAATGTTTTTTCCGACTAGGCAGAGACCTTTATGTCTCAAAAACTTCATTTATCAAAATAAATAGATATGGTTCCGATAAGATATAGATACTAAAAAATCATAATAATGAATCTTAACACCGTTAAGACCTTAATTTCAATAACTTGTAATATATGTTATGAGAAATACATAAGGCTTGATCCCTCTTGAAAGTATGTAGTGAAGAACTTGGCTCCGTCAGAATAGTCCACCAATATTATACAATTATAAATAATTAAAGAAAGACATAAACATATCCGTAAAAACTAATCTGATGTATGTAAAACTTTACCTCATTAGAAAATACATATTACAACACTTTTCTTGGTTTAAAAAATAGCTATCTAGTGAAAACTAAGCTCTAAATAGTTTTTAGGGGTTGATCTTAGTGACTGCTAAGCTCTAGATTTTTGTGGTGGATGACCTTAGTGACCTTTAGGATCAAAATTATGCATGTCTTGACTGCTCAAGAGTGCATGTATTGCTGCACTTTTCTCATTGCATTCATAGTTATCCTATGATTGATTCCTAGATCACTAAGTTGTAAGCATATCATCATGTGAGTGACATCAACAACTAATAGGATTAGAACAAGGTATGTCTTGACCCCTCAATGTTTCATGTATTTCCATGTGTTGCTCAATGTATTCAAATTTGTCCCAAAATAATGCCTAGCAATCGCTAAGATGATAAAATTTAGTTGTGTCTGACCTTAGCCACCACTAGGATCGTAACTTAAATACCACTAGGATCGTAACTAAGTATGTGTTGACCCCTCGAATATGCATGTATTACCACACTTTTCTCATTTCATTAATACTTTTCTTATGATTGATGACTATCAACACTTCTTAAATTTATTTACAAAATGAATTTTTAATATAATAGAATATTTAGAATAAGAGATGTAGACACCCTAAAAATACATACATATTTCTATCCTGCTTCTATCCAATTAAAATTAATTAAATTAATTCTATCTTTCCGCAATACACCCCTTTGGAATTAATTAAATTAATTCCATCATTTAAATACACCCTTTTAGAATTAATTAAATTAATTCTATTATCTAAGTCATATTCCTACCCTTTAGAATTAAATTAATTTAATTCTACCATGCTCTTGGAATTAATTAAATTAATTCCTAACACCTTCTAGCTAATATAATTAAACATTTATTTATTTAAATGGTTAATTATCTCCTCAAAATTAAATACTAATTAAATTAATTTGATTCTACCATGCTATTGGAATTAATTAAATTAATTCCAAATATCTTCTAGCTAATATAATTAAACATTTATTTATTTAAATGGTTAATTATCTCCTCACAATTAAATACTAATTAAATTTAGTTATTTAATTCCACCTATTCCAATCAACTACACTTCCCTATCCCACTTGGACTCCACTTTTATATTCCTAGAAGTGTGGGGACAATTGGATTGTGCATGTATTTCAAATGTTGGATATAACTTCTACTATTCCAAATGTTCATTGCCCTTGTAAATATGCAACTACCAATTTCTAAGTCTACTTGCTAACCCGGTGATTCAACCATTAACTTGGAGCTTAGTCAATATTTCATCCACATTTCATATCTCTACCCTTAGATATAAAAGCAAGTCATTTCCTTTGTAAATATATCCCTGGAGCTTTGAGCAAATTGCATCCAACTTCTGCCAATTTTACATTTGCATCCTTGTGAAATTTTCTCATAGCATTTGTAAATCCTTTGGAGAGTCATATCAAAGAGCATCCACAATCCAATATTCAACAAGATCAAACAATTTTAAAATCTTCTACAATCTTACTTGAGGTTTACAAGAATTCTACAATGAAGGTATAATATGTATTTTATTTCATTTATCTTTAGTTATCTGTGAATTTCCTTGTTTACATTTTGACACGTCGGGTGGGAATCCCGATGCTCTTTATTTCATTTTAGTTTATCATTTTATGATTTAACTTCATTTTTATGTTTCTTGTCTTCATTTAACCTTGATATCAAAATTTTAGGTTCTCAAGTGAAGTACAAAAGCTAAAAACCAAAAACTAGTTGTCAAGCCATTTTTCTCACGTTTAAATGTTTCACTGAGAGCTAGCGTAACCCATCTTCTAGAAGCCATATTTTTTCTCACAAACTCAAAATGAATTCTTCTTTTTTTTACCGAAAGGTGATGAGAAGATCTATGTAATGGAAAAATAATTTCTGATTTGTACTTACAAAAATGTATTGTTTCATATCTCCTAACAATTTTTTTTTATAAAAGTAGTATTATTTAATAATTTGTATTTGTTTTTGTTTAAACATAACAACCTCATGCATATGCTCTTTCCTCACATTTTTAAAGTGATATTGGAAATTAGAAACATGATTGTTTCTATTTGTTTTAGGGAATTAATGTTTCTTTTCTTTTTTAATCAAATCTTGTATTATGTGTATTCTCTTTCCTCGCACTTCTTAAGTGATATTGGAAATCAAAAGCATGAACTTTCTTCTATTTTCTTGCCTCTACCTACCTTAGGATAATATTCTAATCTTTGTGTGTAGGACCCGCTCTCAAAAAGGATGATAAAACACTCAAAACTACTAGGTGCAGGTTGCCTTTGATCATGAGTGAAGAAAACTACTAATCATTTGTGTGCAGAAACATCTTTAAACAAGATAAAATGAACCATTCACGTTGTATTTGCAGGTGTAGTTGACAAGGCTATTTCCCAACTACTATAAATGTTGGAATTACTTAGGCATAAGCCATAAAATTCATTTTAGGAGTACCACAGAACCCCAAGTATTTAGAAAATTAAGTGAATCTGGATAATAAAAAGGTACCTTTATCCTAACCGATAGTAAAAACTACAAGTTTAGAGTCACGAATATCCTTATTGCGACTCCAAAGTGTGATTCATTTTGAGTAATATCTTTTCTCAAGGTTTTAAAGGGGGTAAATTACATTTGGAAGCTAGCAATAACACAAAGACTTATTCGGGTATATTATTGACACATAGTGGAGAGAGCCACCTAGGAAGCCACACAATGTCTAAGCTAATCTAAGGTAGAGGCCAAGACATATGTAAATAAAAATTTTGTTTTCAAGTTTTCTTTTATTTCTTTGTTTTTGTGAGTTGTGTTCCACATTTGTATCTCACCTTCTCACTTTTTCTTGTATGGAATATTTCCCAAATACTCATTATTTGGGTGCATTCACATCTCTTTCATGTTTCCAAATACTCTTTATTTGGATCCACTTTCGTCTCATTTTCACCTCTTCACACGAGTCTAAGTATTAAGTATCAAACACCCATATCCAAACTTGAGCACTTTCATCCTTATTCATCTAATTCTTGACATCGTGATACTCAATTTATCACATTTAAGCACTATTGTGATCACCTTGATATTTCATCTTCACAAGTATTAAGTTTAACATTACATCATTGAACTTCAAGCATTCTTCTATCTTGTGTCATCACATATCAAATTCACTTTGTTGAATTGTTGACATCTTCACCACTTCTTCACTCTTCTCTTTTAGAGAACTCACTTTTCCCTAACTTGAAGACCTTCATCAATCAAATTTCCTTTGTCACTTATCTCCACTTTCATGAGATTCAGACCTTTCCATCATCATCTTTTCACCTCTCTATTTTGACATTCACTTTGTCATTATTTGAGTATCATCCTTTCATTATTTAGTCTCCTCTCTTAACACTCATCATTCTAAGAGTCGAGCACTTTCATCATCTTTCCAGGTCTCCTCTCTTAGCATGCTTCTTGTTAAGATTTGAGAACTCTCACCATCTTTCTAGTCTCCTCTCTTAACACCCATTTTGTTAAGAGTTGAGCACACTAACATTTTCAAAATCTCGTCCCCTTTGTACATTCAGTTTGTCAAAGGTTCACGTACATCACTTAACTCATACAATCATCCTCCCATCTTATCATTTATTTTGCTAAGAGTTTCGTAATCGAGACTTTCGCTTTCCAATCTTATTCTCTTCTTCCAACTTGACATTCACATTGTTAAGGCTCAAATCTAACAAAACCTTTCCTCCTCATCCATCTTAACATTCATGTTATTAAGGGTCGAACCAATCAAATATTTTCAATTTCACTTTAATATTTACATTCACATTATAAAGGGTTGAGTATTTTATCATCATTTCACAGTTCATCCATCTTAACATTCACATTGTTTCAATCATTTCTTCCCATCTTCCATTCTAGCATTCACTTTTCTAGAGGTTAAATATGTTTCTAACCTTCTTCCTTCTTCCATCTTAGCATTCAATTTGCTAAGGGTTAATATTTTAAACCTTTCATCCTCTTCCATCTTAACATTCACTTTGTTAAGGGTTGAGTTATTCATCACATATTTCTTCACTCTCCCCATTTTTTTCATTACAATGGTGGATTCACACAACTCATCATTTTCTCATGAATGGAAAATGATGAAGGAAACCATTTTAGGTATGCAAAAACAACGCAAACAATTCAAATTTTATGAATTATGTCCTTACCCTTTCAACATGGACATCTTATGCACACCCTTTCTAAAATATTTCAAGATGCCCCAATTTTCTAAATACAAGGGAAAAAATGATGCTAAATATCATTTCAAATAATCTTGATTGCATGCCACGAAGTGGCATATAATGATATATTTCTCTTATGCCTTTTTCCTATAAGTTTGGTAGGACAAGATTTGTACTGGTTCTTACACCTTCTAAAGAGATCTATCACCAACTTCACATACCTCTTATAGAATTTCTTCAAATGTTTCTCTTCCAACCTTGACTCCGAATTCACCTTCAATCAAAGAGAAAAAAACTCATTTATAAAGGCTTGATCAAGCCTCATTCTCACGACCATGGACACAATGACAATACTAACAATCAAAACCACACTATCACTCATCATGAAAAAATCTTAAAATTTTAATCGCAACCGCAATGTCATCAATGATGGCATCACGAATAATTAAAAATTGCACAACATACATGAACAATCAATCAAAATTATAATCATAAAACCTAGCGAAGACACTACTCCACAAAAAGTTAAATGTCAATTTACACCCTTTGGGGAAAGTCTCTCTAGTGGTTTTCAATAGTTAAAAGAGGCTAAAATGATAAGATATCCAATCAAAATGCCCTTTCTTGAAGGAGAACCGAAGCCATATTGGTACAAACCTAAAACCTATTTTGATTTTCATCGCATTGATGGACATCCCATAGATAAATAAGTGTGATTTAAGAATTATTTCCAAGACTTACTTGAATATGGAGACATCTTTGTATATACCGACAATGAAGCCATCGCAAATGATGACATGTCAATTACCACAACTTCTCAACAAGAGTATACCGTTATCCAAACTTCTTTACTTACTGAAATTCAATGAGATCAATACGACACAAGTCAAGTATAAGTCACTCTCAATCAAAACAAATTCATTTCTTCTACAAGTTTTCTTCAAATTCCTTCCAAACATACATTGAACGTGTTTCGTAATGAAATTACTAGTATAATTTAGATTATGAGCAGCAATATATCACCAAATAACACAATATTTTAGAATAATGACCTCAATATGCAATTGAAATAGCTTCACCACTTTGAGGGGGCAACCTCCAAACCATATAATAAGGCTCAAATGCTCCAAATAATGAACTACTACCTACAATCCTCTATATATACTATTCATATGTTATGGCCATCACCAGCCGACCTATTAAGCACAAGAAAGTATAAATGATATAATAAAATGATATGATAAGCCACAAGTCAACTACTCATATCCTAATACAAGTAATAGGTTAAGGGCGTAACATGCCCTTCCCTTCAAACCAATGTTGTCATCAACATTGAATAATCCTGGATGTTACTACATAAAACCTTCATCCTCCCAGTGGCATCTTCTATGCTCAGATTCTTCCACTTGATCATATATTCCTTAATGTCTCTGGTTCTCAGCCTCTTAGTATGTGTTTGAAAAATATTCTCTAGCTCCAAAATGATTCTTCCTTCCTCTTCAAGTTCTAGTAACTCTATCTGGGCTTCAAATTTCTGTCCAATAACCTTCTTCAGCATGAAACATGGAATACTAGGTGTATGTGTGAAGATGGAGGCAACTCTAGTTTATAAGCAACACTGCCAATTTTCTGTAGAACCTGATAAGGGCCATAGTATTTAGGAGCAAGTTTGTTGTCCTTTTTCTGTTGCTTTAGAGACATTTGTTTGTAAGGATGGAGACATACAAAAACCTAGTCACCAATTTCAAAATGTCTTTCACTATGATGTTGATCTGCTTGTTGTTTCATCTTATTTTGTGTTAATGCTAAATTCTCCTTCAAACTAGCCAAAACTTGTTGTTGATGTTGAATGTGTTCCTCAACATCTTTGACCTTAGTTTGCACCCTCAAGGAGGAAGTGATAGAAGGTGGATGGTAACCATATAATGCTAAAAATGGGGTCATTTGAGAAGAGGTATGAAAAGATGTGTTATACCACCATTCTGCAAGTGGTAGTCATTTAATCCATCTTTCCTACTTATCTGATACAAAATAACGTAGATACCCCTCTAAGCATTTGTTGACCACTTTCGCTTTTCCCATTTTGAGGAAGATAAGATGAACTATGAGCTAGCTGAGTACCCAAACATGAAAATAATTCTGTCCAAAAATTACTTGTGAAAATAGGATCGCGATCACTTACAATTATTTTTGGGGTTCCATGTAGCCTTTGAATTGTCTCCAAAAAAATAGTTGCGACTATACTAGCTACAAATGGATGTGATAGGACACAAAAATGGTCATATTTTGTGAGCCTATCCACAATCATGAAAATAAAATTCTTACCCTCTCGAACAAGGAAATCCGATGATAAAATCCATGGATACCTCCTCCCATCTCTGGCTAGGAATCGGTAAGGGTTGCAAAAGACCTGGTGTCTTAATTGTTTCCCCTTTGTTTTATTGGCACACTAAACACTCTCGATAAAAAAATTTACATCCCCTTGAGTCCTTCCCAAAAGAATTCTCTTTTTATTCTATGATATGTCTTCAAAACCCAGAGTGTCCTCTAACAGTGCAAGGCATGTAGCTTTGCAAGAATCTTATGCTTCAACTCATAATCTTTACTCAAGTATAACTTGTCCTTGTACCATAGGGCATTACCTTTCCACTCAAATTTGTTATATGTCATAGATCCTTTCTTGATATTCTATATTATAGATTGTGTATCCTTGTCTTGATTCCATTCCAATCTTGCTTCATCCACCCAATCGGTCGTCAACATGGACATTCTACATCGTAAGGCATCTCGTGGATGTATCCCTTCTGACAACGCATCAGCTACTACATTTTCTTTACCCTTTTTGTCTATGATTTCAAAATCATAACCCAACATTTTTTTACCCACTTTTGTTGTTCCTCAGATGACAACCTTTGCTCCAAAAATTATTTGAGACTATCATGATCAGTTTTTACCTTGAAGTGTCTACCCATGAGATAGGGACTCCATTGCTTGACCGCATGAAGAATAGCCATCATTTCTTTCTCATAGACCGGTTTGAGTAGATATTTTCCTTTGAATTGGAAACTCTCAAATGTAATTGGTCTTCCTTCTTGCATTATAGCTACTCCCAATCTTGATCCTGAAGCGTCACATTCAACAATGAAGGTTTTTGAGAAGTTTGGAGTTGCCAAAACTAGGGTGCTGCACAAGGCTTCCTTCAGCTTCTCAAAGGATTTAGTGGCTAAGTCTATCCAATGGAAGGCATCCTTCTTTAGTAATACAGTGAGTGGGGTTGCTATTCTACCATATCCCCACACAAATCTTCCAGTAGTACTGTTACTCCTAGGAACCCATGAATATTTTTGAGAGTTTTGGGCCTCGACCATTCCACCATAGCTTTGATCTTTTGAGGATAAACTTTGACGCCTTCATGGGATACAATGTGACCCAATTACTCTACCTCTTATACACCAAAAGAACATTTAGATGGCTTTGCATAGAGAGTATTTTTCTCCAAAACTTCCAACACTTTATTTACATGTTGTAAGTGTTCTTCCCATGTCTTACTGTAAATCAATATGTCATCAAAGAAAACTAATACTTGAATTTCCTTAAAATGGCCTCAAAATGTGTTCATCAAGCTTTGAAAGGTTGAAGGTGAATTTGTAAGACCAAAAGTCATTACCAAAAATTCAAAATGGCCCTCATGAGTCCTGAAAGCCATTTTATGAACATCTTCCTCTTTTATTCTAATTTGATGGTACCCCAAACAAAGATCTAATTTTGTGCAATAAATAGCACCATGTAATTCATCAATTAATGGAATAGGAAACTTATATTTGATGGTATACTTATTGATTTCTTGGTAATCTAGACACATCCTCCATGTTTCATCCCTTTTACGTACCATGACCACTGGGGAAGAATAGCACTCTAGCTAGCCCCGATGATACCTGCCTTCAACATTTCCTGAACCATTTTCTCGATCTCACTTTTCTGGGAATATGGGTATCTATATGGTCTGATGTTAGGTGTTTGGCTCCTGGAATCAATCAATGGCATGATCATGATCCCTAACTTGTGGTAGTCCCTTTGGAATTGCATCAAAAACATATGAGTGAGCATTAACAATCTTCTGAAGATCGGGTGGCATTAAAGACTCTATATTTTGTAATTCTATGGAAAATAACTTTTCTATAAATCCATCTAATCATTTTCTAAGAACCTTCGCATCCGATGAGAGCTAATAATTTGTGGATACGTAGCTACCATCCCATTCAATTGTATTGTCCTTCCATCTCAATGAAATCACATGAACAATTATTGGAAATTCATCTCTATAGTACCTAAGGTTGTGAGCCATTAGACACCCAAAATAATATCTCGCTCCTCCCATAGAAATAGAAAAATAGGTGAGTCTAACATGTAGTCTCCCATGGAAAGCTTGATACTATGGCATTTTACTATGCACTTAATTTTCCCACCATCCGCAATCATAACTTGCATTTCTAGAGCTGGGTAAATAAAACAATTGAGGCAGCATCTACCTTACTATTTATGAAGTTATGAGTACTCCCCGAGTCAATCAACACTGTCACCTTCTATTTTTTGAGATAGCTAATAACCTTGAGTGTTTGAGTACTAATACCTGACAATGCATGGCAAGAAATTGTAGGTTGGTGATCCTCTACTTCCTCTTCTACTGGTTCCTCAGCCTCTCCTATAATTTCAGCATCCTCATCATCCTCATTACCTCCGTCAATATAGAACAACTTCTTCTCTAGCACATTTGTGTCCCGGTCCATATTTTCTATCACAGTTAAAGCATAATCCTTTTGCTCTCTTTTCTTCCATTTGTTGAGGAGTCAGTTTAATTGGCCTAGAAAATGAAGGGGAAGAGATACTACGGTCTTTGGTGTTAATGAAAGGAAGCCTCCTACTACAAATAACTTTTTCCTCTTCTCGACGTGCCATGATAAAAGAATCAGAAATATTAAGTGGATTAAACATACGTACCTCATGCTCGATGTGGTCCTTAAGACCCCCAAGAAATAGGTCATTCAAATTCTCTTCTGGTATATTCTCCACCCTTAAGGACAGGTTTTAGAATTGATGCACATAATCTTTGACTGATCTTGTTTGTCGTAACTTTGCTAATTGACTAAAGTAGTTCTCTGAAACATTGGAACTATAGTGCAATTGCAACTCCTTGGTAAAAATTGTCCAAGTGACACCGAGACCATTCTTCTGCCTCTAAGTACATAACCATCGATACCAAATGAATTAGTCTAGTTCAAGATACAGGGATGTCAATGTCACCTTTTGTCTTGATGGTGTTTGATGTAGCTCAAAGAATTTATCCATTTGATTTATCCAATTCAAGGGATCTTTACCATCAAATTTGCACATATCCACTTTTGGCATCATGTTTCGTGGTTGCGAATAAGTTGGATTCTAATTGGGCTGGAAAAGTGATCCAACATGGTTATTTTGTCCATGATTTTGAACTGAAGATCCTCCTTGGTTGATATGGGATGGATTTGGGCCATACTGTTTACCCTTTACATGTTGCATGATATCATCCAACCGATGATTGATTTGGGCTATGTCTCCTTTAGAGGCCATCTCAGATTGTACATTTCGCAGCTCATACTCAAGTTGACTCACCTTATGATCAATTGAAGTAAACCCTAGTGTTGAGGAATCTATATTTACCCCTTCTAAATCCATCTCTTTAATCACTATCTCATCTTTATCTGGGGTTTTACCCGAGTAACCGGATTCTTTTTTGCTCTTGTGGAAGGCCCCGTCATGATATCAAACCTTAGGGTTTAGGGTTTCGATACAAATTCGGCCGAACAGGAAAAAACACAGAGAAGATACTAATACTATTTTTTTCAAATATTTCCGAAAATGTAAAGAACTTGAAAAAATTCCACAATTTTCACCCTAGGGAGTGATTTTATGAAAAATCCTAAATTTGTAATAACTTGTGAAAATAAATCAAAAATTCTGAAATTTTTAGGGAACCTTACTTGAAATTTTTTACAACTCTGGTAAAAATATCTTCCACCAATTCACTTTAGTTCAAAATATATTGCGGAAACAAAAAAATTAGGTTTTTTCCTAATTTTGGCCCCGATCGCACTCTCCGATACCAATTATAATAAAAATACTAGTAGAATTCAGATTATGAGCAGCAATATAACACCAAATAACACAATATTTTAGAATAATGACCTCAATATGAAATTGTAATAGCTTCGCCACTTCGAGGGGGCAACCTCTAAACCATATAATAAGACCGAAATGCTCCAAATAATGAACTACTACCTACAATCCTCTATATATACTATTCATATGTTATGACCATCACCCAAGCTGACCTATTAAGCATGAGAAAGTATAAATGATATAATAAAATGATATGGTAAGCCACAAGTCAGCTACTCATATCCTAATACAAGCAATAGGTTAAGGGCGTAGTAGTTTCCAAAACATCCTTCCAACATCACACGAGAGCTTGAATTTTCTTCAAGACTCCTTTAGACCCTTGCTATAAATATAGAAATTATAGAAGAGGTTACAACATCAAGCACCATTGGGCTTGATTCTATTATTTAATTGTTGGCTCATATGCCTAACATCTCTAGTCTTGTTGTGGAAACACAACCACAAAACTTTGGATACTTATGAAAATGTAGCCTTCCATGTCCATAATCCTCGTAAAATTAATCTTGCAAAAATCTCATCAATGATGATTCCTACATGTCAAGACATCTACATGTGTACACTCCATGAGTTGCGTATACCCAAGAATATCCTTACACAACATTTTCAAGAGTTAATTACAAATTTTTCATCAAATCAATGAATCCAATTTCTCAAGGAGAAACATTGAATATTTGATCTTTACAACCTATAAGGAACCTCAAGTGTACCTCTAAGCATCAATAATTTTTTCCTCACATCCTTTCACTCACGGATGAATATGAATATAAACATATTACCCGCATAGAAAATCTTCCTCTAATATCATATAAGTCTTTTGATCTCATCGAAGACTTAGCTAATCACACATCCTTTGACTTGGATCTTGTCCACCTAAGTCTCATACTTCAGGACTCATCAAATATTTCAATATTCTCCTTTGACTTAGATCTCATCCACTAAAGTCTTGTATCTTAGGACTCATTGAATCTTTGGATTCCCTCTTGTGACTTGGAACTCATCCGCCCAAGTATCGTATCTCAAGAATCATTGAATATTTTTATTATCTCTATTTACTTGGACCTTTTTCACCCAATTATCATAAATATGGACTACCTCCATCTATCATTCATTGAAAATATTTTGATCCTCTCCTTTGAATTGGATCTCATCTCCCAAGTATCGTTATCTAGGATTGTTTTATTTTCATAAACATAGACCTCTCTCCTGATGATTCTATTACAATATCTCATATATCAAAATTCAGAAAAATTCAAAAGCATAAAAAAGAATACAAAATCCATTTTAAACTTTTGCTTACCACACTATTTGAAAAAAAAATGCAAAAAAAGTGTAAATAATGTTAAGCATTCCATTTTTTGGCATATATCTTAATCATACCATTATCATATCTTCTCATTCTTCACCTATCATGAAATAAGTTAGCCTTGTTCCTATTAGTAATTGTGTGTCTCATCTTTGTTATGGTTTCTACCATTTCAGGTCTCTTAACCTATGGTTTATCTCGAAGCTTACTGATGGAAACTCCTCCTTTCAAATAATATATTTCTTTAATAGAAAGATTTATTTTTTTACCTAGTCCTTTTGATCGTCCATCTTAGTATACGATGTTAAACCCTTGTGCCCTACTAGTCACATAAAGTTGAGACTTGGGGAAGAATGTCCCTTCCTAACAAGCACATTATCGACAAAAAATGTCAAATCAATCATAAAATACCATATAAATCAATCATTACACCTTTCATCCTTCACAGTCTTCAGTGATGAGCCCATACTTCTCACTAGTAATATGAGATTGAGAATGGAGGTAGGTGCCCTTACTCACATACTTCTTATCTTTGGTGTTGAGCCCTTACCTCTTACTAGTGGCATGGGGCAACATGTAGGGGCCCTTCAAAAACAATTAATCAATACATCTTTTGTCATATTTGAATCAAAATTTCTTAATTAAAAAATCCCCGAAGTAATTTTGTTGCTCATGTTAAGAGAGACAACAATTCCTTCAACCGTATTTTTCCAATCGTGAGGCCATTTACAGATCTAATTCTATTCAATAACTATACAGTGGAATCATCATGGAATCGGTCGATAACCTTGAATGGAGATGAGTTACATTTTTCCACATGGATCATTGTTACACCTTATGTCTTCACATCCATCATCTTCACTTTCATATTACTATTCACCTAGTTTTCACATCCTTCTTAGCTCTTGGTGATGATCCCTCACATCTTCCTAATTGTGTGGAGTCACGAATGGAGTGAGACATCCTATCATTACATCATATACATTTCTTCCAATGGAATGAAATGCTTCTAATTGTTTCGCACTTGCGCTTAATCTGTAACCTCTTTTATCGAGTAAAAATTAAAAAAATTCAAATATGTTTCATAATATCAAAAACATTCAAATATGTTTCACAAAATTCCAAAAATATTCAAATATGTTTCAAAAAATCCAAAAAATAATAAAAAATGCTCCAAAATCCAAAAACAAAGTGTAAAAATGCCAAAATCAAAACGCTTTAGAAAATGTTTGAACAACTTTTAGCGACTCGTAGCATAGTTCAACAATTTTTCCATTTGACAAATGATCCTTATGATTGTTCCAGAGCATATTTCACTAATCACTTTTCTTTCCTGTGGTGTATATCTATGGTTGTGGTAATCATTTACCCTTTCAAAATATAACTTTTCATGGGACACACTTGGATTAAATCCAATACATATAAAACTTCAATGGGATCCAACAAGAGAATATTTTGCAATATCTAAGAATCACTCCGCTCTTCGATCCAATTCAATCCCATCACGTTCTAAGCTTTCACTCAGGGAAATTCATATTTGTCTAGTTCTTTAGTGTGGAACACATTTAGTGTGTCATTAGACGTCGTTTTTACACATTTTGTTGTACTATTGTAGTTTATCAACATTGTGATGATGCTTTTTCTTCTTTCAGTTTGTTATTTTTACTTTGTTTACCTTTACCATAGACCAATTGTAGGAAAAATATTGGCATCTTAGTTCACATATAACTTTGGTGTCATTCATTCCTATTCATATTGGGTTTGTTTGCATGTTTTTTTGTGTCTTTTGACCACTTGCAAATGTTGTGTTTTCCTCTTGGTTTATTAAATAAGCCATGTCATCAAGTTTGTTTACATTTATTTGCATTTGTATTTCAAAATTTTCAAAACTCGCACACATCCAAAATAGAAAATATTTTAAAAATTCAAAAAAATCATAAAAAAAATGAACAAACATTCACTTCTCATCGAAATCCTACAATTGGGAAATCGTGTAGTGAATCTTCCAACATATGTTGATAATTACCTCTAGGAATGGGTACTATCATAAATAGACTATTTTCTACGATGGGTAAGGATCTCATGAGGATGGGGCCCAATTTTTTGAGTCGAAAACACCTTTTTAAGACCCCCGGGTTGTGTTTTTGAGTGACGAAACTTCTAACATGAACTTTAAACCCTAAAACCTAAAACCTAAGCCCTAAAACATAAACCATAAACTTAATCCCTAAATCCTAAACCCTAAACCCTAAACCCTAAACCCTAAGCCATCAACCCTTAACCCTAAGCCCTAAACCCTAAATGTGAACAATAAACCCTGAGTTATTAACCCTAAACCCTAAACCTTAAACATTCAACCCATAGCCCTAAGCCTTAAACCCTAAACCCAAGAACCATGAGCCCTAAATGCTAAACCATAAACCTTCAAATATAAACCCTCAACACTGAATCCTAAACCATAAACCTTAAATCCTAAACAATAAACCCTAAACCCTAAACCCTAATCCTGAACCCTAAACCCTAAACAATAAACAATAAACCCTAATCCTTAAACCCTAAGCCCTAAACCTTAAACCCTAAACCCTGAACCTTGAGGCCTAAGCCCTAAACCCTAAACCCTCAACCCTAAGCCCTAAACCCTAAACCTTGAACCCTAAACTTTGAACTCTAAACCCTAAACCCTAAATCATAAACCCTAAAACTATACCCTAAACCCTAATTCCTAAACTTTGAGTCCTAAACCCTAAACCCTAAATCATAAACCCTAAAAACTATACCCTAAACCCTAATTCCTAAACTTTGAGTCCTAAACCTTAAACCCTAAACCCTAAACCTTGAGGCCTAAACCCTAAACACTCAACCCTGAGCCTTAAGCCCTAAACCTTGACCCCTAAATCTTGAACCCTAAACCCGATCACTAAACTCTAAACCCTTAACCCCGAGCCCTAAACCGTAAACCTTGAACCTTAAACCCTAAACCCTAAACTCTAAAAATTGAGCCATGATCCCTAAACCCTAAACCCTAAACCTTAAGCGTGCAAAGATTGATCCCTAAATAGGGTTGATTGTGCCATTTTTGCATATTTGAGCCTATAGAGCTTGTTGGAAAGACTTCTAAAAAAGATACTAATGAGAATGATTGAAATTGGCTATTATGAGTTGATGAATTCAAGAAAATGTGTTGAGCTCGCATCACCTCATGATGTTTTAGATTCTTCACAGATCTCATGATGACCATTCCCTTGATTATTTGAATCGATAAAAACTTGCATATGTGTTTTGATTTATTATGTGTTATAAGTAATTATTTGAGTCCATATATTCGAGTAATTATTGCTACCTTTGGGAGTTGTGAGGCTTAAAATATATAGTTTTGACACATTTAACACTCATACAAATGTCTATAACCAATCCAAAAATCCCCAAAACCTAAACAATGACTATATTCTTTCACAAAATAGATATCGATTGTATAATTTAAACCCTAAAAGATTGAAGGCTGACTACACGAAATCCTAAAAATACCTATGTCATGACCATATTAGAATCTAAAAAACTATCTTCTAAAATGTGGTAGATGGAGTTGTGAGACTAGTTCCATAAGGTGCAGAGTGACCTTAACATATTATATTTACTATAATAAATATAAAGTATAAGAAATAATAAAATATAAATAATAATAAATTTATCGAACCATAACAGGTAAGTGCACCAAGTCAGGGGGCCAAAAGGGGGTCTTAAGTGGACGCATTTTTCTAAAAACAAAAAAACTTCGACTTGTATGAGTTTTTCAAAATAGTTACACTCAAAATTGGAAGATGTTTTAAAAATATGAATTGTAGCATTTTGAGTCTAGTTTCTAAGCTACTAAATTTTATTGAAATCAAATATGTTTAAGTAGGTCAAACAACTAAAATACCAACAGATGCTCCTGTTTTTGTTAAAAAATATAATAGAGTGACATTCGTGCCCCCACCAATTTTTTAGCACCATTTAGTATTTTTGAAAACCCTTTGGTAGAAAGATAACTAGGAGCATCTAGTTTGGGCTCCATTTTTTAAAGATTTTTTAGTGAATATTTTTTTATTTATGATTTTTCTAGTACAAAAATTTTATGTTTTGAAAAATAATGGAGCTTCGACCGTGCCCCCTAACTACCTCAAAAAATATCAAAAATTAGATTTTTTTTTAATATGTATAGAATTATGCCTAGTTTGGGCTAGTATAATTTTTTTAAAATTTCGATCACCCAAAAAAAAGATACACCATGAAAGATAGACATATTTACACTTCAAAAATAGCTATAAAAAGGCATAGTTAGAAAATAAATAATATAGAAACCTTATATTAGTCAGATATTTGAAAAATTATATTTTTAGAAAGAAGAGACTCTACTCTACATCATGGTATAATTTTTTTAAAATGGATTGATTGTTTTATTTTGATTTATCATAGAGGAAGTGGCATTTTTACATTTTCTTGTAAAAACACGTTGTTTGTTGTGTTTGTGCAGGTCCATGCCTCAAGCTTGGGGATCCAAACTGGATCCCAAGCCTTGAGGCATGGCTTGGGAAAAGAGAAATGTAAAATGCGTACACGTTACATATAAGAAATTAGGGTCACTCTGCACCTTATGGAATTAGTCTCACAGCTCCATGAGTCATGGTTTAGGAGATAGTTTTTTAAAGTATAATTTGGTCAATACATAGGTAATTTTTCAAGATTTCAACATTCATCCTAAATCTTTTAGCATTTAACTTCTACAATCAAAACCCTAAACCATAGGCCATAAAAATAAACACTAAACTGTAAACCTTGAGCCCTAAACCCTAAACCCTAAACCTTTAACCATGATCCCTAGACCCTAAAACCTAAACCCTAAACCTTAAACATTCAGCCCTTACCCGTGAGCCCTAAACCCTGAGCCTTAAGCCCTAAACCCTAAGCCATAAGCCCTAAACCCTAAACCATGAACCATGAGCCCTAAATGCTAAACCCTAAACCCTGAACCGTAAAAAATAAATCCTAAACCCTAACCCCTAAACCCTAAACCCTAACCCCTAAACCCTAAACCCTAACCCCTAAACCCTAAACCTTAAACACTAAATCCTAAACCCTAAACCCTAAGCCTTGAACCCTACACCCTTATCCCTGAGCCCTAAAATATAAACCCTAAACCCTAGACCATATACCCTAAGCCCTAAGCCCTAAAACCTAAACCCTAAACCCCAAGCCCTAAACCATAAACCCTAAACCTTAATCCCTAAACATTAAATCCTAAACCATAAACCCTAAACCTTAATCCCTAAACATTAAATCCTAAACCCTAAACCCTGAACCCTAAACCATAAACCCTAAAACCTGAACCGTAAACCATAAACCCTTATCCCTAAACACTAAATCCTTAACCAAAACCCTAAACCCTAAATCCTTAACCTCAATCCGTAAACCCTAACCATAAACACTAAACCCTAAACCCTAAACCTAAAACCTAAATCCTAAACCATAACCTTGAACCTTGAACCTTGAACCATGAACCCTAAACCCTAAACCTTAAACCCTTAACCATGAGCCCTAAACCCTAAACCCTAAACCCCAAACCCCAAACCATATTTCATCAATATTTCCTAGTCTCGTGCCTAGAACCATAATTGAGTTTGTTTATGAGAGGTGGGAAAAGTAACTAAATGGATATGAGATCTACCTTATGCCTTATAATGCATATATTACACATCTCTTCCAAACTTGTTTCTCCCCACATATACTTGCGCTCTTGAATGTAAATTTATTCACACTCTGAAACAAATTTCACATTTCTCATATTTCCATGTATGGTATTATGCAAGCCAAGATGACCCATTAGAAGCTGGAAAAAATAACCATCACAACAAAAAAATTAATCTTAAAGGAAATAAAATAATCAGAGAATATATCAATGCAGAGGTGTAGGATCATAATTGAATTTCCTGTAGTATCCTCTCCTTCAGAGAAAGATAAAGTTCAAGTGTTCTACTAGAATGGATAGTAAATTTGACATAACTTCCTAAAGTGTTCAAAATAAGCATAGAAATAGGGGAATGGCTAAGAATACTAAGGGGTTATCAATCACCTAGTAATTTTTTCTTGTTTAGTTCTAAATGGGAGTTACCTGCCTACGAATTAGTGACCTTCCATTCATTGATAATTCCTTATATGATAAACCCATGGATGTTTTCAAAATCCCTTAAACAAAAAGATAGGGGTAGTCATCAATCCTAGTGAAGGGTGTGATGTGATTTCCAAGCAACTTGAAATTCATATAGATTTAGAGGTCATAACACGAATTTACAAATATCTCTATCATTATAAATGGAAGCCAAGTAATAGTGTCTCCATGTACATCTAAGGATTGAGGACTACTGGGGTCTTTAGAAGGATTGGACAGTCAAGAATATGACATTTCCCTCCTTCAAAATATCAACAGATGAAAAACATCAAATTTTGATGACTCTCTTTGAATGTTCTACCTACAAATTTGATGAACCCTGAACTCTATGACCTAAACCCTTAACCCTCAACCATGAGACCTAAACCCTAAACTATAAACCTTAAACCCTAAAACCAAAATAATAAATCCTAAACCCTAAAAACTAAATACTAAACCCTAAAACCTAAACCCTAAACCCATAACCCTAAACCCTTGACCCTAGACCCTAAACCCTGAGCCCTAAGCCCTAAATACTAAATCCAGAGCCCTGGGCTCTAACCCCAAAACTTAAACCAAGAAACTTGAACCCCAAACCTTAAGCCATAAACCATGAAACCTAAACCCTAATCCTAAACCATAAACCCTAAACTTTAAGCCTTGAACCCTACACCCTAATCCTTGAGCCCTAAACCCTTAACCTTAAACCCTGAGCCCTAAACCCTAAATCTAGAGCCCTGATCTCTAACCCCTAAACCTTAAACCCGTAACTAACCCCTAAACCTTAAACCCGTAACTCTGAACCCCGAACCCTGAGTCGTAAACCTTAAACCATGCACCCTAACCCCTAAACCCTAAGCCCTGAGCCCTAAACCGTAAATCCTAAACCTTAAGGCCTAAATGTTAAATCTTGAAGGTCCCTAAACCCTAAACCCTAAACCCTGAACTCTGTGACCTAAACCCTTAACCCTAAACCCTAAACCCTAAACCTTGAGCCTTAAACCCTAAAACCTGAACCCTTTTCCCTAAACTCTGAATCCTGACCGTTAAACCTTAAACCCTAACTCCTAAACCCTAAACCGTAAACCCTAAATCCTCAAGCCTAAACCTTAAACCCTGAGCCATAAACCCTAAACCCTAAGCCCTAAACCCTAAACTCTAAGCCCTAAATCCTAAATCCTAAACCCTAAAACCTAAAACCTAAACCTTGATCCCTAAACCCTAAACCTTGAGCCCTAAACCCTAAACCCTAGGCCTTAAGCCATAAGCCCTAAGCCAAACCCTAAACCTTGAACCCTTAAACATAAACCCTAAACCCTAAACCATAAAAACTAAACCCTAAGCCCTAAACCTTGAACCCTCAACTCTCAACCCTAAACCCTCAACCCTGATCCCTAAACCCTAAACCTTGAACCCTTTGCCCTAAACCATGAACCATGAACTTTAAACCTTAAACCCTAACTCCTAAACCCTAAACCATAAACCCTAGACCCTAAAAACTAAACCTTAAACCCTAAAGCTTGAACCCTCAACTCTTAACTCTCAACCCTAAACCCGAACCTTGATCCATAAACCCTAAACCTCAACCTTGACCCCTAAACCCTAAACTTTGAACCTTAATCCCTAAACCCTAAACCATAAACCCTAAACCATGAACCCTAAGCCCTGATCCTTAAACCCTAAACCCTAAAATCTAAACTATGAGCCTTAAACACTAAACCTTAAACCCTAAACTCTAAACCTTGAGTCCTAAACCCTTAGCCCTAAACCCTAAACCCTAAACCCCAATCCCTAAACCTTAAACCCTAAATCATAAACCCTCACCCAAAGGAAATTCCTAAAAAGATCATTCAACATGTTTCAGTGTGTAGGGAATAGTGTTTAAGGTGATCGATCAACTCATTTAGTTTTTATGAGAGACTACTTCCTTTGAAGGCCTAAAAAGGTATTTTTGGCCATTTTGTAGTTAATTGAACACCCTTCAGAACAAGCTAAAATGAGCTAGTCATGTCACCAAGTTATCAAGGACCATTATTTGTGAAGTATTAAGGCATCGTTTGTCTCCATAAGAGACATATGAGCAAAAGCATGTATGAGAATCATTTGATTCCATGAAAGGATTCTTTTAGAGCTACGAAAGGCGAGGGATGATCTTTATATGGAGCACCATGTTTCTAAGAATGAGAAATCATCTAAGTTCACTTGATGCAATTCACTTAGTACTATTCGTAATAACTCATTCAACACCTAGTAGTGTTATCACACCTTAAGGAGGAGGCACATTACAATCACCTCATTTTGGCCATAGGACATGAATCCCATTCAGGGAACAATCCTCTATCTACAAAGTGAGGATCTCTTTTTAGTAAGAAGTAAACAAACATCATAGAGTTAATTCATGGTCACTAAAGTGAATTATGGACCAAATTTAAAAATTAGTACCAATTCAAGCAATGGTAGGGCCAAAATCCATTTTAGAAGGTCAAAAACCTAAAAATGACTATATTCTTTCCCAAAACAAAGACTCGACTACAATATATATGCCCTAAAATTTTTAGGTCATTTGTTGAAATCCTGAAAATGAGTAAGTATTAACCAGATTAGATTTTGAAAAACTATCTTCTAGATTATAACTGTTGGAGCTACGAGACCACTTCCATAAGGTGCAGAGTGACCCTAATTTCTTATATTTACTAAAATAAATTTAAAGTATAAGAAATAATAAAAGAAATCTTATACTTTAACATTTATTTTTGTAAGTATAAACCACCAAAACACATATGCATGGTCCATACTACACAAAACGCATTATACTTGTTTGAAACACATACGTGTTATAATGCGTGCGCGTTATAGGTTCGGTGATTCTGAGCCAAACAAATTAAAACACGTACGTGTTTTGCTTTTTTCAGATTCTTGTCCACTTTTTGGCCTCCCAACTTCATGCACTTACCCAATGCGCTCACGTTATAAAGTGGTTGAGCCATAACGCGAGCGCGTTATGGCCAAAAAATGGATTTGTGTCCAATTTTTACCCCCATGTCAATGCACTTACCCTAATGTGATCTTTAACAATATGACACAACCATCCATAAGATCATAATCAAGAAAGAGTACACAATAACACAAAATATAAGTGGGAAACCCTCAAGAGGAAGAAAAACCACTAAAAATCTTCTTATATAACACAAATAAAATAATTTTAGTGAATCACCAAGTTACCAACTTCATAAGGAGCACCAACCCCTAGTTTAGTGAAGCAAAAAATCCATAAGGAGGTTATAACCCCATAAGGTGATCAAGCACAAACTCAAACACCTTTAGATGAATATTTCAAGTATTATTGTCATAACAATTGATGGAGATCACTAATTCAACTCACACAATGTCAAATTTTATAGTTATTAAGATGACTCTATTGCATAATTCATGGTTATCTCTTATATTTTACACATAATTCATTTTATTTTAAGATGTGTTATATGTGGGGCACCCATCACACTAGATCAAAAGGGGGCTTCAAAAGTAATGTTTTTCAAAAATACTTATAATAGATTTTATTTCATGATCTAATCATTATTCATCAAGTTTTACTTGTAAGACTAATAAGATATAGAAAAATCATTAAGTTTGATAAATTTTAGGATTAAACTTTAATGAAATATCCATAAGGCTATCAAGAGAGCAATTTTTTTCACAATTTGACTTTAAATCCAAAAATTACACATTGCCAAGATACAAAAATGATAAAAAGAGTTAAAAGTGTCAATACATCTCAAGAGATGACTACATTTTATACTTTTGGTTTCTCCATTTGTAATAAAATACCCATTACCTATATCATAGAGGCGACAATTTGACTTATCTCTCTAGCTAGAAGACATGCAAAAATTTCCTTGGTAAGCCACTCGATCTAATTCAACACACATTTTTATGGATTCTTATGTATATCTCTAATCAAGAAGAAAGTGAGATGTAGTCACCCTTTCTCCATGTGAACTAAACATTTAGATTCATGGCACCTCTATCTTCATAGAAAACATTTCACATGTTATAAAGTAACACAATATCACATTCTACAAGGAAGAATTCATTATATTATTCACTTTCGTTTTATACAAGCTTATCACATATATATTTTTATCAAGAATGGTAACTTACTATGTTGTTGACTAATACGTAGATATTGTGTGAGATGGTATTGTATAGTGGATCAACTATAAAATGACACATAATTTTAGATATATTTTATCATCCCTCTAACCCAACATTTTAAATTCTAGATTAATGGGGCAATTTATAGATATAAAAATATGGTAGAAACGTTTTCTTAATAATGATTTTTGCACAATTATGTGAATATAGTAAATTTAATTGAGTTAATGAAAAATTGGTGATTTAATCCTCTTTTCAACTTTATATTTATTCCATATCAATTCATAAACAACTCTCATTCCTTCATTATTTTGCTTTGATGTGATTTTAAGGGATCTCCTCATTCTATTATTGTGTCTAGTGATTTTTCTTCTATATTGTAGATGGGTTATAAAGCCATGGAAAGGTTTATAAAAGGACTTGTTCTAAGGTTATGAACATGTCCCTTATTATTTTTTATTCTATTTATTCAAAGAAAACAACTTCTTGTTGGTTTGTTAGATTTTTCGAAAATTTTGAATTTTTAAATGTTAGTATTGTGCCTAAATGTATTTAATTTGAGGTTCACGGCTCTATAAGAAAAATATATATAGGGGATTTTTAAGGGAGGGTTACCAGAAAATCATTATCAAGTGCACCATACACATCTACTCTAAAGGAACAAGTTTCATTGTCAAAATTTGAAGTACAATCACATGTTTGTGCCACATGGGACTAAATTAATCTCATGTTCATTTATATATTCTATTCATATGATCTCACACATCACATAAATGGGAGAACTACATGATTTTGAGGTCTTTTCAAACTAGTGTTATGTAATAAACGCCCAACCATTGAAGTGGTTGAGGCAATCTAACTCAAAGTACTAACCCTTTTTTAGTTTAACACACGAGAGCTAATATTATGAACCAAGGATAAACCATATATGATCCAAACACAATCATCTCCAATTTCTAGATCTATAAATTATACCTATACACACAAGTGAGTAGGAAACAAAGAATTTTAAGCAAGCGAAAAGTCACAGAGAGGACAGGTTCATAGCCCTCAGACATGTTCATCACTCAAACTATCCAAACCTTGCATGAAGCTTTATAGAGTTGATTTGTTAGGTCTAAATATTTTATGGAAACCTTGATAAAATTGTGATCCACTTTTGCATGTCATCTAAGCACTCTATGATACCTTCTTACCGCATATTCGATTCCTCTCTAATCTTAATTGCACTTATCAATATCCAATCAATGTAATATTTTATTTAATAACAACTAAAGATGGTTTATGATTACTCTTTATTAGTTCTAAACTATTCTTATTTGTAATAGGTAGATTACGTCTAGAACTTAGTTTCCCTGCTACAAATTTCCTCGTGTTTAGGGCTTTTAGTTATTAATTATTGTATTCTCGAGAATAAATTTGACACAATCTCATTTTCTATAGTAGGAAAATTACGAATATTTTTAGTAAGTTATACACAGGCATAATTTAGAAAAACTAAGTGAATCTATGAGAGATGTCCTAATTTGAATTTAATTTGTGTACAATATACATGTATTCTAATTCATTCATTACGAATCATTCATATGGAAATTTGGAATTGTAGAGAGAAATTATTGAGCATTTACAAACATTCTACATGAGATCAAGATTCATTGAGGCTTACAATTTTATGTTTAGACACATATTGTAATCCTTTGATTTGCATGATATTATAATCGTAGAGGTTTGTATTTTTAAAAATATTGTTACCTTCTACGTTGCTATGAAATATGAAGAAAGCTTGACCATTATGGTGTTTAGTGCATGCCCCAAAACACTTGTCCTTTTCCTTGCAATTTTCTAGGTATTGTTGCCTAACTTAGGCACAATGGAGGGATTTTGTTTTAAAAAAGCTTGGAGTGAAGTTCATAAATATGAGTGATGTTCTTGAAGATAAAAACTAGGGAAATGCATTCATCAAACAAGTTTGATGAATACATTATATATCAATTTATTAGGAGTAGTAGTACACTTTGGAGATTGTTAAGGGCATATTAAATGCTTCAAACAAAGTTTATATTTGTAATGCATCTCGATGAACATTTTTAGTGTGAGATCTTGACGACTATTATCAAATCTTATAATTGTCTAGATACATTTTAAAACATTACATATCATTTATTTTAAAATTAATGAGTAATGGGACGCCATTGTGTTATGAGGGCTTTTCTAATAGCATCAATAATTTCATGTATGTAATATAAACTAGCAATTGCAGAGGAGTTACAATTTACGCCCAAGAGAATCCAAATATTTTTATTTTTATTTTGACATATGAGAAAATATTATTGCCGAAAAAAGTCTAGTCGGAAAATATTACCGGATTTTAACACTTTCTTACAAAGACAACTTCAAAGGTGGACGCCTACATGCAAAAGATATAGATTAGAGTTTTGTTTAAATATTCACATATTTGGTTTACAGAATTTGATGACATCATGATGGGGAGCGGTCATTTGAAACATAGAGACGAGGAATACAACCCTCCATTTATACACTCGACGATTACGATAACAGCAACCATGAACCCCACGTCGAACCCCTTTTCTACCATTATCTTCCCACCACCTTCTGATTTCGCCGTCACCTGTGTAAAACACACTGCATGATATCACACGTCGTAGTTTTGGAGGAAACGCTCTAACATTAAAAAAGCTTTCGTTTGAATTGTAGTAAGTACCTGTGCAGCGATGTTACCGCAGCGTGCGTAGAGTGTATAGGAGCGATCCCACACCGAACCTTTGATTGAGTAGTAATCATTAATCCTCTCCTTATAATCTGCTGCAGCTACCTCAACATCAACGCAAAATCCTGATCCGCCTGCTGTTAGTGATCTTTTCAAGGTGAAGAATGGCGTATTTTCATTGCTGGACTTGGGGCGCATTGCCTTCCATTGGCGATGGAAAGTGCCTATATTCTGTGAAACCATGAATCAAATTACTAGTATTAATAATGAAATGTTACTAGCATAACTGTAACATTAACTGTATTATTTACCTGGGGACGCATCGTAAGAATAGGCAGGCCTGCCTTGTCTTTGAGGAGGAACGTTTGTTTAACTGAAGGCCCGCTTCGATGCAATCCAAAAGCACAACTCCTGAACACGCCTCTGTCACCGTCAACTCTTCCCCGTCTTCTTCCACATCGTTAGCTCCATCTTCGTTAATACTCACACGTGTTGTGTCGTGATAGCAAAAGGAATGGTATTTAGCTTATTTACCACCAGTAAATGCTCTTGTGTGTATTTATAACAATTATAATCGTAATTGCGTTGCGGTTACGCAATGCAAATTGGTGTATATTCGCCTAGTTTGTCCTTCCTTATCTAATCTTCATCTTTTCAGATATATTTGATTTTGGTAATCCTTATCTTTTACCACGTAAACCCCAAAATAGCTCTCGATACACATGGAAACTACCATCTTACTCCCAAACACGTACCTATCGAGGAAGTTAACAGATTTCAAATATCTTCTCGTATCTATACCTTGAAAGTTGCTTTCTACAAGATAAATTTGAGAAAGAAATAATGTAAATCAAATAACCTATCTTCCAAAGTACCATGGATGAAAAGTTTCTAAATGTTAAGCGATCATCCAATATTTTTTTTTGATGAAAGGGGGATCTTATATTATATTAAATGCAACATGATACAAGATTCTCTCAACAAAAAAGCGGGCGGTATGAGAGCATGCCCCAAAGCCACAAAAAGAAAAGGCCAAGCCAAGCAAAACAACAAAATAAAACAACTAAAGGGGTGCCTGAGGAACACCAAATACAAAGCTACTCATGTCTAATGGAGAACGAGAAACATGAGGCTCAAAATGCCCCTTCTTCTCCTTCGAACGTGTGACAATAGTCCATGGCGCTTGCTGGGGTGCCGATCAAGCGACTAATCAAGGCACAAGCTATCCTGAGCGGGGTCAGAGTCTGAAGAGTTAGATACATGTGTCAACTTGGAACCACCGCCCGCATTGGAAAGCTCAACCGTCATGTCGTCTAGCTGAACTTTGACTTTAGACTAATCTTTGACTTTCGGCGTGGGGAATGGTTGCCAACCCTTAGGCCATTGAGAAGCCCCTTTTTTCTTCTTCTACTTATTCTGAGTGGGGAGAGAGGGCAAGCCTCATGAAGGTGCCTAGTTTGATGGCACAACCGACATCGAAAGGTTGTGTTCTCATAGTCGAGAATTTGCATCCACTTGAAGTCATCATGGATTAATTCCAATTTTTCCGAAAGACCTTTGTTGAAATCCACCTCAATGCAGATATGTGCATAGGTGAAGAGCCCCTATTTAGACCGCTCATCATCCAACTTGATGAATCAACCAAGATAATTACCAATAGTTGCACAAACCTAAGGATGTCAAAAGGGAAGAGGAAGATTGGGTAGACGAACCCAAACTGGCATTTTTGAGACAACCATAGAAGATGGATCAAAATCCAAAAACCATGGTGTAAAAAAAAGGCCAACCCTACCCCAAAACTAGGGACCCTCACTAAAAACCCGTTGATAATCTGTAGGAGAAGAGAATTGAACAATAAAAAAACCCTCGGCACATAACTGGACCTCACAATCGCGGGACCAAGTAGAATAAATCCATTGATGCAATTCTTCACTTCGAGGCCAAAATCCATTAAATCTACAGATAATGGCAAAATTTTTGAGGGCACAAATGGAATTAGTTACCTCTGGGAGTGAAAGGGTAACAACAGGGTGTCTGCTATCTTTTCCATAGTGAATGGTGCATCGGATCCCTCGAATAAATTTGTGGTTGTGTTCCGTGGTGGCCACTTGGAAATTTTTTTGAGGATCCATTGGAGGGCCATGAGGAGGAGTAAAACCATTGTTGTGTTGAGTAGAGGAGCCGCGACCTCCACTATTGTTGTCGAGCCAACACTTTGCTTATTTTATGACCTCCATCTACACCGCCTTTGGCCCTTCCATGCGGTAGGTGAGGATGAGAGCTAGGAGGCACTTCCACGTGGCCAAAAACATGTTCCGCAATCCTCTGTAATGTGCTTCCCCATTACTCGTGCCGATTTGTTGGAGAGGGCGCAGTAAAAACCAAAGGTAGGATTTCTACGGGCTATCACGTTTTTTTTAAAAAAATCAATCAATAAAGTTTTGATCATCAAATATTTTTCAAAACATAAGATTCAAACCTTTCTAATCCATGTAATCAAGTTATCCAATTTCAATTTTACTAGTGGCAAAATAATTGTCCCATGATCTCATAAGAACTTGAGAGTATTTAAATCCAAAATAATTCTTGATATTACACCCTATGGAACAAATCTAATAGTTCTTGATATTACTCGATGTGGAGGTATGACAGAGAGCTCAAATTAGATGAGGAGTCTAGGAAACCTGTAAAATCTAGGAACTTATGAATGTGTTCATGATAATTTTGGTCATCAAGAGACATGTTTGTGGTTAAACCTATCCAAAAATATACGAATGTGATATATGGGGCTCTTACTGATAATTTTACTATAACGCCTACTTTTCTTGTGTTTTGGGATATCTTATATGTATCTAGATAATTGTGATGACAACTTTGTAAGGTGTGTATATGTCTTCTCCTCACTTTAGAACTAAAAAAAAGGTAGTAGATGATATAAGTTTCATTAACCTCAATCCACCCCCAAAGGTGTGATGAGCACTTTACTACATGCTAATCAAACCACATGTAGTTTTCCTATCCTATGATGAGGTGAAGATTAGTAAATAATATAAATAAGATGAAGCACTCACATTTGGTCCTCAAAACTTGGAAATTGACAATTGGATTGATTTTAGAACATATTGATTTGTGATCTAGCGAAATAACATATGATACAAATTTTGAGTAGATTGCCTATAGTTGTGCTCTAACTTGGATGGATTCTATCAATTATTTTTTCACGGCCTTCTTGGTGTATCTTTGAGAGGAGATCTCATAGATATGCCCCCAAAATGCCATAGATTCATTTAATGGATTAGGTTGTAAATGTTTATATAGATGAGATTTATAATTAATTCCCACTCAACCGACCTTAAGCCAACCAACATAGCTTGCACATTTGAAACACCGATTGTTACAAATACAAGTGACATGTTCTTCAACCTATGGACATGTTCATTAGTCAAACTTGTCACAATCACAAAAAATTGTTGAGGCTAAAGATGGAAACGTATATGAGATAGTAGGTAGTATGCAAATAGTGTGAATATGTGTTTTATAGAATATGTAGTGACTACTAAAGTGTAAAGATGGATAAATAGTTACTGAACAAATGGAATTAGGGTATGGGATTGAGAAAGATATTTCTACTTGGTTAATAAATAGGCATATGGGATAATGTCATAATAAATTATAACATGACATTATAGAGAGTAGAGAAGCGAAATTTGGGTGCTACAGTTGTTCACATTTTATTTAATATTAAAAATATTTTATTAAAATAAAAGGGATAAGTGAATGGAAATATCACATTCCACTCATAGGAAAATGATGTGTGAAATCAATGAGTGTACCCATGTGCACGATTTGCAACCACATGGGAAAGGCATGTGCTATGATCAATAAAGATATAAAATCCGTGTAAGAAAAAATAAAATATGTAAAATGAAATAATCCATAGAACGGTTTGCATCAATAGATAATATATAGGTGAAAATTATGGGCATGTCAATTTCTATAAGGACTAACGGAGCATAAGCCTTACCACATGAATGAAAATATATCTCATTGTTGTCATCCTTGATACATAAAATATTTAAATTCCAACTAGATGTTCTCATTCATATGCCATTTAGACACTTATTATATAAAAACTAGGTTTAAGTCCTAAATATTATTAATACTTGTATAAATAAGTCCGAACAACAAGACTATAAATCATATATTCCTAAAATTTGTAAGGATAATAGATTTTTCAAATTTTTATAGATATAAGATTGGAAGTACAATTACTATGTAGCATTTATAAATAAGTCACCATTTTACTATATGTGGAGGTGTGATGAGGGCTCAAATTAGATGATAAATCTGGGAAACTATCTTCAAACTATCTATAAATTCTAAGAACCTAAGAATATGTGCATGATAATTTTGGTCATCGGTGACATGTTTGTGGTTGAACCTATCTAGGAATATACGAATGTGTTATTTGGGGATCTTACCAATAATTTTACACTAACACCTACTTTTATCATGTTTTGGGATATCAAATATGTATCTACATAATTGTCATGAAATTTTTGTAAGGTGTGTATATGTCTTCTCCTTGCTTTAGAACTAGAAATGAGGTAGTGGATGATTTAAGTTTCATTGACCTCACTCCACCCCCAAAGTTGTCATGAGTGCTTTACTACATAATAATGAAGCCACATGTAGTTCTCTCTATCCTACGATGTTAGGTAAAACCTAATAGTAATAGTAATTTTCATTGTAATATCATCTTTTATGTTTACCGTAGGTAATAAGTTATTAATGTGGTAGTTAGGAAGTTAATGTGTGTAAATAGTTATTTATTTTTTATTGGATTGTTATATGGTTTTATAACCATATTTGTTATTATTTTATTCATGTATAGTTCATTTGTTGCACCTTGTAACAAATCCTTGTTTGTATTATGATGTGCAATATCTATAAATATTGTGAAATTCCTTAACTTTGTAACTTGATTGATTTATCAATACAATAGTCGATGTACCATCCTGTTTAGACTTGTAGTGTAGGAGAGACTATAGAAGAGATAAGAGATCTTGGAGAAGAAACAACAACCTTTGGAGAGCTAGAGAAATATCCTGCAGCTTCCCAACCCCATCACTACATACCCACACTTTTTAAATCTCTAAAGGGGCTTCGCAATTCATTTACGAGTAGTTAGTAAAAATAATTGTGCATTGGGATCATCAAACCCATCCTTAAAATTAGTAGTGAAAACCCTATCTTGGGTCCAATTTTTTTCTTCCACATTGCTTGCAAAGTGATTCTGAGCCACTTCAGTAAAGGGAGGTACTTGAAAGGGACATTTTCACTATTTTTGCGGGTTTTCACATTTTGAGTTGTTTTGAGCTCTGAGGCCACCAAGGTCGCTAAAATAAAAAAATTTCCTGTCATTCAATTTTCCTACACAAGAGGATAGATTAATTTTTTTCAATGTATTGTTATCATTTATTGTGCTAATGTTCCATTTAGTTGGGAAATTCTAACACCCATTATGGCCAATAATGCTCCCAAGTTTTTTTCGCACAACTCATAGTTGCTTTGTGGAAAAAACTATGCCATGTGGAAGACCAAAATTCAAACTCAACTCGATTTTCAAGAAATAAGGCTTGTTGTAAATGGTTCCACAACTAGATCACCAGATGATGCAACAAAACAACGTCAATTTGATAGGGCCAATCAGAAGGCCAAATTGATCATCTTGTTAGCAGTGACTGATGACGTGTAACCACACATTTGAGATGCCAAAACAAACAAAAAAGCATGGGACAAGATGAGCATAGTGTATGAGGCCACAAAAAATAACACTATCTTGAATTTGATGAGTCAACTACATACACTAAAATTCAATCCTAATGAGAAAATTGAGGTTTTCTTGCATAGAGCTGCAACATTGAGGGATTCACTTCTAGCCTTAGGAGAGGCATTACAAAATGATCCTCTCGTGCCCATTGTTTTGAGATAACTTCCTCCCTCATACATAATTTTTATGAAGATGATGAAATTCTTAGATCAGACCATGAATTTTGATAAGTTGGTGAACGTGCTACAACAAGAAGATTCATTATAGAAGAAAGATGAAGAAAAAGAGTAAGTAATTTCTTCTCATCAGAAAGTGAAGAAAAAATCACATTATTCCAATAAGTCCCAAAAATAACATCAACAAGGGGAAAAGTAAAATAATAATTATTTTATTTGAAAAAGAGGACGTGAATTGAAATATTGTTGGTACAACATATACAAGAAATGGTTATCTAGCAATTCCAGACCTAACAATCAACAATCACAATAGGGACAATCTAGCTACAAGTAAGGGAATAATAAGGGGCACTGTGGAATAATCCCCATTAGAAAGGAAATATTATTAAACAAGAAAACCATTCGAGAGGATGTGGTATTCTTATACACTTCCCATTCCATTGAAGCAACCACATCATATAGTACAATTTGATTGTTGATTCGAGAGCCACTCAACACATGACCTGACACAGAGACTGGTTCTCCACAATGTGAGACACACCCTCACAAAATCATGTTTGATTGGGTAATGACTCTTCTTACACAGTCCAAGGTATTGAAAATATTTCTTTACCTCTGTCACGCCAACAATTTTGACACACAAATACAACAACAAAATACCAGAATACTTTTTTTTTACTTTCATTACTTGATATATGACACCACATGGGATCACTTAGGATAACTCAACATCACATAGGACATTTACAAAAACATGAACCCACATATATAACATGAAAACGCATGATGCATATTAAGACACATTTTCCCAATGAAAAGAACAACACAACGATCCAACTACAATATAAGCTTACAGATAAGCACTTTCCATGACACAACATTTTCATGATTATATATTTATCACAGTCTTATTTTCTTTCATGGAACTTAATTATTTTTGGACACTTAACATGTAAAATTTATTTCCACTTGAAACTAGGTTTCATTTTTCCTAATTTAATTTAACGTTTTACCTATGATGGTTCATTTAAAATCTAAATTTTAATAAATACACTTAAATTTAGTTTTTTCACCATTATAATAATTCCCATAACTTAGTTTTTAGTTCTATGCATTTTAAACGTATACAAATATCCTAATGCTAGATGTTATAAAAAGGTTTTGTTCCCAAAATAACTTTGCTTGAAGCTTAATTTTACCTTCATTACACAAGCAAAAATGACATGATGTCTGTTGGGACCCTAATGTAGATTCCAAATCTTAAAGGCACGTAGGCGCACACGGCCGGAGGAAGCGCGCAAGTGAAGGTGCGCAAGGCATGATTCAAAAGGGGTTCTTAGAGAACCAAGGACGTGCGCCTGCGAAGCACAATTCGGGACTTAGCCATTATTGGCCTTTTGGGTAAGACACATGAAGAATGTGTTCTGTTTGGATAAGGTTCTATCCTGGCAACAAGGTGTCCTGGAAGGAATATACCTTGTGATAGGAAGATCCAAAAAGCTAATCATGACATGGAGAGGCATGCACCTAGGGTGACCCACACCTTGACACTTGGGGCCAGATTTGAGGTTGTAGAGGAGTTTTTTAGAGCCCAGATGCCTATTTATACACGTACCCTTGCAAAGAACAGACACAAGTGAGGTAGTGGAGATCTGCAATTACTGTGAGAACTATGGGATAGAATGGGTAGATGATTCTAGGAAGGATGTAATGGGGAATGAAAATTTTATTTTGTGAGCATACATGTATGGATCCAGATATGGCGCATGACTATGGTCTGCCTCTCTATGATGCTTTGTAGTAAGACTATGAATGAATATGATAAGGTTACCACTATGTTTATATTAAGATCTCCTTCTCAGTATTATCTGCATGTTTCTACTCTACTTTTGATCTTGTATAATCATGAACCTTACTTGAATGTTGAGTATATTGTGGATTTACAACTTCTTAGTTCCCTTAATTCTATTGCGCACTTTGATTTTCCTATGACTAAAGGGGTATAGAAGTTTTCCTGAGCTCTATAGCTTCTCATTTCTTTTAAATCACTAAGTCAAGATCATGAATTATGCCTTCCATTGAACTCACATAAAAGAGAGACTCGGATCCCTCTCGCACGCCTCGGGTGAGTGCCCAAGCGCCCACTGGGTGATAGGCCGGCACGCATGAGGTTCCCTTGTTCTTGGTGGGTACAAAAATGAATACATCTTGGTTCCATTGTTGGGACCTCTTTTTGAATTTGTAGTGGAACATGGCATACACCATGATCTGTGTAAAGAGTGATGACGGAGAGAATAACTCGAGAAGGTATTGAAGGTTGGTTAAAAAGCATGGAGGATGAATTCACTTATAGATTCAATACTGGACCTAGGTTTGACACACGAAGATGGGTGGAAGACACTCTTTATCATGAGTTGTACGAAACCTTCTTCTTGTTGTTCCCAAGAGATTTATTCGAATGGCTCTTGGCTTATACATCTAGATCGGGGTGGTGTTATAAATCACACCCTTGGACCTAAGAAACATATCAGAACTTGCAAGATGTTGATCTAACATGGACCAGTGCTATAGATCATTGGTGGAAGGGAGTATTGACTAGCTACACTCTGGAATACGTGATTTCCATGTATTCCTTCCCAGAAGTTACTGAGTTTGAGTTCTTGCGGGAGCCCAGAGGTTCATTTCTATGTGCTATCCCCCTAGAAATCAAAATCTTGATGGTAACCATGGGTTTAGAGGCATTCCCTATGGCCGGATAAACCACCCTGAGTGCTTGGCGAGGAAGCCAAGTTTGGGAAGGATGGCTGATATAACGACTAAAAAGGAAAGGGAGGAGAAACGACTCAAGTATAACGAAGCGCGTGAAAGGGAGATCGATAGACAGCAAGCGCAAGATTACAAGTGGGTTATGGAGCCAAACATGGTGGAAAGGAGTAGAGGTTCACGTGGAGGATGTGGAACCCGAACAATGCGTGATACCACATCTTGGTAAGCGCGGGAGAGATAACCTTACATTCTAATGAGAGTCTATCGTGTAGAGAAACAAGAGTCGTTGGTGTGCATCTAACCCCACCTAAATGACCGAACCTTGGCACTTAGTTTGTTTGAAAGACAAGGGAAAAGTACAATTGATCCATTTGATATATGTGGAAGCAACCGATCGACACCTAGAAGGTACAACTTCTTATTTGGGACTTCTATGGCTTCACACACTATTCCAGTATTTGGTGGAATGTTTGGACAAGGCACATATACATACTATTTTTTTTTGGAAGTGCGTTAGGAAGTGGTGGAGGAAATACGATTGGGAGTGGCGCTAGTTCACAAACTATCGGTCACAAGAATTCAAAGGGAATGATAGGAGCATTTGGTATGAAAAACACAGGCCTTGTACCTATCATAAGAGGATCTAGAGGTGGAAGTGGTGGAGCTGGTGGCTCAGGATCTAGTGGGTCCGGCAGAGGAGGAAACACCGGAGGAAACCAAGGGACTGGATCGGGAGGACAAGGGCCTCAGCCACCTCCTCAAGTCTTTTTCAAGATGTCTCTACACTTACCATATCACAGTGGGATAGAAGATGCCACAGAGCATTTGCATAAGTACAAGCTACTATGGCATGCGAAGGGGATCACGACCCGTGATTGAAAGGCGATCAATTTGTGATGACCTTGAAAGGGCATGCACATAGTTGGTATAGAAATTATGACCCTCATCGATCATTGTGGATTATACCACGCCGAGAAATGTGTTCTTGGAAGAATTTCACATACCCGAGTTTGAACATAAGAGCATCAACTCTCTCGAAGAAATCCAAAGAGGGAATGGCGAGAGCATACATGAATATGATGCATGTTTTAAAACTCTATTGTCTAAACTGTCTTATGATATCCACCCTTCACAACATGCTTAGTGGTTTTTCGGGGTTGATCACACCCTTTAGGAGGGCTTTGTCTCATAAAACATTCACGGACCCACGCGAAGCATTAGAAGCCGCTTTGTGCGCTGAGGCAGTTGGTAGTGTTGACACTGGTGTTAGCCCATTTCTGGAGGCTTAGATCATTGCCATGGCTAAGCAATTGGAGAAATTATTTTCCAACACAGCCCAGAGACTCGCGATGGGATGTGGTGCATGAATTGTAACGTAGAAGGGAACACAAAGGATAATGGTGGGATATGTACTCGGAAGGCGGTACGCCGTAGTGGTAAATTGTGAAATATGTTACGGGACCATGATGCAAGTAGGTGCCCCCTGTTACAGCGCGTGATCCATAAAAACATATCTTGTTATTGTAAGATATGTACCTCAACCACACATGACACCAAGGATTGTAGATTGATTGACCATATTCATGAGGCAATTGATCTTGGTGTACGCATGATGACGGCATTGCAAAGCCCAAAGGAGATGAACATCGGTATGAAGAGCACAGAGATGGAGGTGCGCGTGGAAGAGGGTTTCACATAGGATTTTGTGGTCGTGGTAACTGCGGGGGAAGAAGTGAGTTCCCATGTGGAACATGCTTTAATTGTGGAGCCACAAACCATTATAAGCGCAAATGTCCAGATCTTCTACAATGCTCCCGTGTGGAAAAAACATAAGTACGAAGAGTGCCCGAGTTATACGAACATATGAGTCAAAATAATCTTTTGAAAGGATAAGGGCACTACCATGGTGAGTATTAATAAGGCTGACGTGCAATGGCTTCCGCGAGTAATACGTGAATCAGAACTAGAGCCTGTTATGGTAATAACAAGGGCAGAATCCGCGTGCGCAAAGGAAGCACCTAGGCAGAGACCTCTGGTTTTGAGAGAAGAAGTAGTACACAGAAATATCCAAATCCAGCTCACCAGAAAGAATTCTACCAGAAACCATGGACATAATTCGAAGCTTACAAGGGGAGATCCAATGCTTAAAAGAGCAGACTAGAAAAGATGAGCAAAGGAGACCAGTAGAAGCACCAAGGGATGACTTGGATGAGGTTAAGGAGGTGTGTAAACTGCTGAGGCAGGAGAATATTATTCCCCTGCTAGGGGCATGGTTGAGAGAAAAGGTGTCGCGCACCGGGGAGAACACGAAAGGCAGATCCTGCATGTAAACCTCCCACCTCATAGCCTTGATTATGACAAAGAAATTACCTTGAATGCAATAGTGGATGGGTGGTGCTGCTTAAGAACATCCTCATTAACACAGCACGGAGGTTAATGTTCTCACTCTGATGCCTCGGCATCAAATGGGAATACCTACATTACAACGATCTTCAAATGTGTTGTATATGGCAAATAAGACAAAGGCAATGCCCATAGGTGTCTTGAAGGATGCGGCCATTACCATTCAGGGGACTAGGTTCACCGGAATTTTGAAGTCTTGCGCTTGCTGAGGCGATAATTTCCCAGTGCTACTTGATGCCCGTGGTGCTATAAGAATAATGTAGATCTACGGTTTAACAAGGGGTACATAAGCTTTGACAACAAGGAAGAGAGGGTGATTATACCGCTTGCGATGGAAAGTCCACACCCTATACTTGAACCCCTTAGAGAGGAAGTCCTGGAAAGAATATACGCGCTCCATAAGAGATCCAGAGACCATCCACCCTACATAAGGAGTTATCTAGTTTGATGATGCTCAATCAGTTATTGATACTACTAGTATAGCATGTGATAATTAGGCGCATGGGACTTATGAAATGATTTGGCAACATCTGAAAGGATCATTGACCAAGGTAACAACGACGCGTCAGATTCGGCGCCTAGGAGGAAAGGTAATAACCAAGTATTCTGCGGATGCATACCCTGAGGTCTTTTTAAGAGAAATGGAAGCTTAATGGAGGGAGGATGAGCGACGAGGTATGTTGGGTTATGTTTTGATAGGCACAATAGCAAGGTGGTGGGCCACACATAGCGAAAACTTGTTGGAATGGCGTGAAGTTAGAATTGTGCTCACTATCCGATTCTCGAAGAGCAATATACCCACCGCTATCAAGGATTACAATGGAAATGGACCCGCCTCTTCCCACATCCAGGCATGTGAGAGGGTCTAGGGAGAAGGCGCGGAATAATTACCACCCTCCATTTGGGTACACAAGTTATATTTGACACTACAAGGTTACGCACACGCTTGGTACATCCATTCTGAAACTCACCACCAAATGGGAAATTGGCAGGAATTAGTGGCTGACCTGGTTCACACATTCGAGTACTAAAGTACCATGCAACTAGTTGATGAGGCATTGCAGACTATCAAATTCCTCACTCTGGGGGATTGCGCCATGACGGAAGATAGATTAGTAAACTTACTTGGTGGACCTAGCTTAGAAGCACGGTTAGAAGAGGAGGAACTAGAAGACCTACAATTTGAGCGCGCATGTGCTGAAAAGGAGAAAGGAAAGATGTTATATGTTATTGATGGAGAGGAGATGGAGAACCTGAATGTCGACCATTCGATTGGGACGCACAAAGTAGTTGACAATGCGGATGCATGTGCATGTGCGTATCATGAACCACTCAAAAACAATAACGTTAACATCGGCTCGAGAAGAAGCCCAAGGAAGCTATCATTGGGGACTACTGGTCAGATAAGGAAGTGTCAAAGATCATTGATCTCTTGTGCGAATTTGAGGATTTATTCCCATGTGGATACCATGAGTTGAAAGGAATCTACCATTCATTGGGGGAAATGAGGATAAAGTTGAAAGATGGTACGCACCCGGTTAGGAAGAGGCCTTATAGGATGAATCCTAACATGCACGTAAGGGTTAAAGAAGAGCTAGACAAAACAATAGCATCTAGTATCATTGAGGTTGTGGAGGAATCAAAATGGATAAGTCCGATGGTGATCAACATAAAGAAGGATGGGTGGATTAGGATATGTGTGGATTATAGGGAATTGAACATTGTTTATATCATAGATCCTTTTCCCACCCCCTTCACTGAAGATATTTTGAAGGAGTTGTTGAGCGCGAGGTCTATTCCTTTACAGATGGATTCTCGGGATATCACCAAGTAAGGATTGCCAAGGAAGACCAAGAAAAGACAACTTTCACCACCGAGTGGGGAAGCTTTGCATACAAGGTCATGGCCTTTGGATTGAGGAATACACACGTTATATTTTCGCACATAGTGGTACAAGCATTTAAGCACTTCATCCATAAGTTCCTTCAAGTATATTTGGATGATTGGACAGTGTATGGATTAGTAAGGGACCATTGTGATAACTTGAGATTGATGTTTGAAAGATGTCAGCAGTTGAGGATTTCCCTCAACATCAAGAAATGTATCTTTGCAACTCCTTTTGGAACATTGTTGGGGCATATCATATGCAAAGAGGGATTACTGGTGGATCTTGCGAAAGTTACAGTTATTGTGGGATTAGGGGAGCCCACCAGCCAAAGTGTCATGTGTGGATTTCTTGGACACACTGGGTACTACAGAAAGTTCATTAAGGGATACGCCAAGATCACCACACCTTTGGAGATATTGCTCAGACATAAGAGTGCCTTTCAGTGGGGAGAAGCGCAGCAGAGGGCATTTGACACTCTAAAAGAAAGGCTTATCACCGCACCTATTCTATGATTCCCATCATGGGATAAACCTTTCCATGTCCACGTAGAAGCCTCTGGTACAACAATGGGATCCATTCTTGCTCAACTAGGAGAGGAGATTGTTGATCATCCCTTGTTTTTTGTAAGTAGAAAGTTGACACCAGCAGAACAGAATTATACAACAATCGAGCGCAAGGCGTTGTCAATGATCTACGCACTCCACAAATTTAGACAATATCTGCTGGTGACTCCCTTCATATTCTACACTGACCATATGGCCTTGAAGTATCTAGTAAATAAAGCAGTGATGCAAGGGCGCATATGCCGTTGGGTACTTTTATTTCAGGAATTTGAATTCAAAGTGGTGGTAAAACCTGGAAAAAACAATTGTGGGTTGGATCATTTATCAAGGATTGATTCAAGAGAGGATGGGCAAAGTATCGAGGAAACCATGTCGATGCACAACTATTCAGGTTGCGGTGCGTGCCCTCAGAGTTAGAAGACATTGTTGTTTTTCTCAAGGAAGGTGCGGTGCCAAGGGATGAATGCACTAGAAAGAAAAATGTTAGCCATAGGCACCGTGCCCTTCATGTTGATCAATGGGGATTTGTATAAAATGGGCTACGATGAGGTTTTGCATAGGTTTGTTTTAAAACATGAACATGTGGCCATAATAGAAGAAGCCCATGGTGGGATTATTGGAGGACACTATGTGGGGATGTAACCACATGTAAGATCCTAGTCACCGGACTATGGTGGGAGACGATTCACCAGGATTGCATTGAGTTTTGCAAGGCCTATGACCACTACCAGTGCCTTAGCAAACCTAGAAGAAGGGATGAGATGCCCTTGTGCCCCATCGCCAGCACGAAACCTTTTGAGAAATGGGAAATATATTTTGTTGAACCAATCTCACCAGTTATGCGAAGGACTAACTCGTGGTATATCATTACCTATACTGATTATCTGACAAGGTGGGCAGAGGCTATGCCCACTAAGGATTGCACCGTAGCCACGGCTACTAGATTTTTGTGGGAAAACATTATCAGCAGGTATGGGTGCCCATTAAGTTTAACAAGTGATAGGGGCACTCACTTCTTAAATGAAACCATCAGGATTCTATTGGCAGAATTCATGGTAGCCCATCACAAGACTACCCCTTAGCACCCTTAGGAAAATGGGACTGCAAGGAATTCAACAAAATCCTTAGTCACACATTGACTAAGATATGTGATGTGGGTAGGCAGGATTGGGATGACAAGGTGTCGCATTTCTTTGGGCATATAGAACAACATATAAAAGATTGAACAAGGCCACACCATTTCAACTGGTGTTTGGCACGGAAGTAGTTTTACCGGTGGAATTCATGCTACCATCTCTGCGTATAGCACACGCAGGAGGGTTGGACGACGAGCAAGCACTAGAAGAAAGAATTGATGAATTGATAAAGTTGGATGAAAGGCGCTCACTAGCAAGATGGAGCCAAATGACCGAGAAGGCAAAGTAAAAGGCCATATTAAGAACAAACAGTTTGAGGTTGGCCAGATGGTATTGCTATATGATTCAAAATTTCTATGCCATCTTGGAAAGTTGAAGGTGCATTGGTTGGGTCCTCATGTAATTTCATACATCCTTGATTCGGGCGTGTTCCAAGCTGGTTACTGGATGAAACAAAATTACTTGACACTTCAATGGGAGTAAAGTGAAGCCCTACTATAAATTATCCTTCTTGGTGTTTGTAAATAAGGCGCTTTTTCCAGTTAGCTTAGAATTTCCTTTTATGCTTTTCCCTTCTTATATTTCCCTTTCATGTTGCTACTTTGTTTTGAACCTTGGGCACCAGTAACCTTATTACTTTTTGACTTATGAATACACAGAGAACCGCACATCGATTTAGTTTGGGGTGAGGTGATAAAGAGAGGCATGGAGTTATTTCTGCAGGAGGATTGGGTTGGTAGACTCATTTGAATTGGCCCTATTAAAAATATGCATTAGGAGAAAAGAAGGTAGATATGTGGCAAGACAAGGTTACATTGGAAATCCACGTACAAAGGAGAAAAAGCACAAAAACATGAGGTAGGTGAAAGCACGAATCATGAGGATGGAAGAAGTGCCTTTGGCACTGGTAACACGCGTGCAAGAGTCTTCTGTCAAAATGGATTGTTTACATGCCAGAAGTTTGGAAAAATTTTCACGCAAGGATTGGGCGTGGTGAAAAAAATTTCATGCGCAGGATTGTGCATGGGTGAAACACTTTTCGCGCAGGATTAGGCGCGTAAGGAAGTGTTGAAGTCCGGTGTTGTTTGAGAACACCGCATTAAACATTATCGTATGGTGGTAGGTAGCCTAGCCTTAAATGCATAAAAGTGGGAAAAGCTATAAATACAAGAATGGGTAGTTCATTATTTTACTTTACGAAAACAAGAAGAGTAATTTTCTTTCAAGAGCTAGGGTTTCGAGAATTGACTCGTGCGAAGGAAAATCCCAAAAACTTAAGTGCAATTGGTCCGTTAGATCTACAAACCAAAGCAAAAGTGATTCATGGGTGTGAGGAACGTTGTGAAGAAGCATCGTGATCGAAGGAGGAAAATCAGAGATTAGGGTTTGTGTTCTAGGGCACGGGGCGCGTGAGGAAAACCTTCAAAAAAACTTGCAAGTTAACCTGGAATGAAAGCAAGGGGTACAATGATGGAAAAAAAACCAATAGGTAAAACTACAGAACAATCCAAGAAGGGAAAGGGTAAAGGAAAAGGAAAGAAGAAATAAGAGGAAATAACCTTGTATACAAACGAAGAATGATATTTAGAGATGCAATACCCAGATGGGGTTTTGCTAGGGAAAGAGTGGGAGTCCCACATAAGACATATGACCGTGATTGACTACAATCACCGGTCAAGCATAATCGCAAAGGAAATGGCACTGGAGTTGGTGCACCCCATAAATAAACGAACACCTGATGCGATGCCAATCTACAACGACGTGGTCAAGGTGAAAATGGAGAAGGAAGGGCTTCTCCAACTTTACGAGTTGCCATATTTTGGGAAGCCCGAGCGCTTGTACCAATGGCTGATGACGCGCGTACACGAAGACTTCTTCTGCTTCGCAGGGCACAAAATGCACATAACTCCCTAGTTAATTTCACACTTCACAAGCCTAAACTATGCAGGGGACGCGCTCATAGATGACCTCTAGGACGAGGAGGCAATTAAGGAAACCATAGCATCCCAGGAATTGAAGAAGGGATCAAGGTACTATGACGTCTTGGATATCAGCAATTCGGTGATGAAGATGGCTGCGCACCTTGTCTCCAAGCTGAATGGACAAGAAAGGTGGACCCAGGTGAGCAAGCATTGGTTGAATGTCTACAGGAAGGTCGCGGAAGGCACTGTATACAACATCTCCCAATACATAGTAGACGAAATCATAAGCAGCGCAAAGAACAGAGGAAAGATCCTATTTGGGAACATTCTGTTGACAATTGTGTTCTCAAAAATCAGGGTGCCAGATGCATCTGACAAATTCATGTGGGAGTACCATGCTGAAGATCCCTCACCTGCAGAGAGATTTCAGAAATACACTTGTGAATCAATGACAAGGGTACACAAGGTGTGCTTGTAAAAATGGTATAAGCACCTTAGGAATGCATTTGGGGCTGAATGGCAGATCCTTGAACAACTCCCCGTGGCGACCGGAGGAGAAGTAGAGTTCGCGGTCTACCAGCACTTCTGCATTGGCAGGTTCATTTTGGTGGATGGCAGTTAGAGTCCATGGTGTAAACTCCCATTCTCGTTTACTACCCAATTTTTCCAAGCGGGGTAAACAGATACAAGGAATTGAAGAAATTAAACTTGGAGTTGTCCACCCTTGACAGAGAGCACAGGAGATGAGAAAGAAGCTGGTCTACCTAGAGAAGTGCATGTACGTTGAAAGGTATGTGTCACAGGATGTGCATATTGTAAGGCCGTTGACCTTACCTATTGCTGGGAGCAATGCTACTAGGATCTACCTGCGCATAAGGCCAAAATTTGAAAAGGGCGCGTATGTGGAGGATGAGATATCCATCCCGGATGACCCTATTGGCAGAAAGAAGCCCACACCAAAGTGCAAGGAGAGAGAAGAGAAAGAGGAATAAAGGGCGGTGGAGAAACATAATGTAGATACCAGTGGGGCTGAGTACCTACATCCAAAAGAAGAGGAAATTGGTGGTCAGGGAGAAGACCCCAGAACCTACGAAACCACCATCCCCTGAGGAGCCCTCAGATGAAGAGAAGACCACATCCCTGACCCCAGAATTTTCAGCAGAAGAAGAAGAAAAGGGGATGGAAGAACAAGAGTCTGAAGATATAGACGACCCAAATGCCTATATAGGCGAGAAGGATGATGATGAAGAGGGAGAGTTGGAGGTGGATCGGAGCCAATTGATGTCCACGATTTGGGGGAAGAGGGAGCAAAAGATACAAATGATGCTATCATATTTGTAAGGAGGAAGGGCGTCAAAGAGAGGAAGGCACACGAAGCAAGGAAAGGAGTGAAGGGGCAAGCACTAAGGAGCCAGAGATGCCCAAGCTCACTCAGGAGGAGGTGAATGAGAAAGTGACAAGGGAGGTGGAGAAGATAATTAATACCTTGGTCAAAGAGGAGTTGAGCGCAGTGCAGAGCTCATGCTCGGTGAATTCAAGGAAGAGCAAAGGGAGAAGAGTGTGGGTAGCACAAAAGGCCCAACTCTTTCAGTAACTATTCCCAAGGGCATGCGCATGGGAAGTAAACGTGTGGAAGGGGGAAGAACAACGATGGGATATATTGATGACCCCAACAAAGTTTTGCGCACATGTTTCTAGAGTACCGTGCCCACCAAGGAGCTCACCGCCATGGAGTCCTTTGATCCTGAGGGTGGATACCCGTGCACAAGGAAGATGCTATCATGGGCATTCGACTCCCACCTCGATGAGCTTGAGTTCGAGGTTAACCAAGGAGTGGTACTAGCATTGTCTCGAAGGAAAGGGGGAAAACCCCATTGTAAACACGCAACAACTATCGGATGAGCAAGTGTGTAACGTGCTCAACAAAGTCTCCATGGAAATTGAGGCTAGGCTCTTCTACAGGAATGACAGGGTTAAAGTCTTAGAGGACCTATTGGAGAAGAGGAAGGAAGAAGTAGTGAAGCTAACAAAAGACCTCAGCCTTGAGAAACTAATCAACTCTTAACTATAGAGGGAGCTTCAGGAGGAAAAGGCCAGGGTACGCAAAGTTTCCAAGAAGGTGGAGCTCATCTCCTAACCTATTATCATGAAGCACCCAGATCTTAACCCTCATGCGCAAAAGTATGGATCCTCCCTGGAATGTCTAGAGGACTTGACTCAGATCCTCACCATGGAAAGGAAACCTTTAACCTTGAGTCGGAAAAGGAGGTAGCTACGCGCTTGGAGAAGGAAGACAAGTTGAAATTTGTCACACTCGTGGCTGAATACAACAAGGTGCTCACTGATGTGAAGATAGTTGTACAAATCATTGGAGTCACCTACGAACATTGCATGGATCAAGATAAGGTGACAAGCATGTTGCTTGCCAGTGACGAGGCCGAATTGAAGGACTTCAGGGAAAAGATTAAGGGCAATAGAGCCGAGCAAGAAAAGATCCTGCCAAAGTGAAAAAGAAGTTTGAAGCTATTGAGAACCGGTGAGTCTCAATCAAAACTCAGCTAAAAGAGCTCTATAAGATCATTACGAGGAAGATGGATGCCTTGGAAGATCACACTAAGGAATTGGAGACTGTGGTGGAGACCATTAACACGAAAGGGGAAGGGTTAACCTTCGACGAGGTGAGCACCTTGGTTGGTGACATCTGCACTAGAGCACAGGATGAAGTCAACGCTTGGAATACGCTGGAGGCCGACTGCAGCAAAATTTTCCCCTTCTTCTTCTTTAGGTAGTTTTCCCTCTATTCTTTCTCTCCCCCATTCTTTATTATTTCCCTCCATTCTTTTCCAAGGCAAGGCCTTGTATTTTTGTACTGCATTCTTTGAAAAGGTTCCCGAGGGCAGAGAACAGTGAAGTGTGGAGTAATGTTGGGACCCTAATGTAGCTTCCAAATCTTAAAGGTGTGTAGGCGCGCACGGCCAGAGGAAGCGCACAAGTGAAGGTGTGCAAGGCAGGATTCAAAAGGGGTTCTTGGAGAACCAAGGATGCGCACCCGCAAAGCACAATTTGAGACTTAGTCATTTTTGGCCTTTTGGGCAGGACACATGAAGAACGTGTTCCATTTCGATAAGGTTCCAGCTTGGCAACAGGGTGTCTTGGAAAGAATATACCTTGCAATAGGAAGATCCAAAAAGCTAATCATGACATGGAGAGGCATGCACTTGGGCGACCCACACCTTGACACTTGGGGCCAAATCTGAGGTTGTAGAGGAGTTTGTTAGAGCCCAGATGCCTATTTATACGCGCGCCCTTGGAAAAGAACAGAGACACAAGTGAGGTAGTGGAGCTCTGTAGAATTACTGTGAGAACTATGGGATAGAATGGGTAGATGATTCTAGGAAGGATGTAATGGGAATGAAAATTTTGTTTTGTGAGCATACATGTATGGATCCAGATATGGCGCATGACTATGGTCTACCTCTCTGTGATGCTTTGTAATAAGACTATGAATGAATATGATAAGGTTACCACTATGTTTATATTAAGATCTCCTTCTGTATTACCTGCATGTTTCTACTCTACTTTTGATCTTGTATAATCATGAACCTTACTTGAATGTTGAGTATATTATGGATTTACAACTTCTTAGTTCCCTTAATTCTATTGTGTGCTTTTCTTTTACTATGACTGAAGGGGTATAGAAGTCGTCCTAAGCTCTATAGCTTCTCATTTCTTTTAAATCACTAAGTCAAGATCATGAAGTATGCCTTCCACTGAACTCACATAAAAGAGAGACTCGGCTCCCTCTCATGCACCTCGGGTGAGTGCCTAGCACCCGCTAGGTGATAGGCCGACGCGCATGAGGTTCCCTTGTGCTTGGTGGGTGCAAAAATGACTACAATGTTAGGAAGTAATATTAATATTTAAAGGAAATTAGGGTCAAAGTTCCCTTTCTATATAATCTTCCATCCATTATGGTATGTCTATTTCCTTTTTAAATTTGTTATCATTCAATGCTCGATCCGAGTCTTTGTTAATATTTACATGTTCTCATGAAAGTTTTATCTAACTAGGAAAAATTTACCGCTCCTTTTTAACAACATAAAACAAAGTATAGTTAAGTTATGAGGATGACTCTAAGTATCCCTTTTCCCCTCACCAACACCTCATGTATTTTTGATGTTATTACACTTATGTTATTACTTTGGTCGCTTGTTAGGTTCTTTTAAAATAATATCAAGTTACACAACACTTGCTTAACATTGTTGGTCTCATACTCCAAGAGGGAGTGATTTCACGCCAAACATTTCATTTCACTATCATTAACCATCAAACGTTAAGCATGTATTACAAAATAGAGCTCCAGTGTCACTTTACACTTCCAAAGGCCTTCTAAGACATGAAAATGACTATTGGGTTACGTTTTCAAGGTTTCATATGCTGATAACCTCAAGGAGGTACCACGATTAATTAAATAATTTTCTCTCCATACTCTACACCCTACTAAAGTCACAACTAGAGTAATTGAACACCCTTATCTCCCACAATCTTCATGCAACTCAAGGTAACTTTGATACTTCTTTCCAAGCTAAATTTTTTTTTTTTAGAGGGGTTTAAGGGGTTCAAACTCAATAGTCTCATGTGTAGGTAACTTAAAACATAGGTTACACTCGTGTCATTTACATTTCTTTAATGAGATCATTTGAAGATGAAAACACCCCAATTATATTTACAAGGCTTGTCTACCCATTACAGGGCCAAGGACAATACACACACAAGATAGTTTGTTCAAGAGGAGACTAGAATTATGACACCTATGGAAAATGATCGTACTCACACCCAATGTGAAAGGGTACACATAGTGCATCCCTTTCCTCACATGAACATACCTAAGCTAAGGAACATTTTTGAAAGGTTTGTCCCAAGTGCAAAACAAAAAAATAAGTAGTAAAGGATCTAATGATTTTCTTAGCATGGTATGGAGTTTGAGACTTGACATGAATTGACTAAGTGTGTAAGGAGGATAAAGGGGTTAGATATTAGTTTGGTTTAGTTAACTAAGGAGAGATAATATTCGTCTAAACATTCTAAGTGTAAAGAAGGAAAACATGACAATTAACGTGGTAGATGATTGTTTTAATACCTTTAAATCAACATAACGATATTCCAATACAACTACGTATCCATTTCGATGCACACATGGTATATCCAAATTTTATTCTATTTTCATGCTATAAGATGATTGACAATTTCCGCCCAAATGAAACACACGACTACAAGTTGTTATTCTTCCTAGGAGACTAAGAGAGTTCCCTAGGTCAACACCTCACCTAACCATTGAATAAATTTAGCCATTCTCACTTTGTCACCATCAATTTTATTGGTACAAGCAACATTTAAACTACGATTGTTCTAACAGTTCTAAATAACAAGTTTCCAAATTCATCTACCTACACTGATTGCAGATACTATCTATAGGAGTTCTTTTGACATCAAGTTCAACATAATACATCAACTTATTTTACTCAACCAACATATAAAAGTATGACAAGTAGGGAACTATTCAAACATATAAAAGTGCAACAAGTACGAAAATAACACACTTTTCCCAATGGCTAAAAATTCCATAATCATCACAAAAAAAAAATTTACATTTCCATTCATAACAATGTCACTGATATAACATATACAACTAAATTATTTCAAGATCAAATGCTAATATGAAAACACCACTATGCTTCACTTGTCCTTATTCTGGTACCTGCATCCACCGCATGGTCAACACAAACTGTTGGCATGACATCTACCCAAAACTAGCATAATTCATGTTTCCATAGTTTCTCATTCTCATGATTATAATTCTAAGCATGAAACAAGAGAGAGTTAGAGGTACATTCATTTTATTTCATTTCCTAACTAGAGGAGGAGAGACGAGGGAGAGAGAAAAGAGAAGAGAGAGGAGAGAGAAGTACCATTTTACCGACAATCAAATTCCTCACAACAAACAACCAAAGATAGATCCATGCAATCATTTATAAGTGTCTACAAGTTTACTCGCGGGATAATTGACTTGAAGAGGGTCCTACGACACTTTTCACATTTTCCCACTAGTTTGTAAAATGTTCAATGTTAAACCCTAGGGCTAAGAAACCACGTTCAAAAAATGATATCTAATGATCGATCTCACAAGAGACATTTCCTATACAATCTCCTATTTATAGGGAATTCACAGGAGTTGGAGGAACTTAGAACTATCGAATGGGGTACAAATGGCGGCTATGTTTTTGGAGCCACTAGTTGTAATTGGGCTTGTTTGACCCAATCAACTAGCGATTCGAGGCCTACAAAACCCACTTGCAAAACTAAATAGCGAAGTGTATTTCTCAAAACTAAGGGTCATGTAAGTAATTCCCCAGTATAAATACTAGAGTTCTACAAAGGCCGATATCCATTTCTTCGCCCAGGGGCCAAAACGGAAAGCCAAAACCAAACCCAACTTCTAACCTTCAACAACTTCCCAACGTTGTAAACAGGGTCAACATGGCTTTGCTACGCTACGTTAAATGATCATAAAGGGGAGTTGTAAAGTTGTTGTGACATCTCATGATAACAAAGAACAAGGTCAAACCTTGACCTTTTGGATTGGGGTTTAGAGAGGTATTTCATGTGTCGATGAAAATTGTGATTTATTAACTTTCACATTGGAACGATTAATACGTTTAAAAGATAATTCAAACTCCACTCATCAATTAAAGGGGTCATGGTTATCCGTCTGGTTACTTAAGTTCCACAAAATCTTAGAGTGGGGTTTAAGAGTATGGTTAACAAACCAAAATTCATTTGGGTTACGTAAAACAATAGGTAAGTGTTATTGTTTATACCAAAATTTTGTTTTCAAATAACTAAAAGTATAATATTCCTTGGATTTAAAATTTCTAATTCATTACGAAGTAAAAACTAAGAATACAAAAATTATGCTAGACAAGGATAAGAAACCATGCCTATGAGCAAATGAAGCGGGGGTAAGCGAGGGCTCTAGGTGGTCCGCATTCATGACCAACAAAATCACGCAAAAGAAGGGGATTTCGTCAAATAGTTCATGAGTGTTGTTGTTGTGTGTTTCTTTAAGATAGTTGGGCACAATGAGCCAAGAATGATAGACTCATGCAAACATAATAAAAATATTTTGTGAAACCATAGTAAACTATCTCGAACAGGGCATTCCTCAAATACTAGTCAAGAACACACGATTACCCCCATGATACCACATTACTTCAACACATTCATCAAATAGATCATGTGTCTTTTGTATGCGTCCACATTCATTTAGGCATTTTCACTAGAACATCTGACAAAATACCCGTCCATTCTCCATTATGCTTTGGTGAATTCCATGCCCTGTTTCAAAGCTACCATTTTAACAAAGGTTGAGAGTATGCTAGCGAAAGTGAAACCACCATGTGGACACTTAGTGGTTGTATTTGGTGTAATAATGGCGGATGCCCACGTTTTTCATATATATACACTTAATATACTTTTTCCGCCGTGGATGTGAGATAATTCTTCCTAGTGTTTTTAAAGCTTAACACATTGCACATTATGCTTCGCCCACCGCTTCAAAGAATAATCCTTATGTATCACGAGCAAAACTCTTTCCGTAGGCTTTCCGCATTGCAAGTAACCTTTTTCCCATATAAATGCTTTTTATATGTTCATTTCGCAGCCAAAGAGGGATAACTTCCATTATTATTCCAAAGGTACAATTCCTCTCAAATTTAACAAAGAATGGGTTCTCCCAAAAATGGAGTCAATGCCTGCATAACAGTGTACTGACTTCTGCGGAAGCAAACAAGAGGGGAGTGTTCATAATCTCTATGTATTTTTCTAAACGAATAGAGGTGATGACTGCCATTGAATTATGTTGTACACGTCCTCATCTTGCATCCATGTCTACCAGGGAACTTGCAACGATACTTTTAAACAACCCTTCCACTATGATTGCTAGATGACCCAAACATGTTCCTGAGCTCTTATCTTGGCACGGCTGTGAGGTCACATTATTTGAGGTGTTCTATTAAACAGATGATGAACCTTGTATATTTTCCCACGCACTGCAAATGACCCAATAATTTTGTCAAACAGGTCGTTTGTCATGTGCTTTGCATGCTTCCACGTTTTGTGCAGATCCTGTAATCATTGCATCCCTTAAAAATAGATCCCATGCCTTTTCGAGCCACGTACAAGCTTCCACACCAAATAACAAAACCCCCATTTTTGCGCAGGATGAGAGTATGTTGGGAAAGGGTTGTGGAGTTGAATTTGAGCTCCTTGTCAGATGTTATGGCGATTATGTCTCTACACCCCTTTAAGTCATTTTGTCAGACAATCTACCTGCCTTGTGCCTGCGTCCCTTCCATACTGTGACAAAACTGTATAATGCTAGAGGCCCGCCCCCTCCACAGAATAGAGGGAGCCCCCATATACCTTCTCTATGGGGATCTCATGGACCAACATTTGATTTCGACATATTAGCTAAAAAATGTTATCCGATAACACTCGAAATAGTATTCTATTTAGGGTTTTTGATCCAATGTCATCCAAACAAAACTCAATATCAATGCGGCATTGGAGGAGTGATGCAAAAGTTATGGAGTTTGCTTTACACCTTGTCAATTGCATTAAAAAAAATTCATTGGTTAAATATACGTAGACAAGTACCGGGGGTAGTTATGTGTGCGTGAAGCCAAATAAAAAGTATGACACCAACCACAATTACGTCACCTTTCCATAACTATTTAGCCATTTCCATAACTCTCCCCTCTCACATGTTATCATAAAATATAGTTCTTACATGTTTAAAGCCTTAGTAGATTTCACGCATTACATTTCCCTCTCCTTATAAGAGCATCTTACTTGATGTTACACCACGCCAAGGTTAGCTAGAGGGATAAGTAACCAAAGAAATTCAATAGTGACTCATGAATCTTAGCAAAAAAAATTGTTGGTACGACGAAGCCACTCGAATACCTTCAACATTTATAAACTTCTTCAATTATTTATGTTTTGTGAAGATTGGTAGTTCTGTTTTAGATTATTACTTAGTCATTATTTTCCTTTATACTATTTATTAATCCTACTTATCATAATATTCCATTGTTTAAGATTTATATTGACTTATTTTTGTGGGTGTTCAACAAAACATAGCATCACAATGTCACACAAAGCTCAAACACAACACTAACGACCCACAAGACATCTTGTTAGCACATTTCATGACCGCATCACATCATGAAACCACCAATCCAAAGAATGGGAAGAACATACAATCCACATAACATTGTACTCAACACACACATGACCTCAAGGACAAATAGTACTCGTAACATAAGTGTAATATAACAACAAAGAATCCCCAACAATACACATACACAAGTTTCACACAACTCAACAACCAAGGCTGTAACTATACAGTGAAAAGATGGGATCAACATCATATCAACAATGAAGAGCATCAAGCCTACACAACATAAAACATACCCAGGCTCACATGAGTACTCATAAATAATAATACCAACTCCATATATCTCCCAATCTCCATAAGCCTCCCCAAGAAACTCCATATACCTCTCAAACAACAAAATGAATCCAAAATTTCCTTTTCTCTTCACCAAAGAGGTCGGTCACCCTATGACCCCAAACACATAGAGTCCAGGCACCTCTAACCCAAGTGACATAATAATCCAATTATCTACAACTCCTTGTGGCGTATCCCCATACAACGAAGCGAGCCCGTAGGTATCACCAGTCCATGGTGATGTAGACACAAAACATATGCACTTGGGTATATTTATAAGTCCTAAAGCATACTAATGTATACATGATTTCTAAGCAAGAAAACTAGTGGTTAACAACTTCTTTTGGGACTTTTTATTTATCTCTAGCACTTTTATTGGCCTTACATATTTGATAGCTCTGCTAAAATTTTATTGATTTATATTTTATGTCCTCGGACACTAGTGCCTAATTACGATAGAAGCACATATGCGCTTCTCTCCCTCTTGGGCACTCCCGAACTTCTCTATCTTCTTCTTACTCTTAAGGGTCTCATTTACTTTTTGGTCACCTTTTAGAATTTTGTGTCGGCTTTTCGGTAGTCAATTACACAATTCAAACAAGGGAATCGTATATATACTTAGTTATTTTTCCCAAATAAGGGGTCGAACATCATAAGAATTACCTATAATAACCTAATATTTCATTCAAAGGCACAAGAACATTACAAAGCATACATCTCACACACTCATACAAGGGAGAAAGGATGCATCAATCATAAACACAACATAGGAGGGGAGTTCATTTTATTCCATCACACACATTTTACATGCCCGTACATTCTAGATCTATCCGTTACCATCATGAAAATTTCACAAGGGAATCTTAGGTTATCATTACACACATAAAAACAGAGATAACTATATGGATTCTTAGATGTAGTATAGTGTTCGCTTGTAAGTTCACTCTTCGGGTGACCACCGGGTTAGTCTAACTCTACATTATGCATCTTTTTAATGGATTCAATGTGGTGTGTGGACATGTGCAAGTAGCTATCTATTTTACAAGTTATAGGTACAATCTGAAAATCTAACACGTCAACCATAGTGGACAAAGAGCATGCAAAAGCGAAGCTCCTCCGTCTAAAAAGGGTCGAACATGAGAATTTAAGGAGTTATTAACTCCTCGTTTAGTCGTTAGCACCCGAGCACTCCTATCCTCCCATGGGTTCTTCTATCTGGAATAGTTCTAAATTCTAGAACCCTCATCAAGCCTTAATGACATTGTTTCTAGCCGGATCTAGTAGTTACCTAGTCGAGATCATCCCTAGATTGCACGGAAATTAGCTAAGTCATCTTCGTCTTCCATTTGTTCATGATTTCATGTCTTTGAATTCTTATTTCTTGTGTACTACTTGTACATTATTTCCTATATATAAAATTAGTTATAATAAAGTTACTCTGAAATTAGGGTTTAATTATAGTTAGATTAAATCAGTGAACTCGTGTCCCTACTACAACACATAACTACATTAGAACCAACATGCCAAAACAACAAGAAAAATTTCCAAGTGGCAACAATTTCAATTTCTTTGGGCCAATCGAGAAGATAAATTGAAAACTCAAATAATTATTTTAACTCAAATTCAACCTTCAATCTAAGTAAAATAAATGGATAATTGGCCACATTAGTGCAAAAATCCTTATGTTAGTGCAATAGTAAAATAAAATGCCCAAAATTATGTAAATGAACTCAACCAAAAGTAAAATGGAAGAAATTGTTGGTTCTAGAAAAATAAGAGAAAAGAAAAGTCAAATTTATGAATAGAACGCGTATAGAGAAATATCACACCACAATCACTATGTGGCCTTATACGGCCACCCAAGGGGTACTCATCGAGTTACTAACACTCGAATATCGAGCCTCAACTCATAAAATATATAATAATAAATGCAACATCACAAGTACATCAAATCTTGTGTAGCGCTGAGTGTACATCTCAACATCCTCATAAAGGCACCGAACCATGTTTGACATCAAGCACGATTCAAAAAATAACATAATAATTGATCAATTAATATAATCTGTTGACCAAAATAAGCTCACACTTATTTTTGGTCAACTAACACCATTTTTCCCCTTTTGGTGCTTCAATCTAAATTTTTATATATTTTAAGCACTTAAGGTCCCCTGAAAGCATTTCCATCAGATAGGAAATTTCTTCCCCTTTCTAGAAATATAAAGAAGTCCTTCTAACTCCTCATATTTTGCAAATGGCGGGCTGGAAGGATATTTTGCCAAATGTAGGTTGGCGGGCATGGGGAAGACTTTTCGCCAAATGGGAAGATTGCGGACCGATGGGAGATATTTTGACATTTTTGTACTTTTCGCAAAAGGCACAAGTTATAATTGCGGGCCGCAAGCCCGGGAAGGATTTCTTTTGCTAAGTGAAAAATGCGGGCCGGTGGGCCCAGGGATGACTTTTGGGAAATGAGAAGTTACGGAGCCGCGGGCCTAGAGAAGTCTTTTCACCAAATGTAAAGTTACGAACCCGCGAAAGTGCCATGTGCCTCAATGGTGCCACTCTAAAGGTCAAGCCCAAGGGGCAGTCCCCAAACATGTGCCAGCCCTCCACATGTCCAGGGTCTAGAAAGGGTCTCATCGGCAATCGAAAAGTCACGCACCCTTGGAAGGTGGAATGTGCCTCAACGACACAACTTCAGAAGTGAGACCTAAGGGGTAGACTCCAAACAAGCATAGGCTCGCCATGTGGTCAGAGTCAAAAAGGGGGCAGAGCCACCCGTTTAATCAACTAAGTATAAGAGGGTCGGCGAAAGCCTCCACTTGTCTCATCGACGCAACTTCAAAAGGCACCGCCCAAAGAAGGACCCTAAACTAGCGCCAACCCATCACGTGGTCGGTGCCCAAAAGTTGAACCAAGTCCAAATTGGTTAAGTATAAAAGGAATGGCGAAAGTCCCCACGTGTCTCTTTGGTGCAACTTCAAAGGCGTAACCCAAAAGGCAGTCCCTAAATGAGTGCCAACCCGCCACGTAGTCAGAGTCCGAAAAGGTAAGGTCGGCCGTTGAAAAATCCAAGCTCGGGATAGGACGAAGGAAGCCTCCACATGTCAGCTTGGCACATCTTCAAAGTTAAAATCCAAAGGTGGTAAACATGTGCCAACTCGTCACATGCCTTTTCCGCACAACTTCAAAGGTAAAATCTAGGGGCAGTTTCCAAATGAGCGCGAAGCCTCCATGTGTCTCGGGTCAGGCATAGGGTCTCCGCCAACAAGAGGGACTCGAGTAGAAAACGAAGGAAACAGAGCAGGCCCACAAAAGGTGCCACGTGTCTCCTTGGTGCAACTTCAAGAGTGAAAGGAGGGGGCGAAACCTTAAGACACGCAAGGTTTCCACGTGGACCTTGCGCGAATAGACCCCAAACCCAAAGCGCCTTCGAATGGCCATATCTTTTGACTGGAAGCTCATAATTGAGTAGGAGAGGACGTTTTGGAAAGCTCTCGGTGCTAGCTTCTCACCCACCACCATTATGTTTCAATCCACCATTTCGAGGTTGTCAAGTCTCCCACCGCCACCATGATGAAGAATGGGCCTCCTTCTTGCCCAATAAGGAACAACACATGGAGGCATGGGTCTTGCAGTAAAGCCCATCATTGTTGTAGGTGAAATTCAATGCTCTTGTCGGGGTGGTTGAAGCAGGATTCAAATTCTTCCTCTCTCCTTCTCTCATTCTTCTATATATTGTAAAGGAGGGGAATATTTCAAAAGGTTGGTCATTGTTTCTCTCCTTCCCCTCTCTCTTTCTTCCTTAGGGTAGAATGTGGAGTCTAAGCCTCCTCTCTTGGCTCTGTAATGGAATTTTATTGCCTCTTGCCCACTAATGATGTACTATGTGAACTCATGGAGCAATAAAATATTTTTGTGATGAATTTTTTCCATCCTTTGCTTATTTTATTGTCTCTTCTTGCCTCTCATCATTAGGGTATACTATGCATATCTCTGATGTATGTTATAGGTTATGGGAGTTGTGTTTAATGGGTTTGAAGTGGTGTTCTATGTGAACTCTATCTCTGGTCTATGGTGCATCTTGTCCACCCTCTCCTTTTCTCACCTCTCTCCATTTCGGCAACTGGGATTTGTGATCAGCCACCCACTTCATTTTCTAGTGTATCACCGCTTTAGTGTAGGCTTTGTTTTTATGTATTTCTCTCTCTCTATCTCCTTGGAAGGTTAGATTAGGATTAGATAGTTTACCTACACTAGAGTATCTTGTGGCAGGTAGTTTAGGAAGAAGAAGTCAAATTTCTCCAGAGGGCCATCTCAAGTCCGAAGTCCCACAACTTGAGAGATGGTCCAATGTTATGCAATCACACCGGATGCCCCACTCAGATCTGAGGCCATTCGGGGGTGCTGTGATTTTGCATCAATAATAACTTTCATAATCTTTGTGTGAATCATCCCTTTGGATGCAAACTCCCACAAGGCTCAATGTAGTCGGTATCACATAGGATTTTTCATTGCACAACCCATAAAAGAGAGATAAGTTGAGCCTTAGGTGGTGTACATTCCACAATATATTGATCATGCTTAAAGTATACTAAAAAGATAGAAGTGGATTTTTAGTCTACATAAGACTCCACTTCCCAACTCATACTCAAATAAGAGTTATGGGTACTTATACGTATGTCTTCTCTCTCCTCACATACACTCCCAATTGATTTCTTCCCTTAGGGTCAGTGAGTGTAGGGCACACAATATAACACAAATAAATTACAAACACAATGATGATTTACTCATAACCATAATGTATTATGCATGTTATATTTATAGGTATAGCAAAAAATTATTTCCACATATCATAATATGTCACGTTTCCACAGAACACACCCAAAAGTGCAAGTACAATACAATAGGGGTCATAAGATCACCATATGCCCCTAATTCATGACATGAATCCATCACATAACATGTGAAACATATGTATGATGAACATAGTGACTAACATCACAATATACAAACAATTACAATACAACATGGTGACACAACACAATACATCACAACACAGTGGTAACATCACAATATGATACAATTCACTATGAAGTAATTTTTCATACAACACATCAACACACATACATATCAAAAATAATAAAACACTCCAATACTTCGCAGTCCACAATAACATTCCTTTCACAAAATAAGGAAGTACATCACACGTGAAATTCTCATTGAATTCATGAAAAAAGAGTGAATACTCTCATCACTGACACATCAACATCATAATGAGTCCACACTAAGTGGTATGCACAATAGGTGCATTCATATAATCACAAGTAAAAAAATTGTCACAGCAAAAAATAACATCAAATTAGTCTTCCATCTCCTCCACCATCATGCATAAATGTAATGCCCACATTTTTATAGCCTCAGTTACTTGTTGTTGTTCCTTTTACTCATAGACATGTTTCGGCAGGGATTTGATATATTTTAGACATTACATTAGGATATTTGATCTTATTAGACATGTATGGAGATTTAGGTGTATAACACCAATTTAGCTTGATTACTATGTTGTCACCTTATCTTATGATGTCATGGATACTGACTGTTATGATGTTGTTCGGACCTCATTTATATTTGATGGATACTCAGTTTGATTGCATGTTTGGATTCTATGGATGAATGTCACTTTATCGTTATGGCTAACTCATGGTGGATTGTGTATAATTATGCATGTTGTCGCATTCTCGATTCCAGAGTGATGATATGCTAGCATAGAATTCTTTGACTTCTTATTGATTAGTTGATTCACATTTTATCAAATAGGTGCGTTTAATGTGTGTAATGAGTGTGCAGGTGACAGGTCACAAGAGAATGTGGGATTCAGGCCAGCTACACAATTTTGCACAAGCAGCCCATGGGGCTAAGTCCTAGCCATGTTTATTGTATGAGGCCTTAGTATTAGAGTTTATTTTTTTGGGCACCATGAGTGACCCTCATTTGTAATGTAATATGTCTTGTAATATTAATCTTGCTTAGGGTGTTTAGTTGTGTTGTAAACTTGTTTTGGGGAATTAATGGCCCCACTTACATTAAGTTTTGAGTTTGTATAATGATGTAATTAATCAAAAGGGATTAGGGTCACATGTGAACCCTTGGGTGGGCCCCACACCCTCTACCCTTGTGCCCAAATGTGTCAAACCCGAAATTGGGCTATTTTAGGCATTTTTAGTGACCCCTTTTTAGTTTGGGAGTTCACTTAGCATGAAAATGGGCCCTTGGACCCTACCTAATAGGTAGGGGCTTAATTCCAAGGCATAGAGGGAGTTTCCCTCCCATTTTGCCTCCCTTTGGTCACATCCATGTAAGGTGGATGGGAATGTGTGCTTTGTTAAAAGTTGCACAAGTTTGTTTTGTTTTTCATTTTGGGTAATTTGGGAGAAGAGGGTTAAAATTTATTTTATCTTTTCTCTCTTTTATTTTGAGAATCTTTGACCTTGAGGGAAGAGAGGGGTGACACATGTCACCCCCTCATTTGTGAGGATTTTTGTTGGCTCCTCTTCAAATTATCCCTCATGGGGAAAGAAGAGAACTTTTTTTTGGGAGCTTTTGCTTGGAGGCTTGTGGATTTTGGAGCTAGAGCTTGCTTGGGTCAAGAAGTGGAAAAGTTAGAAGTTGGAGAGCTTTTGGAGGTAGGCTCCTTGAGCTCATTTGTGTGTTTTATATCATGTTAGATATTAGTCTTGTTTATTTAAAATGTGTGTTGTTGCATGTTGATTTTATTTGTTGTTTTACTTTATTTTGCTCCATCCATCATATGGCATGATGGAGTTTTGGAGTTTGTGGGGGAAGAGAGAGGGATTTTTCCCTCTCAATCCTCATGGCTTGATGGGCAAGTCATGTAGGATTTTTGTTTCTCCCCTCAAATGGTTTGAGGTGGGGAAGGTGGTTCATATGGTTTGAACCCCTTCCCCATTCTTGGAGAGGAAACCCTTTGGGTTTGAAAATCCTCCCAAGAAGGATTTTGGTGAATGGATGGAGAAATAAGGAGGGTTTGATGACTTTGGAGGAATAAGGAGGTTGTGGAGTTCATTTTTTTGTGCAACCAATGTTGACTACACTTTTGGCATTTGGAGATCTCTTTCTTCTCTTCCCCATTTTAGAGGTAGAACATGGTTTCTCCTCTTTTCATCTTTACAAAATTGGTGTCTTGTTTTAATATTTGTCTTGTCTTTATGTGAATGTAATGTTGGTTGTTCACCCTTACTCTTGTGCAAATTTGTGGATAGTAGTCCTCTTTCCCATGGGCTTGGGGGAGGCTAGCATGCCTTCTAACCTTGGAAAGGCATGTAATGATGCCTAAAGGTTGGGTGGTTAAACAAGCTCTTCTTCTCCTTGTGTTGGATTCTTTTGAAGGCATTTGAAGTTGGATCACAAGTTGGAAGTTGGTTGGAGTCCTTGATTTATTGGCTTCTCTCTTTGTTTACAAGTTATGTAAAAATCACTCTCATTGTAACTTTATGAATATGCCTATGTGGGAGCTTTGTAGTCTTGTAAAAATCCCCATATTGTATTGGTATTACTTGTAGACTTGAGTCACTTTTGCTTGCACAATCTTCCTTCATTCTTGTCAAGAAGTTTGTAATAAAGACACTTGAGTATGTCATGGATTGTGGAAACATATTGGATTTGTGAGTTTAAGCTCTTTAAATGAAAGCTTGTAAAATAGTTGTTATTCTTATGGATTAATGGAACCTCCATTTTGAAGGAAAGACGAGTTATTGGATAATTCATTATTCTTGTTGTAGATTTCATTATTGTAAATTTTGTAACATGATTGAATGTAAAATAAAGTATCATTCTTGAAATGCATCTATCATTATAAATTTAGAGAATAGAATAAGACTAGTTTTACTTTCCTTCTTGGCTAACTTATTTGAATGGATGAAATAAGTAGATTGTATGTTCCTACCTCTCTCACTAAGTGGTAGCTTAGTCAAATATCTCTTTTTCTTTTGGTAAATTACCTTGTTCCAAAGATATTGTAAACTCAAAATAAGGAAAATCATCTTAATGTACATAGTTATAAAAAAAAGTTTCAAGTCTCCTTGTTTTGCCAAGTTTATAAACCGAGACTCCGGAACATATATATATATATATATATATATATATATATATATATATATATATATAATTCTTCTATAATGTATATAAAGTGATTTGAAAATGCACTTACCCGCCTAACATGGTTTTAGTGTTATAAGATATATATATATATATATATTTTTAAATAAATATATTTTACTCAATAAAAGCTTGTCTCTTTGTTTTTTTCTTTTAAGATTGTTTTAGAAATACAAATTTATTTTGTAGGTCATATATATATATATATATATATATATATATATATATATATTATAAATATTTTTAAAACAACAAAAAGAGACAAATAAATTACAATTAAATTTTTAAAAAGAAAGGGGCATAGTTTTGGGGGGGCCGAGCCCTCCCCACACCCACGCAGCCCCACAAGCTCCACCGCCACTCCACCCCGCCCATGCTCCCGCCATAACCCCCACACTGCCGCGCCACCACTTCCGCACCACCGTGCTTCCTCCTCCCACATGGCCACCCTCCCCTCCATGCTGCTACACCCCTTTCCACATCGTCCTCTCCTCTCCAAACCATTGTCCTCTCCTCGTCCATAGACTCATGAATCCGTAAAAAAATTGCGTATTTTCCACCTTCCTTTCATGCGCAGCCTCTTCAAAACCATCACCTCTCTCCATAAACCGTAACCTCACCATACCATCAACAAAAAAAAAGAATACATTCTTTAAAATAACAGCTTTGTTGCTTGGAGTCCGTACGTACCAAAATTGTAAGGTATTGCTCTTGCGAACAATGTGACACGTGCCCCAATGATGATACAGGTCTCCTCACAAGGTGTTCGGGATTCGGAAAATATCTCCAAGTATGCGTTAACATCCCGCATGCCCCGCTTAGCCCCCGCGTGCTTTGTTTTTCTCTTTTCCTCTCTTTTCTTGGTCTTTTCTCTTCATAGAACGAAATCGCCACCACTGCCTGGCGGCGGTCTTGTGACCGCCGCCTTGAATAGGGTGGCGGTCCTTACGCATTTTCCGAAAGCTCTTTTAACACGACTCATGTAAATTCAATTATTTACCAACTTTCTTTCACCGCCATAAGCTTGCATTTATGATTCTGGTTCCCTAGAATAGTGTTTTTCCATTGTTTATAGTTTAAGAGTTCCATTTGGTTTTTACCTTGGGTAAATGCAAATGCTATAAATAGTTGGCTTGTGCTCAAGAAAATGGCCCCTCAAAATTTGCCTCTGATTTCTCTTTGCAATAGATTTAGTTTTCATTTTGCTTAGAATGCTTAGTTTCTTTCATTGCATGCTTAGTTAGCATTGTTTTACTATTAGTAAGCCACATATCCATCTTGTGCAAAGTACTGCTGTTATTTTATCCAATCCATTGGAATAAAATAGTCTGTTTACCAATAGGAAGCCATTAAAGTTGCAGGTTTTGCTCCTCAAACAAGATAGTTTCAGGTTCTGGATGCTTTATGTTGCATGACTCGCAATAGATCCCGCTAGGAATTACATAAGCCAAGCTCGTACTCTTGCGCTATCCCTCTCCTACTCGCATTGTATTTAGTCAGTATTCTGAGCTGCCTTTATCCCAATATCTACTTCTGTTGATGCTAACATTACACACTTTTCTGGATCCACGTGAACACGAAGGAACAAGGAGATCACACTGAGGGGACAAGATCACACACACCATCGTATTCGCCAGCTTCTACGAATCCGTGTTCTAGCTTTCAAAGTTCTAGTTAGAATCATATCAAATAGAGTAGTTTATTGCTTTATTTCAGTTAATTCTACTCTCAATATTGCTAGGGAAGCTGTGGGGATTGATAGTTTCTAAGAAACTATGATTCACTCCTCACTTCTGAGGTAGGATCGAGAGCCTTGCAAATAGATTAGATGAGCTATTTCATTGTTTAGAATAGATCTACAAATTGCACAGACAAATAGCTACACTCGGTTATTTTGTTTGTTTTAAGTTATTATTTTAGTCATCGAATTCTAGATATTTTAAATAGCTGCTTTCTTAAATTCATAAAGCTCGTCAGAAAACACAAAAAAATAGAGAAATCATATATGCTATAGATACACTTCACATAGTTAAATTTCATTTTACTGTAGTTCGTTTTACATTGTTGCTTTTGTATGACAATCACGGGACCTAGAGAGCCCAGGGAATACGTATTCGAGCCAATCGTGCCTCAGCCCAATCTCATCACAAATGATAACTGATATAGACCAAAATATTAGGATCCAAGTCTTCCGAACAACGGTAAGCTTGCAACAAATCAATTCCCAGTTGAGCGGGTTAAACGTAGAAGATGACCAAGCACACACGTTTTGGTCAAATCAACCAAACTACAGATTACCCTAGGCAACATTCATATGACTATAGAAGGGCTTGAAAGAGAACAAACATTTGGTTGTGATCCTTTGGTCCCACAGCCAGGCGTAGGAGACACTCTTACAGATATAGATACTAGCCTAAGAATTTAGGTTGCGAACGCCTGTAAGATATTATGAGAAAATCACACAGTTATTGATCCTAAATATAGAAGCTGAGAAAGCATACGATTCTTGGATACCGTGGATTAGGAATTGATTTCATGCATGACCATAACAGGTCCACAACAACTAAGAGTCTATGATTGTGACCCACAAATCCCGCAGCCCAACGAATCCATAGGAGAATTAGACATAGACACTGGCCTACGCACACTAGTATTCCGGTCTACTCCACGTCCACCTATCATCATCGAACAATTATCCTTGTTAGACACAACAACTAACAAAGCTAGAGAGTTCGGACTAGGCCGAGAGAATCATCCATAAGTCGACTATATTTACCATCCACCATATGACCCTGTTCGAGAAATACACGAAACTATCTTGGGTCACTTTCCATGTATTCCACGGCCTATAGATTGAATCACACGAGAGCTCGATATTTATTGGAGCCTTGAGCATTCATCCTTGCGGACCGATCTATCACACCATTCAAGTTAGGAGGGCCTTCTTTGCCTTAGACTCACAAATTCCGCTAGTGTGTCAAGACATTAGATTGCCTAACTAGTTTGTCTCGCATCTCACATATATTCCATACCCACTGGGCATTTGTGTCGCACGACCTCGGGAGGTCGGGTGCGAGGAAGAGTCACTTGTAGATTCCCATGCTCGCATGTCACTTTTCTATCGTACATAGTCTCTCATACAAAATACAATAAGGATGAATCAAACTCCATAGCTCCTCCTCCACCTGCAAGAAGAAACCAAAAACAAAATGAGAAGAGAAAATAGAGAGGGAAAGAACATAGAGAAATTTAGGGCAACTTTAGGGTAAATTTTAAATCAAGGGTCAAGATTAGAATTGATCCAAGGGTTCTCCTTCAATCCTACCCTTCTTTAAGTCATGATATTTAAAATGTGAATGGGAGATAAATTTTAGGATGTGTGTGTGGGTAAATAAAATAAAAGGGGGAAATCTAATTAAATTAAAAGAGGTGTAGACTCTTATTAGGGTGTTCTCTAGTAACTTAATAGAAATTAAATAAATAAAATTATTTGGGGTTAGTGATTAAGAAATTGGGTAAATCAACTTAGTTTAAAATGATTAATATTAGGAGTCGTAATTGTACTGTTAGTAATTACTTTCAATTTTTTTTTTTACCTAAACTATTAATGATTTTTTTGTTTGGTTTCGAGTGTCCCAAGGTGGGCGTTACAATAAATCACAACACCAAATATCTAAGAGGTTTTAGAGCATGGACTTTGCTCGATACTAAATGTCATGCCCACAATTTTGACACATAAATACAACAAAAATATTGGAATATTTTTTTGACTTTCATTACTTAATACACGACAACACATGGGATCACTTAGGATAACTCAACATCGATAGGATATTTACAAAAACATGAACCCACATATATAATATGAAAACACATGATGCACATTAAGCTACATTTTCCCAATGACAAATAAAAACACAACGATCCAACTACAATATAAGCTTGTAGATAGGAACTTTCCATGCCACAAATTTGTCATGATTATATATTTATTACAGTCTTATTTTCTTTCATGGACCTTAATTATTTGAAGGAAACATAACATGCAATTTTTTTTTCCACGTGATACTATGTTTCATTTTCTTTATTTCATTTAACGTTTTACCTATGATGGTTCCATTTAAAATCTAACTTTTAATAAGTACACTTAAATTTGATTTTTTCTCCATTATAATAATTTCCATAACTCAGTTGTTAGTTCTATGCATTTTAAACATGTAAAAATATCCTAATGCTAGATCTTATGCCAAGGGTTTGTTCTGAAATAAGTTTACTTGAAGTTTAGTTTTACCTTCATTACACAAGCGAAACTGACATGAAGTTGGGGAAGTAATCTTAATATTTAAAGGAGATTAGGGTCCAAGTTCCCTTTCCATATAATCTTCCATCCATTAGGGCATGTCTATTTCCTTTTTGAAGTTGTTATCATTCAATGCTTGGTTTGAGTCTTTGTTAATATTTACATGTCATAATTTTTTTCCATATGAATTCATGTTCTCACAAAATTTTAATCTCACTAGAAATAATTTTCCTCTCCTCTTTAATAGCATAATTTTTTTTAGTTAAGTTATGAGGAGAACTCTGAGTATCCCTTTTCCCCTAATTGTCACCTCACTTACTCTTGATCTTATTACACTTACATTATTACTTTGGTCTCTTGTTAGCATTATTTTAAAATAATATCAAGTTACACAATACTTTCTTAACATTTAGGGTCTCAAGACTCCAAGGGGAGTGATTTCATGCCAAACATTTCATTTCACTATCATTAACCACTCAAACATTAAGCACGTATTACAAATGAGGACTCCAACTCACCTTACACTTCCAAAGGCCTTCTAAGACACTAAAATAACTATTGGGTGATGTATTTCAAGGTTTCATACATCGATAACCTCAAGGAGGTACCACGATTAATTAAATAATTTTCTCTCCATACTCTACACCCTACTAAAGTCACAACTGGAGTAATCAAACACCCTTATCTCCCATAATCTTCATGTTACTCAAGGTAACTTTGATACTTTTTTCAAGCTAATTTTTTTAAGAGGGGTTTAAGGGGTTCAAACTCAATATTATCATGTGTAGGTAACTAGAAACACATGTTTCACTTGAGTCATTTACATTCCTTTAATGAGATAAATTTAAGATGAAAACACCCCAACTATAATCAAAAGCCTTGTTTACCCATTAGAGAGATAAGGTCAACACACACACACGAAGAATATTTTTCTCAAGAGGAGACTAGAATTACAACACCTAGGGAAAATGATCATACTTACACCCAATGTGATAGGGTACACACAGTGCAACCCTTTCCTCACATGAATGTACCTAAGATAAGGAACATTTTTGCAAGGCTTGTCAAAGTGAAAAACAAGAAAACAAGTAGTGAAAGGTCTAATTATTTTCTTAGCATGGTATGGGGTTTGAGATTTGACATGAATCGACTAATTGTGTAAGGAGGAAAAAGGGGTTAGATATTAGTTTGGTTTAGTTAGCTAAGGTGAGCTAATATTTGTCTAAAGATTCTAAGTGTTAAGAAGGAAAATATAAAAATTCACGTGGTAGATGATTTTTTAATACCTTTAAATCACAAGAACAACACTCCAATATAACTACATATCCATTTCGATGCACACATTGTATATCCAAATTTATTTTATTTTCATGTTATAAGATGGTTGGCGATTTCTGCCCAAAGCGAAACACATGACTATGAGTTTTTAATCTTCCTAGTAGACTAAGAGAGTTCCCTAGGTCAACAAATCACATATCCATCAAATACATTTATCCATTCTCACTTTTTCAATATCAATTTTACTAGTGCAAGCATCATTTAAACTATGATTGTTCTAACAATTCTAAATAACAAGTTTCAAAATTCATCTACCTACAGCGTAATTTTAGATATTATCTATAGGATTTATTTTGACATCAAGTTTAACATAATACATCAACTTATTTTACTCAACTAACATATAAAAATATGACAAGTAGGGAAATACTCAAACATAAAAAGTGCAACAAGTACTAAAATAGCACACTTTTTCCAATGGCTAAAAAGTCTGTAATCATCACAAAAAAATTTACATTCCTATTTTAACAATGTCACTGATATAACATATACAACTACATTTTTCCAAGATCACATGCTAATATGAAAACACCAAAGATGCTTTGTTTTCCTTCTTTTGGTACCTACATCCACGACATGGTCAACACAAATTGTTGGCATGACATCTACCCAAAACTAGCGTAATTCACATTTCCACGCTTTATCATTCACATGATTTTAATTATAAGCACGTAACAAGAGTGAGTTAGTGGTACATTAATTTCATTTCCTAACTAGAGGAGGAGAGAGAGGGAGAGAGAGAGAGAAAAGAGAAGAGAGAGGAGAGGGAAACACCATTTTCCAAAAATCGAATTCCTCACAAAAAACAACAAAAGATAATCCCATGTAATCATGTATGAGTGTCTACAAGTTTACTCATTGGATAATTGACTTGAAGAGGGTCTTACAATGCTTTTGACATTTTCCTACTAGTCTAGGAAACATTCAATGTTAAACCTTGTTATCGGCCCTAAAATTCCCCTTTTTGAAGTCAAGTTTCAAAAATTTGAGTCTGTACCTTGGAGTATTGAATTGCATCGAGCCCGGCATTGTTTACGGTTTTCCTATTCATGGAGAAAAATTTGAAAGTTGGGCATATGGTAAAGTTCCTTTCCTTTCTTTTTTATTTTCTTCCTACAGTCAGGAATGACAGGCATATTTTCACCGTTAAATTTTTGCCCGAGTCCACAAGTAATACGTGCATATATTTGATTGGATGCAGCTTGGCCATATTTTAAGGTTCAACAGAATCCTCCACATGTCCAAACGATGCAACTCCGGGCGCAAGTCAAAGGACAGGTCCTCAAATAAGTGCAGGCTTTCTGCGTGTCCTAGGTACAAAATGAGGACAAAATAGGATAAAATCAGCTAAGTATGGAAGGCTCGGTGGATGGCACCATGTGCCTCATCAGTGCAGCTTCAAGAGTCAAAGATGGGGGTAGTTCTCAAACTTGTGCCAGTCCTCCATGTGTCCTAGGTCCAAAAAGGGATAGATCCGATCGTTAAAATTGACTAAGTATGGGTGGGTTGGCGGAAGTCTCCACATGCCTTAACGGTGCCATTTCGGAAGTGAAATCAAAGGGTCAGTCTCTAAGTAGTGCCATCTTGCCACGTGGTTAAAGTCAATGAGGAGACAGAGTTGGCCATTAAAAATTCCAAGACCGGCGGAAGGAGACACGCATTAGCTCGACGCAATTTTAAGAGGCATTTCCAAAATGGAAACTCAAATGAGTGCCAACCCTCCACGTGTCTAGGGGTCAACATAGGTCAAGCAGGAAATAGACCCAAATCGAGAAAAGTATGAAGGAACCGGTGAGAGCTCTCCATGTGTCATCCTCCGACGTAGCTTCAAAGCCAAAAAAATGTAGAAGGCATCCATAGGCCCGCTCAAATTAATTTCTTAAAAGAAAATCGAATGGCCCATGTTTTAACTGGTAAAATAATGTAACGATCGTACATTTAAAAAACTATTTTTTCCGCCATTAACATTTTTTTGAAAATCAAGAATTCAAAAGGGCGTGGATGATTGGAATAAGTTGTAATTGTTTCTTTCTTGCTCGAGGAAGTTGTAACCATCTCTTTTGAGCTATATCATGAGCTTTCAAAGCCATTGTAAAGGGTTAGAATTTCTATTATTCGGGAACTGTAATTTCGAATTGGAAGAAATCAATACAAAGGTTTTTCCCTTTTTCTTCTACTTTCTCTTTCCTTCTGGTTCTGATATGAGAATCATCTACCCCTTGTGTGCTTGGAAAATTTGTGTTCTAGTTTGTACAATCTCCAAAACTTTGAGTCTGTGAATTGTGTCTGTTATAAACGTGGATGGTTCTATTCTGCATCTTATTTGCACAATAAATATAAGGGTTTTCTCTACCATCTCTTTTCCCCGAAAGTATTATCTTCTTCTACCTCCCTCCTCTCTTCAAAGTCTTATATCCTCATGTATTGATAGATTTCTAGGCTTAAAACACATTTCAGGATATCAAGAAACCACCATTGAATGAAAGATCAGTGCATTTGTACATAGGTTTTGCCCCTGATTTCAATAAGGAAACCTCTCCCAATAAAGAGGAGGGACTTACTTTTCCCCTTACTGTGGTTTCATTTCAAGTGCAAATCTAAAACCCAACAGTTTTTGGCGACTCCGCTAGGGAATTTGTTCAACAAATTTCCTTTCTAAAAAGAACAACTAATTTGATCATTTCTTTGATCTGGTGACTCAAAGATATACTCGTGGTAGAAGGGATCTTAGAATTGAAGATCCTAAATTTTAACTATTGCATGAACAATATTTTCAACTTACTCCAATAAGAAGAAATAGAAGAGCTTGTTCCACAAGAACACCTCCTGTTGAAGACAAATCTTCTGGTATTAGCATTCCTCAAGCACAACTTAGCCCTAATCTCTATGCCCTAATCCTTTCTGGTTTCTTAGTTCCACTTCAAATAGTATTTCCAAGGATGGAAGCACCTCGTCCTTGGGGAAAAGAGTTGGGCCTCTCGGCTCTTCCTCAACCATTGCATGAGTTACCTAGGGGTAACAGGAAGATTTTTTCCCAAATTTAGAGGTGATGGCAAAGTGCACCTTGATGAACACATTGCAGCCTTCATTGTTGCATGTGGGGTCCTTAGGGTTGAACATGAGGATGTCTCTGTGAGGTCATTTTTGTGGATTCCTTGCAAGATAATGTTGTAGATTGGTTTCACCATCTTCCTGCTTTGGGACCATCATTGATTGGAATTCTATGAGGCCTAAATTTGAGCAACGTTTCAAACCTGCTAAAGATGTGCATGATTTTCTAGCTTAGATTTCTCAAATCAAGAAGGAGCCACATGAGCCTATGAGATAATTTGTGGCCAAGTTTAACAAGTTGATTAACAAGATTCTAGTAAATACTAGGCATGTTGACCTAATTCAAAAGTGTTTCTTCTTGAATGCTCAATTGCTAGAAGTAAGCTATGTCATGAGGAGAGAAAATATTTTAACTTTGGATGTTGATCGAGATTGGATGTCAGTATGGAAGATGACTTGATCATGTCAGTAAGCTAAAAAGGGAGTATTTCAAATCCAAAGCATCTTCTTCTTCCCCTTCTCCTGGAGGTAATGTAGATCAGTTGGTACAAAAGCTAGCTAATGACCTCATTGTCATTAAGAAGCAATTGGCTCAAAGATGCTCCATATCAAGATGTTCCAAGAGGAAGAATTTTCAGCCTAGGAACCACTTGCCCTCTTCTCAAACTAGGTTGGCCATTGAAGGGATCCCCTCAAGGTACTTGTTAATGCTGCTTGTGAAGTTCTTGAGCTCGATGATGAGGAAGAAAATGGGCTCTATGATGAACAAGAAGAGGAAGATGGTGAAGAAGCTGGAGGAGACTAGTGGTTCTAGAGTTCATTTCCTCACCAATGAGGGTGTGGATGATCAAGATGACTATGATGATGTAGTGGCTAAGATGAATAGTGAATCATATGCTTTGTTATGTCCCGGGAGTAGACCAACAAAAATGAAAAAGTGGTGCAACCTGCAAAAAGATCCAAGGAGTACCCCACCACCATCCTGGTGATTATAAGAAGAGGAGCTCCTATTCCTACTACTTCCACCCAAAAGGTAAGCTCTGCTAGTCCTTCTCCCTCTACTTCTGATTCTAAGAATTATTGTCCAACAAATGATAAAGCTGATAGATCAAAAGCTCCTCCTATTCCTAGTAGTGATTCCCCATCCACATCTAGATCTTTTGACATTATAAAACACCTTAAAAAGACCAAGATTCAGATTTCTGAGGCAGAGTTCTATCAAACCCATCCTAAAGCCTTTTCCAAAATGGTTAACTTTGTAAATTCTAAATCTAAAACCCTAACCCATTCTTCTAAAGGCCTTTTGCCCACTCCTTCTTCTCCGCCTCAACCTAGCCTTGTGGTTACAATCACTTCACCCAATGAGAAGATCAAACCCTTCTATGTGACTCTCCTCATAGCTGGCCACAAGCTTAGCAATTGTGTCATTGATTTTGGTGCATTTGATAATGTAATGCCTGCAAAAGTGGCTCATGCTTTGGGTCTAACCTTAACCCACACTTATGGTTCTTGCTATTCCATGGAAAGTAGAGAAGTTCCTTTGGTTAGGAGAATCAAGGATGCACAAGTAGATTTTTCTTCTTTACCAGAGAAGAAGGTCTTGGCTACCATCTTGGTTGCTGATATCCCTCCTTCCTATGGCATGTTGCTAAGTAGGAAATTTTGCAAAGATGTTGGAGGTGAGATCCAAATGGATTGGTCACATGCCTTGATCCCTGTCAATGGGAAGATGAAGAAGCTACTACCTGAGAAACAAGCAGAGTATATTATGTAAAATATAGATGATCCTAAAGCACAAATATTGTATGAAGACATTGGGCATGGGAACTACATGATCATGTCATAAGAGGAGACAAGTATGCCAAAAGGAGTGTTGCTTGATCCTAATGGTGCATGGACTTTGGAGATTGATGGAAGTTGTTCCTCAGTTGGTTCTAGAGCTGATGTAGTGCTCATTTCTCTTGGGGATAAGGTTCATCCTTTCTCTTTCAAATTTTAGTTTGAAAATACCAACAATACTGTTGAGTATGAGGCCCTTATTCTTGGGTTGAGCATGGTGAAGGAAATGGGAGTGAAGAACCTTCTTGCTTGTGGAGATGCTGAGATAATTGTAAAACAAGTTAGAGACCTTTATCAGGTAAAGAGCAGAAGGTTGAAACACTTTGTAGGAATCAGTGCAGGATTCCATTGAATTCCTTGATTTTCCATTGAAGTTGTGCCAAGGGAAAGGAACACTAGGGCTGACTCTCTAGCTGTTTCGGGTCCTTGCTGATTCCTCATCCTGATTTTCCTCAAGATAAATTCACCATTGAGATGATCCATAGACCCAGTGTGCCTAAAAATGCAAATAATTGGTAATTTTTAATGATGACTAGCATTTTCTTTCTTTCTTGGAGCTCAAAGACAACTTTGATCAGATGTACTTTGAAGGAAGTGATAATATTCCTAGAGAGTGTGTGTCATAAAATGAAGAGGGTGTCAAAGAAGAGATGGATCAAGATGGATGCATCAAATTGAAAGGCAACAAAATTCCTAAAGGGCTGGTGAGTTTGGAGGATATTTTTGATAAACATGATAGATATATGAAGTCTAAAGTTTCCCAAGGAGCCCAACAATCTGTTGAGACTGAGAAAGTGAATATTGGGAGTCTTGATGATCCCAAAATGGTCAACATTGGAAAATGCTACACTCAGGAAGAGAAAAAGAAGGTGGTGAATCTGTTGAAGAGGTATGTTGATGTTCTAGCTTACTCTTATGATGATCTTAAGGATTTTTAGCCTAAAGAAATGCAACATTTCATTCCTCTTAAGCCTAGGATCAAACCATTCAAACAAAAGCAAAGGCAATATAATCCAAAGATAGCTGATACAATTTTCCAAGAAATACGAAGCTTATGAAGGCTAGGATCATCTTCCCCATCCACCATTTAACATGGATTGCTAATATAGTTCTTGACATGAAGAAGAATGGTGAGATCCGGATCGATGTGGACTTTAGAAATATAAATCGGGGGTTCTTTGAAGGACAATTATCCTCTCCCCATGATGGACTAAGTATTGCGAGTTATTCACAGGCTCGGAGACGCTATCTATGTTAGATGGATTCTCGGGGTAAAATCAAGTAGAGGTGAATACTTTGCATATCAACTTAAGACTACCTTTACAACTCCTTGGGGCACCTTTGCATACAAGAGAATGCCATTTGGTCTCATCAATGCTGGTGCTACTTTCCAGAGAGCAATGGACTTGGATTTTGGTAGTTTGAAAGGGAAATGCATTGTTGTGTATTTGGATGACTTGACCATGTTTTCTAAAGCAAGAAAAGATCACTTCCAACACATTGAAACAATATTACAGAAGTGTAGAGAGCATGTAATTTCTTTAAACCCTAAGAAGTCTGTGTTTTGTGTCATAGAAGGAAAGCTGTTGGGACATGTTGTTTCAAAGGAAGGGATCAAGATTGATCCGGAGAGAGTTCAAGCCATCCAAAAAATTCCTCTTCCATCAGGTAAGAAGGGTGTCCATTCTTTCTTTGGTAAGATCAATTTCATAAGGAGATTCATCCCTGATTTTGTGGAACTTACTATGAGAATTGGTCACTTGATGCAAGGGAAGAAAATAATTTGTTGGTCCTCGAAGGGAAGAAATCATTTGAGAACATTAAACAGGATATTGCAAAGACTCCAATCTTGGCATACCCTAACTTTAGCAAATATTTCATTATCTATTGTTATGCCACTTTGAAAATACCTAGCATTGTGTTAGACCGGAAGAATGAATCTTGAAGATCATGAACTCCCAATTGCATTCATGAGTTATGCCTTGAAAACTCATGAGATGAAGTACACTATAATGGAGAAACATGATTTTGCAGTTTATCAAAGTCATCAAGTAGTTCAGGTTTTACATTCTTAATTCTCATTCTGTGGTTTTGGTGCACGATACAACAATCAAATCTATTCTTACTTATCAAGAATTTGGAACCAAGAGAGGTAATTGGGTAGAAAAGGTACAAGAGTATGATCTTGATATCAAGCCAACCAAGCTAGTTCATGGTAAGGGCCTTTGTGAACTCATTGCTTGAAGGAGATGCCAAGGAGTTGACCAAAGATGAAGTTGGCGTCCTTGTTGTTTTGTTCTTAGCTCGGAAGATGTATGGTATGTTGACATTGCTCACTTTCTAACCTATGGAGAGGGTCCTTCTCACTTGATTTTAAAAGAGAAGAGAGATATCAAATTGAGGTTTACACAATATGTGCTATGGGAGAATACTTTATTCAAATGAGGCAAAGATGGAAAGTTTTTGAAGTGTGTAGAAAGGGAGAAACAAAAGAAGTTGTTCTCTACTTTTCATGACTAGGTTTGTGGAGGTAATTTCTCTTATGCTTTGTAAAAATCATAAAATACTTCGTCTTTGGTTATTATTGGATCACTCTATTCAGATATACATCAAAATGGTTAGGTAAATGTGAAGCATGCCAAACGTTTGTTGGAAGACCTAAGTTGGTTGCTTTGCCTCTCAAGCTGTAGTGATTTAAGATCCATTTCAACAATAGGGTTTAGAATTAATTAGAACTCTTAACCCACCTTCCAGTGATGGACATAACCATGTTTTGAATGTCACAGATTACTTCACCAAGTGGGTGGAAGCCATCTCAGTCAAGAGCACTACTTCTGAGGTAGTTTGCAACTTCATTAAGGAGAACATATTGATAAGGTTTGGGATCTCAAACAAAATTGTGATTGATAATGTTTCCAACTTTTCTTCTACTGAGATGATGGACTTCTGCTATGGGTATGGGATCTCACTTACTCATTCTTCATATTACTACCCCCAAGGGAATGGATAGGTAGAATCAACAAACAAGAACTTGGTGAGAATAGTTAGAAAGCTTGTAAATGATTCTCAAAGGAATTGGCATAAAAAGCTATATGATGCACTTTGGGCTGATATAATTACACCCAAGAGAGCAATTGGAATATCTCCTTTCCAAGTGGTGTATGGTGTAGAAAATCAACTAGCAAATATCATGGTGGAATTGCTAGCCTTGCATCGAAGAAAGCCATTGAAGATTCAAGCTTCAGTAGATCTTTGGATAAAAGAATTTTATACCTTCAGAATCTTGATGAGGACAGATTGCAAGTGGTTGATAGAATAACAAATCATCGGTTGAAAGTGAAGGCTTTGTTTGACAATAAAGCCAAACCTAAAGTATTCCAAGTGGGAGACATTGTGTTCTTTAGGACAAAAGACATAAGTCACAAGGAAGCCTTGGTAAGTTTCATTCTCTTTGGCTTGGTCATTTTAGAATCGGACATTTTTCTGGAGAGAACTCTTTTTAGCTGGATTACATGGATGGTTATCCTTTCCCAATTCCTTATAGATGGCAATATCTAAAGTTGTTAAAGTCCTAGGTGACTAGGTGGTCCTTCTGTATATTATGTACAGTGTTTTGGTTTTGGGTCGTTCCTTTATTTTTTGTTCTTTTCTTCCCTTTTAGTTTGTTTTGTTTCTTTTCCCATCTTGTGTGTGTTTCCTTGTATTGGTTTTCCTTCGACTCATTTTCCCAATGGATAAATCACTATTCCTATTTTCCCTAGAGTTATCTCAGTAGTTCTTGGTCTTGCTTTGTGTCTTTGTTCCAAGCCAATTCATCCCCGAGAAAGATCTAGTTGTTGTTGGCCCCAAAATTCCCCTTTTTTGAAGTCAAGTTTAAAAAATTATGAGTCTGTACCTCTTGGAGTATCAAATTGCATCGAGCTGGAATTGTTTTTAGTTTTCTGTTCATGGAGAACAATTTGAAATTCGAGCGTATGGTCAAGTTCCTTTCCTTTCTTTTTTATTTTCTTCCCGTAGTCGGGAATGACAGGTGTATTTTCCCCGTTAAATTTTTCCCTAGAGTCCACGGGTAATACATGAATATCTTTGATTGGATGTAGTTTGGCCATATTTCAAGGTTCAATGGAATCCTCCACATGTCCAAATGGCGCAACTCCATGAGCAAGGTCTAAGGGATAGTCCTCAAATAAGCGTAGGCTTTCCACATGTCCCAAGTACAAAATGAGGATAAAATAAGCTACAATCAGCTAAGTATGGAAGGCTTAGCAGATGGCACCACGTGCCTCATCGGAAAGCTTCAAGAGTCAAAGATGGGGGTGGTTCTCAAACTTACACCATTCCTCCACGTGTCCTAGGTCCAAAAGGGACAAATCCGATCATTAAAATTGACTAAGTATGGGCGGGTTGGCGGAAGTCTCCACGTGCCTTAATGACACCATTTCGAAAGTGAAATCAAAGGGTCAATCTCTAAGTAGTGCCAGCTCACCACGTGGGTAAAGTCAACGAGGAGACAAAGTTGGCCATTGAAAATTCCAAGATCGAAGAAAGGAGACATGCGTCGATTGATGCGAGTTTTAAGAGGCGTTTCCAAAATGGAAACTCAAAGTAGCACCATCCCTCCATGTGTTTAGTTGTCAACATAGGTCAAGTAGGAAATAGACTCAAATGGAAAAGTATGAAGGAACTAGTGCAACTCTCCATATGTCATCCTGGTGTAGCTTCAAATGTAAAAATGTATAAGGCATCTGCAGGGCTTGCTCCAATTAATTTCTCCCACATGGGTGGCCCAAATTTGAAGTTGTAAAAGAAAATCGAATGGAACATGTTTTAACTGGTAAAATAATGTAACGACCGTATATTTAAAAAAACTATTTTTTCCGCCATTAACGTTTCTTTACAAATCAAGAATTTGAAAGGGCATGGATGATTGGAATAAGTTGTAAATTGTCTCTTGCGAGCTATATCATGAGCTTTGAAAGCCATTGTAAAGGGTTGGAATTTTGATTATTTAGGAACTATACTTTCAAATTGGAAGAAATCAATACAAATGTTTTTCCTTTTTTCTTCTACTTTCTCTTTCCTGGTTCGATTTGAGAATCATCTAACCGTTGCATGCTTGGAAACTTTGTGTTCTAGTTTGTCAATCTCCATAACTTTGAGTCTACGAATTGTGTTTATTATAAACATGGATGGTTCTATTCTACATCTTATTTGTTTAATATATATAAGGGTTTTCTCTTCCATCTCTTTTCTCTGAAATTATTGTCTTCTTCTTCCTCCCTCCTCTCTTTAAATTCTTCTATCCTCATGTATTGATAACTTTCCAGGATTAAAACACATTGTAGGATATCGGGAAACCACCATTGAATGAAATATTGTGCATTTGTACATAGGTTTTTCCCTTGTTTTCAATAAGGGAACCTCTCCCATTAAAGAGGAGGGACTTGCTTGTCCCCCATTGTGTTTTCATTCCAAGTGCAAATCTGAAACACAACAAACGTGAGGGCTAAGAAACCATGTTCAAAAATAATTTCTAATGGTTGATCAAACAAGGTACAATTCCTATACGCTCTCCTATATACATGGAATTTATAGGATTTTTCATAACATAGAAGTGGAAAATAGGTTACAAATGGTGATTGCGTTTCCAGAGCCTCCAATCGTAACATGATTGGTTTCACCTAGTCAACTAGCGGACCAGGAGGCCTACAAAATCCCCTAAAAAACTAACTAGCGAGGAATTTTTATCAAAAATAAGGGATTAAATAAATTCCCCCATATAAATACTAGATTTCTATGAAGGTGTTGTCATGTGTTTTTATAAGGGTAAAATTCAAGGTTGAAACATGAGAACTATACCTTAATGTCAAAATTTTCTTAAAAACCCCTCCTAAGCACCTCTTCGGATTAGTCTGACCTCCGTGCCGTGTCTATCATGATCCTTGAAACATAATATTTGTTTCATACTCTTTCCCTAATGTTGGAAATGTTGGGAAAGGGTGACTCACTTCTTTTAGTCCAATGTTTCAAAGGAGAATTATTCACTAAGCCTAGAAAGGTTATTTTTGGCCTTTTCGGGATAGATGTGCATCCTCTGGGACATAGGTGAAGGCTCAAAGTAACCAGGAAGTGGTTTTGAAGAGTATATAGCACTTTTCAAGTGATTTAGGAAATTTTAGTGAATATTTGGAGGTTTAGGAACAAGTACAGTGAAAGACGGGTTTTGAAGGTGGAGGAGCTTGTAGTTCAAAATAGTACCTGAGATTTGGAAGATGATTATGGGATCTCCATAAATATCTATAGGTAAAAAATAGATGATTAGACATATAATTCAATTCTCTCAATGATGATACTTTCAAATTTGTCACAAGACCTAGACGCTTCTTTCCACAACCCATTTTTGAGTAGAAACACCCTATTTTCTCGAGAAAAATGATATTTTTGAGGTGTTTCGGAAGAATTGGAAGTTTATACTCATATCCTTGTCTTCAGAAGGATATTGGGAATCAAAATCATATATTTTTTCATCAAAAATGACCTCCTAGAGCTTAGGAAATGTCATCTTGAAGGTATCTCCTAAGGTATGCTTTCACAGTTAGAATTTATTTGAAGAGGACATATATTACCTCCTAGTGCATGATGAAATTTTGTGTCCCTTTTGTCCCTGTTCCTTGGGGACATATGGGATAAGAAAATTTTCCCAAACCACTATTATTCCCTTTGGTTCATCATATGACCCTTTTGAAGCTCCATGGTGCATTTTAAGCCCTTTTCATCTTATTCCAACCCTTTTGATATTTAGAACAAGAAAAGGTTCCCCATGACTGTCTTGTCCCTTGGATATTCACGTGACTTGAAAATATATCCATAGTGAATTTTTAAGAAGAACAATGTCTTGAGAAGGGAGGGGGTGAATCAGTCCTTAAAAAAATTCAATCATATTTCATATTTGCTTATTCAAAACTCATAAACATTCAACCATCCATTAATGTGTGCATACAACAAATAATCACATGTGCAAGAACCATAAGCAAGATAATAAACACAAGAAAAAAGATATAAGTGAGAAAACCTCAAGGGGAAGAAAAACCACTGAAACACAATCTTATATTGATATTTTTCAAAATTTAGTGAGGCACTAACCCCACAAAGAGCACCAACCCCTAGTTTAGTAGAGCTACAACCCTACAAGGAGCACCAACCCCTAATTTTGTGAAGTGCCAAATCCATAAGGAGGATACAACCCCCAAAGATTATCAAAACCCAATCCACCTTATGATGATCTTATATCTGATTTTTTTCTTCCACAACTAATGGAGACCAAGTATTCAGCTTGCATTTCTTTAGACCCTAGTGTCGATCTCTCACTTCGAATCACTTTCTTCACTTCAAGTCTTCAAACAATTGCACATATACTTTATGATATTAATTTACTTGTCACACACCTCATCTAGCCTCAATTCATGCTTCAAAACCTGAAAATATCTCACACCTATGTCACACACCTTGCACACACACAACTAACTTGCAAAAGTACCCAAAACAATGCTTTTATGAGTTTCTCTTGATGTAAAATTCAAACGAAAACCTTTTCCATCCTTTTTAACTACCCATGCATCATGAAAACACCCCAAATTCAAATCATAATAGTCACAAATCACCCAAGTAGGTCATCCTGCTAAAAATCTCATTACATGTTCTAAAATGACTCAAAACCCATGGGTATAGAGATAAAAATGCCCTTACATCAAAACCATACTTATACATCACCCATAAATCATTAAAAATTATTAATATAACATTTAAAATTCATACGAGGTCTCAATTTAGCTCAACCAATCAAATTATTTCATTTAATGGGCCCAATACTCTTTGTATTTCTCAAAACGGTTGTTTCTAAACCCTTCGGACCCTCGAAACTTCATTATGTCAAAAAATAACTTATAATACCAAAAATGTCATGTAACCACTATATGGAAATTACAAAACCTTTAGAACACTTCTAAGTTAGTTAAAATCCTTGAAACACTCACTGTTCAAACCATAGTCACTTTTTTCTTCACTAAAACACTCGCCCAAAACATTGTTTTCAAATATCAGCTAATAAAAAAATTTCTAGTAACATTAAATACCTATAAATGGATTAATTGGATTCCAAATTCATCCCTATTCATATTCCAAGTGATATAAAGCATCACCTAATCCATCTCATGCTTAAAAAAACTCAAAACGTACAAGAGATCATGTCCTATTCTACACTAACAAAAATATTATTATCCAAATAATGATATGGAAACCATATAAAATATCATAATATTAATCCAAACCTCATATAAATTCAAATATATATTAATCATGTTTCTAACACAACTTGAATCATCTTCGAACTCCACCTATAGCTCCAGATATGCTTACTTTATTGAACACTACTTTTTATGAACTCAAAACTGCCCTTTGACCAATCAACATGAATGGAGATCATTTGACCATGTACATGAATTAAAATGTCTTGAAAAATATTTTTAAATCAAGGTAAAATAGCATATATTCCAAAATTTCAATTTATCATGCAACTCCTTTGGACAACCTTGTCCCAAAACACTCTTCTTCAAAAACTAACTTGTTTGAGTGGGGCCCACTCATCACCATGACCTCTATCATACCTTTATATAAATATGAATTATTGTAATAAATTTTCCAATAATAATCCATGCACTAGGAAGAACGCATGGCCACTTAGGAAGAGTTTCTTGCATACCACTTTCAAGCTAGGGTTTCAAACCCATAACTAGTTGTTTACCTTCTTAACATTTGTTCATAAAAACCTGATGATGAAATGAACTCATTATTTTTTAAAACCTTATATAATAAATTTTTAAACATACCTTAAATCCAAAATGTCCCATGAAAATTACACAATTTAGGGTGAGCATCAGAAGATCAAATTTGAGCTGGAAATGCACTAGATCTTAACCCTGTCTCACCAAAATTGACATATCTTACAAAATTAACATCCTAGAAACCTGAAATTTTTCTCAAAGAACCATGACACATCAAAATAAAATATCAAATCATAATATTTTCATTACCATATCTCAAACTCTCCAAACATTGAGACTTGCATAGCTACCCCTTAGGGTTTCACACTGTAGAAGCTAGGGTCAACTGAAAGAATGCTATAACTCATCATGAAATCACTAAAAATGACCCAAACATACTTGGTATACCATAATTAACCTGAATACATGCATCCATGAGCTCATGTAGCTCCAAAACTCAATCTCACACCTCCTAACATCCATACCTGCTCCAAATGAGCACATGTAACATAGTCAATCACCTATATCTGCATCATGCAACTGATGTGAGTGCCCAAGAACTCTCCAAACCTATTATCCATCATGTCAACATGCTTCTCAAGCATCCAAAATCTCGTATCATCATGCAACATCACCTAGGAACCTGAATGAGCTTACAAGAGCAAACAACCTCACCGAGTCTCACCGTATCATCATGATCTCACTTGAAACATCATGTTAACACTATCTACAACATCATATGACCATACTCTATCATCCAATTTTTCATTAATATGTTTTTTCATCAATGACAACATCTATAAGACCACATGACAACAATCTTGCCCTTTGTCATTGATGTAAAACTACCTAAACTTCTCCCCCTTTTTACATTAATGACAAAGGAATACCTGTAATAAAATGTTATTCATATCCCTCGGCTTCATAAAGCATCATGATTTGGTTATAAACATCAACCGAGATTTCAAATAAGCTCAAGAACCTTGAAATTTCACACAAATCTTGATTTTTACCTTCTTTGCAAGCATGCAACCACCATGTTCCCCCTGAGATAAGCATTTACATCATCTAGAAAACATCAATCAAGCATGAATACTTCATCCACTTACCTTATTTTGATTCAAGACATCATAGTCCACCATCTAGGCATGCAAAAACAAGTATTTTCACCTTAACCGTTGTTTTTTCCTTCATTGAGTATTGTAGTAGACCATAACCTAAGCCATTCACACCTTGAACATGCCAACAATGTCAAAACTAAACATATCAAATCATCATACCAAATTTCTTGACCAAAGACCAAATTTTCTAAGCAAAGGACTAGCTTTTCAATGCACTTTCTTGATCTTCATACCATATTAGGACTAAAAGCCCCAAGCATCTCTTCGGTAGTTCTAGGAAAAACTTTGACATGTTACAACATGTTTGTCATAATTTTTCTTATAAAAAAATTCCCATGGACTCAAGACCAATGTATCTAGCAATCAAGCTCAATTTAAGAAACATACCTTGTATTCTTGGCATAAAATCACCCGAGACACTTTTTTCAGTCCTAAATAACTTTCTCAATCTTTGATAGTCAAAATTGACTATATTCATGCATACAAGAAACACAATTTTTCAATTCATGAAGTAGATACCCAATACACACCTTAAATTCCTTGAGAGCTCTATGTCACCATCTAAAAGCATACACCCAAGATCCCCTCTCATGAAAATCTCATACACACCTTGAGTTAATAGAGACACCTGTAGGAGAAACTTTCAAACCACTATAGCCTGAACTAACTTCAAGTTGTAAACTATCCAAGACAATATCCAAATGTCACTAAATATGTGTATAGTACATTTATCCATACACTCATCAACTTATTTGACGTTGAGAAGCAATGGAAACATTGCATCCCTTCTCACACACTATCAACATACCTTAGAACAAGATCCTACAAGCATGTAGGATGCAATATGAGGCATGATCATGCTCATCCATCTAAACATACCCATCAAACTTTAAAGGTAACATTGAATTCCAACATAAAAAAACAAGCTTGGAAACATCTTGACCCTTCTATCATGATCTTAACACACCATAGAATTTGGGGAACAAAAGTATTTTCCTTTTACTCTTACCTTGCACCTATAGCTGCATATCCTTACCATTGAGCTCATTATCGTGGTTCATTTTAAGATACCTCTTGGAAATCGGAGGTGGAGAATACCTGGCGAATATCCCCGGAACTGGTTTCGCGGGAAGGTGAATTTTTTGGGGGTTGTATGAAAAAATTTCGCCTGATTGTCAAGTGGCGCGACAGAAGGCTGCAGACGCGCGACAGGATATTTTGCTGTCGCGCGTCAAGAAAATGCAGTGGCGCGTCAATAGACCTTAGTGACATGTGTCAACAACCTTGTTGACGCGCATCACTAAGGTCTGTTGATGCGCGTCACTGAGGGTGCTGTCCGAAGCAAAATCTCCTATCGTGCATCTGTGGCCTCTGACCTCTGCTTTCTCATCAAAAATCTCTATGTCTGAGGTCTTTGTCACGTGTCAACTTTGCATTTGTCTCACGTCAACAACCCATTTCTGTCACGTGTCAACACTGCCCTTGTCGCACGTCAATACCTCCTCTGTCGCACATCACCACTGCCCATGTCACGCGTCACCACTACCCATGTCACGTGTCACCACTGCCCATGTCACACGTCAACACCTCCTCTGTCGCGCGTCACCACTACCCATGTCGTGCGTCACCACTGCCCATGTCGCGCGTCAACACTTCCTCTGTCGCGCGTCAACACTTCCTCTGTCACGCGTCACCACTACCCAAGTCACGCGTCAACACTTCCTCTATCACATGTCAACACTTCCTCTATCGCGCGTCAACACTGCCCAAGTCGCGTGTCAACACTTCCTCTCGTCGCGTGTCGCAAGATCTGACTATTGTCACGCGTCAACAATCACAAAGCAAACGATGTCCCAATCTCGGTGCTTAAGGGTATGCGAGTTAAAATTTCACAGTATTGGTAATTTGTTAAGCTACTTGAGGTATACTACCCTGAATCAGCTAGGTTTTTATAGGAGATGTTTTCAAATGAAGGCGAAGCCGACCCCTAGAAAAATATACTATATATTTTAGGCGAACAGGACACCGACCCACTGGAATAATTCGCCTTTTCAAATTTTCATAAAATGAAATTTTCGCCATATTACGAATATTCGCGCTAAAATTATCCCCGCTCATTATGAATGTTGTCTTATAATTTTGATAATCTATACACTTTATCCCCTTCAATTCATTCCTTCATTATCCAATAGATTAGATCAACTATCATTTCAACTTACCTCTTACCTGAAGATGTAATATGCTCTGCCTCTTCCTTAGAGTCCTGATCTTGTAGCAATCCATATTGTGCATGGAATAATAAGTGAGCCAAAAAATAGATATGTCAGGTATAATATCAGTCATTAGGGCACATAACCATCTACCTTCATACATAATTCAAGGTATCTCTAGACTCGGTCATATCAAAGGATGAAGAAAACTTATCCTCTTACCCGTAGGAGATCATGCTCTAGAGAAAAAAATTAGCACACTCGGACTTAGCACAAATCACAAGAAAATCATATGCATAAAATACATCTTAGATCACGTAGATAGATCATGAAGACATTGATCACACAAGATAACTTAGACACACATCATATATATTGAGAAAAACACTCACACTTTTCACTTCATATGCATAGATCCTGTAGCAAGTCATATTAGCAACATTTAATCCTTCACATACCCAAGATCATTCTTTTTTTCAATGCAACAAGACACAAGGACACCTTATTCACTGTATAACCATGTCTTTGACGTTTAGGATACAAAAATGGTGTATATCAACATCCATACCTGAAGAAACCACATTCTCTCCCACTTTGAATACCATTTACCTATAGATAGTCAACTCTAGTTGAATGCATAACAAATAACCATATCAACTTGTTTCCCCTCTGAGATTGATCATTAAACACATATAGATCACTTAATTAATGAATAAAATTGCTTCTTGAGGATCAGATCCATCAAGAATGGATTAAATTTCTCTTGACAACCTCGTAGAGAATGTACGTATGTCAAGCCTCGATTATAGATATGGCATTATCAAGATTATTCAAGAGTGTATATTGGTAAAATCAGTACATACATAGACCATTAGCTTCTTTAAGACCACATTAAGAGATTTCAAATACTTGGTTGATATATATATAATTTGAAATACATCAAGACAAGAACTATATCTTCCTTTCAATTCAGATGCACCTTCACCTTCTATAAGCCTTGCTTTTAGAAGAAATCACAACCAAATTTTGTTCCACATATCTTTATGATGATAACAAGATTGATTCAAACACCCATTTTACCATATCATCTTCTCTAACCACCTTGATAACTCATGTCAAATAAAAACTTACCCACCAACAAGATACATATCTAAAATTAGGCCTCTTTGTCACTTAAACTGTCAATTCTAAACTCTATCACAAATTCTCGTGAATTTACACATTTATATGAATTCAAACCTCTTAAATCCTTTAGATCATCCTCTCTAGATGATTTCTAAAAACATTTATGCATAGACTCCATCATTATGACCTTCAAAATTTATTTTCCATTTGAACCACTTAGTGTGAGTCTGTGTGAAACCAATTTAGGCAGAGAAGTAGCCAAAATACACTATTTTGCAATTAAGACCTCAAAAATGATCATACATACTAATATTAGCCCTACTAACTTTATGAGCACCATTTTATATGAATAAGGAGCAAGAGTACCCATATCACACCTGATTTGATCTTGATTTTGTCTTGTTTAGTCATCAAAAACACCGCACAAGTCTTCAACTTCATACTGAAAGATTAGATCAACACCCATGAAGATACAAGAGCATCCTCAAGTAATTTCACATAACCATATACAATTTTTGGAGCACATGACACAATAATTAATGATATTTTAGACCAAATGACTAGTTCATACCCTTTTGAGATAACCAAGACACACAACCTAGGAAGAGTAGACTACCGAGACCTCTTGAAATAAATTTAACAACTTCTGAGACATGAGCCTAGCCCAACATACATCATGGATTTACAGACACATGAAACTTGCATTTACAATACATGAATTTCCTTATGACAGCACCAAGACTGATACTTTATCTACAATCTTCTCACAAACCACACGCGCCTTCAATGCTACTAAGCATAGACTCAAAGATAGTGAAACATATTTTATGAGTTCTAAACCACTTCCAAGATTCTTATGACATGATAGTGAGACTCATGAACATCCTAAAACATCTCATAATGGAAACTTTAACATGAAAATGTAAGACACAAACTGAGAAGACTCATACATATACACCATATTGCTACATGATTGAGATCATGATATCTCATACTCAAGATCAACCAAATTGAACCAACAAGACTATGAACAAGATCACAGAGAGACATACCTTAACCTTATGGAGGAGGCACACTATGAATCAAACAACTCCCCTTATACTAATGATTAATATGCATTGATATACCTTCAAGAATCATAATGAAGGTATATTAACACCAAGAAGACCTAAAATAAGGTCTTGAAGAGGCCCCAATCCCCCATATGTAATTGAACAAATCCTTCTTATTCTCTTGTCTGATCTAAGCTCTGTATCACACATTTCCTTTCACCATTACCAACTCTTATTGAAGTATGAATATCTTGTTTTGGTTCCCAATTCCTTCTTGGACAATTTTCATGTATTCTAGGCCTTAGAATACCCTTTCCTTATACATTAGGACCTTGAAAACTCATGTTTTGACTTGAGAGACCTTGATAGTAATTCCTTGCAACATGAACAACTTTGTTATAACTCTATAATAATATCGTATTCTTCCTTTTGAGACCATTAATTTGTCTAGGTGGATCATACAAGAAAAACCTAGCAACATGTCCTTATTCATTACAATTGTAGCATACAATATTCTTAGCAAACTCACTTTTATTGTCTTCCCATGGTTGAGTATCTCTAGGATCATATCTCTTGATGAACATTCTCTTAATTTTTCTTGGCTCAAACACTCTTATATTCCATCCACAATCCTTGGCTCTATGACCATACTCACAACATGAATGACATTCACCATGAAATATCCCTACACCATTCCTAAGAGACCTTTTCTTGCAATATTTAGCTCTATGACCAAAATCATAACATGAGAAACAATAACCATTGAATGATATTTCATACCTTGATGCATTAGGTTTCCTAATAGGCTTGGTCTTCTCATTGTCCTTGGTGTATGTCACCTTATTTTCTTCCTTGGTACCTGGTTCACCATCTTCCTTTCTTAAAACCATGTCCTCTTACTTCAATTCCTTGTCCTTGAGATCCTCATTGAATCCCAAACCAACTCTATCACCTAATGATATTTTTTTCTAAGAAGAATTTCTATATCACTTTCACTTTTCTCAAAAAATTTAGTTTTCTTGAAACAATATCAATCCTTAAATGTAAATATTTCAGGCCTATTTCAAACTTGATGCACCCATCCTCCACAGTATTGGTTCTATCATTGAGTTGAGAAACCAATGATTTCAAATGAGTACATTATTCCTCTTTGACCTTTAGGGTTTCAGAAAACTCCTCCATTTGTGAATAAAAAAAAAAAGAATAGCATGACTATGCTCATGAGCATCTTCCTTAGATTCAAGGTAGGCTGCTACTTTTTCTAACTATTTCTCTAAATGCTTTGTGATCTCATCATGTTCTTTACTCTCATTCTTAAAATTTCCTTCAAGGAGCTTAATATGTTTTTCATGGTTTCTCATCATTTCATCAATCATGTTGTGTGAGCTTTTGGTTCTCATCTCTAGCATGAGAAAGTTCCCTTTTTACTACTTCCCAAGGTGACTCTTCACCATCTGAATCTGAATCAACAAATCCTTCTCCAAATTCACAAGTTACAACTCCTAAGGGGGAGTAAACTTTAGGAAAATTTTCTAAGCAATTCATACCTTCACTTGAAGTAGAACAACATTCATCTTTAGATTTCTTCCCTTTCTGAGAATTCTTCTTCTTACCACCCATTTGTGCTTCAGAAGATCTCCTTCAAGATGTTAAGCTTCTTAGAAGGACCTACTCTAATATCAATTGTTAAAATCACAATGGAATGAGATGCGGGATGAATCATTCATTACAAAACCTTTAATTCATATTTCATATTTTCTTATTCAAAAACTCCTAAACATTCAACCATTCATTAATGTGTGCATACAACAAATAATCACATGTGCAAGAACCATAAGTAAGATATCAACACAAGACATAAGTGGGAAACCATCAAGGGGAATAAAAATAACTGAAACACAATATTATGTTAATATGTTTGTAAATTTGGTGAGGCACCAACCCCACAATGAGCACCAACCCCTAGTTTAGTAGAGCTACAACTCTACAAGGAACACCAACCCCTAATTTGTAAAGCATCAACTCCATAAGAAGGATAAAAACCCCAAGATGATTAAAGCCCCACTTAAACACCTTATGATTATATGATCTCTATTTTTTTTTGCCAAAACTAATGGAGACCAAGTATTCAACTCACACTTCTTCAAACCCTAAGTGTCCAATCTCTCACTTGGAATCACTTTCTTCACTTTTCAAGTCTTCAAACACATTCACACATGATTGATGATATTCCTTGACCTGTTACAAACATTATCTAACCTCAATTCATGCTTCAACACATGAAATTATCTCACACCTCATCCACATACCTTGCACACACTCAACTAGCTTGCAAAAGCACCCAAAACAATGCTTTTATAAGCTTCTCTTGATTTCAAATTCAAACAAAAATTTTCCCCATTTTCTCATGACCCATGAATAATTAAAACACCTAAAATACAAATCATAATATTCACAATTTACCTAAGTAGGTCGTCCCAAATAAAAACCTCATTACATGTTCCAAAATGGCTCAAAACCCCATGGGCACAAAGATAAAAATGCCCTTACATAAAAAACATACTTATTCATGACCAATAAATAATTAAAAATTATTAAAATAACATTTAACATTCATACATGGTAAAAATTTGGATCTAAAAATCAAATAATTTCATTTAATGGGCCCAATACTCTTTGTATTTCTCAAAACGGTGTTTCCTACACCCTTTAGGACCCTAGAAACTTCATTATGTCACCAAATAAATTAAAATAAATCAAACCATTCCATGTAAATAATTTATGGAAATTAAAAACCTTTATAACACTTATAAGAAAGTTATAATCCATAAAACATTCACTGCTCAAACCATAGTCACTTTTGTCTTCACTAAAACAATCTACCCAAAAAGTTGTTTTCAAATATTGGTTGATAAAAATATTTCTATGAACATTCAAGACATATAAATGGATTCATTGGATGAAAAATTAATCCCTATTAACATTACAGGTGATAGAAATCATTGCCTATTCTATATCATGCTTCACACAACTCAAAACTTACAACAAAACATGTCCTATTCTACACTTTGGTAAAAAATTCTTGTCAAAAAAATGATCTGAAACCACAAAAATATCATCATCATGAGAAAAACCTCATAAAATATAAATATCTCTTAATCATATTTCCAAAAAAACTTTAATCATCTCCAAACTCCACCTGTAGCTCTAGATATGCTCACTTTACTGAACACTACTTTTATGGCCTCAAAACTGCCCTTTGACCAGTCAACCTGAATGGAGCTCATTTGACCATGTACCTGCATGAAAATATCCTAAAAAATATTTTTAAATCAATATAAACTCACATAAATTCCATAATGTCAATTTAGCATGTTACTCCTTTGGACAACCTTGTCCCAAAACACTCTTCTTCATAAACTGACCTGTTTGAGTGGGGCCCACTCATCACCATGACCTCTATCATACCTTTCTGGAAATATGAATGAGTATTATACATGTTAAAATAATCATAAATGAACTAGGAATAAATTATTTCCACTTAGGAAGAGTTTATTTCATACCACTTTCAAGCTAGGGTTTCAAACCCATAACTAGTTGTTTACCTTCTTAACATTCGTTCATAAAACTTGATGATGAAATGACCTCATTATTTTTTTAAACATTATAGAATAAATTTAGAAACATCCTTAAAATCCACAAGGTCCCATGAAAATCACACAATTTAGGGTGAGCATCAAAAGATCAAATTTGAGCTGGAAATGCACTAGTTCTTAACCCTGTCTCACCAAAACTAACATATCTTGCAAAATTCACATCCTATAAACATGATATTTTTCTCAAATCACCATGACACATCACAATAACATCTAAAATCATCATAATGTCATCACCATACCTAAAAATATCCAGAAACTGAGACTTGCATAGCTACCCCTTAGGGTTTCACACTGTAGAAGCTAGGGTCAACTGAAAGAATGTTATAACTCATCATGAAATAACTAAAAATGACAAAAACATACTTTTTATACCATAATTTACCTGAAACATTCATCCATGAGCTCATGTATCTCTTAAACTCAATCTCACACCTCTTAGCATCTATACCTGCTTCAAATGAGCACTTGTAACATAGTCAATCACATGTATCTACATCATGCAACTGATGTGAGTGCCCAAAAAATATCCAAACATATTATCCATCATGTAAACATGCTTCTCAAGCATCCAAGAATCTCATATCATCATGCAACATCACCTAGGCACCTAAATGGGCTTACAAGAGCAAACAATCCTCACTGAGTCTCACCGTATCATCACGATCTCACCTAAAACATCATGTCAACACCATATAAAACATTATATGACTATACTCTATAATCCAATTTTTCGTTAATATGTTTTTTCATCACTGACAACACCTATAGGACCACACGTCAACACACTTTTAAGCCCTCTCTCCTCTCTTCCTTGTTAATCCATAACTTGCCACTTGTCACCTCCACATCAAGGCACAATTTTTTGTCCCATCTATTCCATCTCTTGGAAAAATTTGGGAACAAAAAATTTTCCCCACCCATACTCATTCCATGGTCCTTCATGTGACCAGTGTCATGCCCCGAGTATTTATTCCTAGTTTTCCTCTCTCCCCATTGGAAAATCAATTGATGCCACTTGTCAAGCCCAGGTTCAAGGCACATTTTTATACCACTTATATCCCTATCCCTTGGGGACACTTGGGAAAATATTCACCTCGTTCCAGCTTGGCTGAAAACTCAAATTTTGGCTACATATTTTTCCTCATTGCTTCTTAATTCTTCCTCTCCCGTGAAGTGAAAATGTTGCTAGAAAGTTTTAAACACAAAAAGCTCTTATGCATCTCATTTTTTTCTCATGAACACCATGGATGCTGAGAAAGAACCTCCATTAAACATGTAAATCATCCAAACACTTTGCCCAAATCTCTCCATACTTGTCGTATGCTTCAAAACTTGAAAAATTCATATCTTTTAAATGGGTGAAAGAATCTAAATGAGATTTCCGTAGTTGTTCCTCATCCCATGTGCCCAAAAGAATAATATAACAGAAAATGAGAAGATGTTCTAAAATTTTTAAAGGTAGAAAACCCTTGTTTTTTCCCTATTATTTATTTTTCAATTTCGAACATTCTCGCAGCGGATAAATCGAGGTGAAAATTAGAACATAAGGTCCCAAAAGAGAGCCTTTTCTAGTGAAGATGTTTTAATCGAAAATAGAGGTGGTAAAGTGTTATTTCTAAAAATAGTAAGTCTCAGGTGTCTCTAGTTACTAAAATTGTAACTTACTAACAATAGTAATTCCCCTCGCAAAACACACTCAATGAAATGTGAAAATGATAAATTAGGCAATTTCGGTCAAAAAGGCAAAAATCATAATAAAGCAAAAATAAAAGGAAATTATCTGAAAATACAAAGTTTCCCAAAATATAAGAGCACCTTTGTCAATAGAGTTGAATTTAATATTACGGATGAATTATAAGTCCAAATTTAAATAAAATAGGAAAAACATCCCAAAATAGCAGGTCTTGGTTCAACTTGCTAAAAATAGAAATTCTTTGGTTTGGGTGTAGAAAGTTACAGATGAGGCTCACTTTTCATTCATATCTACTTTTTGAAATCTTCAAATTGTTACAAAGTAATATCATTTCTAAAATAAGGAAATTCATCCTACTAAGGGATTTTACGGCATCATTTTGGTTGCAGTTGTGTATGAGAATAAAGTAGAACATCATAGGGCACAACATTTAAGAAAAAATAGACATTATGTAGTCCGATAAGATATTCGAAAAGGGTTAAGATCCTGAGAATTCATCATTATAAAATTTAAATTATGTTAAATCCATCCACACTCCCCGGTGTGTTGGTTGAGTGAGCTCATTGAGATATTCAAGGTGAATTGATTGATTGGAACTTGGTGAGATGGTTGATTAGAACTTAGTGAGCTGGTTGAGAGCTGGTTTGGTGAGTTGAAGAGAGTTAATGAAGCTCGGATATGTAAAGGAAAGGAGTTATTCATTGCAGCACATTTCTCTTCAAGGGAATTCGGTATGTCTTTCCTAATGAAAAATCTCCCCATGATAGTCAAGATTTTCTCCCACAACAAGCTCTTGAAAGTTCTTCGATGATCAAAATTATGTAAAAACCTGAAGAGACATTCCCACAGATTCAAGAAATGATCAAAACTGAGAAAAGGAAAAATTATCTTGTTATCATGCCCAGTATTGAAGAAATCTCAGGAAGACTGAAGTCCAAGTGAAGAAAGAAGGCCCAGAAAACATCCCAATTCTTCAGTGGTATCTCATGTAATTAATATGTTAAATTTGTGAGACCTAAGAATGAAAATACCATTGAGGACATGACTCCATTAGATTATGATTTGAACTTCATCTCACCGGGTCAAGCTTTACACAAAGAATACAAACAAACAATTATGCAATTGGAGGAACACGTAAAAACTCCCAATTATCACATTCAATATTTCTTGGATCCCAATACATCAACTTATCTCGCTATACAAGACATTCCTCTGATTAGTAGAGTTGATCCTAAGGCGGTCAAGAAAGCACAAGGATACATGATGCAAGGGAAGGCCAATGAGAAGTGGATTGATAAAATCATTGAGCAAGGCAAAGCATTATTTCCAGATATCATTTCTCTCATCAAGTACATTCTCACAACTGTAATAGAAGTAAACAAAGAAAAAGAGGAGTTTGAAAAATAGGTGAATCACTTGGATGAGGTATTCCCACGGTGTCTTATTTGAGCTCCTTCGACTCTCACACACTCGTGAATAACAACATGTTTGCATCCACTGCGGAGAACTTGTCTAAAGTTTGGATCTACATCATAGATATGAAATATGGAATGCTCAAGAATGCAATATCCGAGTTGGAATATTGTGGAAAACATGATTTTAAAATATTGAATGATGTCTACAATTGTGTTTAGAAACTTGAGTTCCCTCCACTCACCGAGGATTCATCATCAAAAGAACTCATTGTTTCCTTCTAAGAGCTAGTCAAGAAAGAGGCAGGTGACTCTCTCTCCTTCAATGAAGATAGCTTAACATCCCTAGCCAATATATGAAGTTGCATTGCTATAATTACATAGGATTGTGAAGAATGGATCAATCAATTCAAAAAGATCGAGTGATGTCCCTTGGGAAATGGACCAAGTTGTTGGTCCGTGTTTGCATTATAGAGGTGGATAAGTTGACATCTTTGATAGCTTAATTTAGTGAGGAATTCAAGGAACATAAGCCCACTCTAGAGATTCATCATCAAGAAGCATGAATAATAAAATGTCTTCATCACAGAGAGTTTCTTTATCCGATATGACCACTTCTTCCCCCTTCTCTAATTCTTCACCGTATGTAATCATGATATTTTGTCTCATTCACTTAAGTGAATTTCTAAAGGTGAATTGTAAAAGTCCCTTTAATTTATAAAAGGAAACTTATTTCTCATTTTCTAAAAATATGCAAAGTCGCAAGTGAATGGAATCATGAAGAGTCATGTGGGGGGTAGGTGAAAGCTCAATTCGCATAGTTATAAATTGTGATGGCCTCACCATTCAAAAGGATATTGAAAACCTATATTTTTATAATTTCTATGTTGTAGCAATTGTGGATTATGGTTTTGAGTGTTGAGATTTGTATCACCAATGTACATAAAATAAAAACTACATTTCTTCCATTCCCCCTTTTCCTACGTGTTCCTCTATTTTTTCTCTTATATGTAATTTGTAAGTATAGTGATCAAGAAATATCTTTGTATCTTTGATGAATGAATCCAAAAACTATGTGTATAGGTTTTTTTGTCTCAAAGAATATCTTTGTTTTTACTTTCCTCTAATTGAATGTTTAATTGCTCTAGTTATTGGGTGTGAATTCTGCTTGTGCCTACTCACAACAATAACATTCATTTTTCTAATTTCTCTCCTTCATCCTTCATTGCTGAATTTTCCTCCCTTGTACCCTGTATAAGCACTTTGCCACATGTTCAGTGAAGTGTTCCTATGTGATCCCAGGCCTACCGGCTACCCCCACAACATTTAGATAGGAGTATATTAGTTTACATTCAATAATGGGACCCTCCCCATACACGAGAAGGAGGGTGTAAACCCATTGGAGTTGGTGAAATCAACTAATTTTTCATACAAAAATTTACTTCAACAATAATTTGTGGCAACTCCGCTAGGGATATATTTTCACAAGTTCACTTTGGTTAAGATCTCTACAAAATACAAAAAAATATTCTAAAAACAAAATACTAGATTTAAAATAAAAATCATTATTTGAATGTGACTTAGTTTTTTTATTTTATTATTGGCAAATAGTTTTTTGAAAGGGACTATACCCTTGAATACAAAAGAAGGCCTGAGAGCCAGAATAAGAGTGAGAAATAGAGAGAATGGATCAAGATCCAAGTGTTACAACGAAGCTCCAAGTAGCTCAGAAATAACTACTCAATCGAGACAAAACAACAAAACAACAGCAAAAAAACAGCAAACCGACCGCAAAGAAACAGCAGAAAAACAACAAAAAGCAGCAGAAGCATCCAGAACTACTTCTTGGTAGCTTTATCGATACTGATCTTGATTTTCTTCCAGGCATGAAACATACCCAAAGCAGTCATATGGGCAGCATCAGTCTTATCAAGCTCCTCAATGGTTCTTTTGCTTTCTTTTTCGTTGCCCCAAAGTGCAGCCGGGACACCGCTGAGGTTGGAAACACTTTTGGCATGGCCCTGGATGAACTCCTCAATCACCCTAAAGGCGACAATGTTGTAATCATGTCTAGTCTTGGCCTTCCCTAAGTGGGAGTCTAAGGAGGTCAGCTTCTTGTATATGTCTTCAATCTGACTGCTATCAATGTTCCCCTCCTCCTCCATGCTTTTCTTGCCTTTCTGCTTAGCTAGGTTCTTGACCTCATCCTTCAGAAATTTCATCTCAGCTTCTAAGGCCTCCAACCTCTTAGAAGAGCTATCCATCCGCACCTCCCGGGACTGGCACTACTGATGTTCAGCAGGTCATGAGCAATCTCAAGTTCAAAAGGCTCCTTCTCCACAGAAAGAGTCTCAAGGTTGAGCCTCCTGGAAGCCCTGGTGACTGGTCTCTTAGAGGTAGAGGTGAGGTGGGTGACGGGAGCAGCAGCAGGGGGAATGGAAGGAGAAGTTAGTGCAGCCGGCATGGGGGTGGCAGCAACGGTGGAGGGGGCAGCAGCAGGGGCAGCAGGAGAAACAGCAGGGCAGCAGCAGAGCCCATCAAAGGGGGAGCCGGGCTAGGAGAGGAAGGAAGACCAGGGTACTTCAGTAGGCAGCATTTATGGATCAACAAAATAAGACCTTGATGCAAGGGAATCACCCGGGTGTGCTTCTGAAACTCCAAAATGGAGCGTTCAAGGGAGTTCAGCAGATAATGGGGGAAGCAAACCAATCGATTCCTACGGAAGTGGTTTAAAAAGATTAGATGTTTAGCAGGGACAGTGACAAACCTACCTTCCAAGGAGATGAATCGAATCATCATACGAGTGACCTCATCATAGGGTGATGGAATTGAGCTGACAAGCAGGCCCGCTGTGCTAAATGTGAGCTTCTCAGTTCCCTCCACAAATCTTCTTTCTTCAGCCTCTTTGTCAACCCTTTTGTTGAAGAAGCGGTACCCCTCCAAGCTAAGGCCGGTCACTTCAGCAATGAGATCTTCATTGACTAAAATCTTCGACTTAGTTAAGGAATGAATCAATGCCACATTCATTTCTTAACATAATGAATTTTTTTGAAGATTGGATCTTAGTACCAATGAGTGATAGTGAAGATGAAGAAGATGATGACTGCTAAGAAATGAAAATATTTGATCAACCCTCATTTTGGAACGTCTCTTGCAAAGCCAATAAAGATAAGGGAAAGAAGGTTTGTACCATCACTACAAGTGGACATGAAAATAATTTCCAGAATGGATAAGATTTTTGTTTGTGAAGACCTCGTAGTAAAGTCTTAGTGGCTATAATTTAAGAAGAGTGCTTTAAAAAGAAATAAAATGAGAATCTCACCTGCTGATGATCATTAATCCAAGAAATGGATGAAGAAAATTCACAAGAGATATGAGATGTTGTATGAGTGGCATGAGGGTGGAGAATACACCAAAAATAATATTTTCAACTTCACATAGTAGACCCAGAAACTCATAACATTGTCTTTCATTTACCTTCCTCTAGATGATTTTATTACATATTAAGATGAAGAAATGAATATTTTTAAAAGAGGATATGTGCAAATGCATTTGATTTTGGAATAAGGAAATTATAATCCTAAATCCTATCAGGAATTTTTTAAGTATGTAATGGCCTTGTAAATAAAGTATGAACATCTTTAAGCACTTAATAATTTTGAGGAAGAAGAAACTCAAGAAGACCCGATGGTTGTCCATACTAGGAGGTAATCATCTCTGGAAGATTCTTCTACACCTCTATTGATTTATCTATTCTTGAAACTTCCGACAAGAACCAAATAAAAACCATGGAGGATGATGAAGAATATATGATATTTGAACCTTCATTCATTAACTCATTCTAGCTGGAGGCACACCCCTTTGGAGAAACAATAGACCTAAGAGGTGAAGGTTCTTGTGATATGATAGATAGTTCAGTGATTTTCAAGGACTCCATGAATAATGAGGATGTACAAGAGATCAATCTTGCAAGAATGTGATCCTTAGATGAAAATAAGCATAGAGTGGGTGAACGAGGATGTTTTAAATGAATCATGGACATGTGTGGATCAGATTTTCAATCATCTCCTTGAATCTCAATGCAATGAACTTTCTAGTAAATATGAGAATAAGTGTATAAAATAATTGGAAGAAAAATTCCTACAAGAAATTTTAAATACTACGGAAGCAATTGAAGACCCTCAACTTAGTCTTGAGATCCTGACTTAGGCCATGGAAATGCAAGATAGGTATGATGCAATTTTTTTCTTCTTTCCATGCACCAATGTTTGATGATGATATGGAGAAAACATATGATCTTGATGTATTCCTTAGTACATACATGGATGAGAACAAATGTTAAGGTAAGTCTTCCTCTTTCTTGTTTTGTGAAGTAGATCATAACTGCAAAGGAAAAGAGATTCTTGAACCCCTATGAAAATTCTCAATTGTGAAGACAACACCTCCACTTTAGAGGATAATGGTGAGGAAAATGTTGAGATGATTTGTATTAAAGATAATTGTTCAAAATAAAGTGAGAATGTGCATGAATATTATAAAATAATTCAAAATCATATCACAGTCACCATTTCCTAAGCCCCCGATTGTGTTAAACGTGTTTCCGCTCTGTAACATTTTCTCAATGATGATAAAGATCTCCATACCATCAATGTGACCTCTATTTTTAAAATCACTTGCTCAAAATAATGAAGTGAAAGGTTCGAAGAAGTTTTTGATTAGGAAGTGAATCATTTTGTTCTTAACTCCTCTAAGTTCTTAGTTGATTCAAGATATGAATTCATGTTGAAATTCAATGATGATTAATGTTTTCGGGATAAATGCAACGTTCCCACTTTTGAGAAAATAAAGGATTGGCTTCTCATTTTCATAAAGCATCAAGCCAGGGCTACAAGATACAAGATTTCTAAATAGGTGAAACTTTTTACTAGATACAAGAACATTTTTAATGCAATATATGTATGAAGATGAAATATTGGTGTGTATCCTTCTTCTCAAGCCATGAAAATCCATCAGAGGAGCATGATATGATCAAATAGTGATCTTCAAACTTTGGAGGTTGGATTTAAATTTATTTTTCCATGATGGTGTGTAATTATTCCAACCCATTGTTAGGTATGTGTAAATCCTTTCCCTACCTTTGTGAATATCCCTCCCTTGTAATATAATTTCCCTTTTCCGTTGTTTGGTGTTTCACTTTTGTTTTGTTTCCCCTTATGTGTGTTTGTTCATGTGTGTGTGTCTAGAAGAAATGAATCCATAATCCAAATGGATAAGAAACTAGTCCACACAGTGTCTTGATATTCTAGGTTTCTTTCTTTCTCTGGCATCTTTATGCTTGATCCAGTACATTTCCCCAAGCTAGAGCCAACTGTTGTCATTTGTTTTTGCAAGGGAAAAATTCAAGGTTGAAACATGAAAACTATACCCTTGTGTCAAAATTTTCTCGAAACCCATCCTAAGCACCTCTCTAGATTAGTCTTCCCTCCATGCCATTCCTATAAAAATCATTGAAACCCCTCATATGTGTTGTATACACTTTCCCTAATTTTGGAAATATTGAGATAGGGTGACTCACTTCTTTCAGTGCAATGCTTTCAAAGGAGAATTCTTCAGTAAGCTTAGAAAGGCTATTTTTAGCCTTTCTGGGACAAGTGTCCATCCTTCTGGGATAGATCTGAAGCTAAAAATCATCAAGAAGTGGTGTTGAAGAGTCTAGAACATTTTAAAATTGATTCACGAAAGTTTAGGGAATATTTGGAGGTTTAGGAATAAGTACATTGAAAGTGGGTTTTTAAATGTGAAGGAGCTTGTAGTTCACAATAGTACTTGAGCTACGTAAGATGATTTTGAAAGATCTGTGAATATTTAGAGGTCAAATAATATATCATTGTAAATCTAATTCAATTCTATAAATGATGATACTTTTATATTTTTCATAAGACCTAGGTGATTCTTTCCACAACACACTTTTAGAAGACACCCTCTTGTCCCTAGACAAAAGCTAGTTTTGAGGGGTTGTAATCAATTATAAGTTTTGACCCATCCAAGTGTCTTAATAACTATCTTGGGAGTCGAAATCACATATGGGTTCATTAAAAATGACCTCTTGGAGCTCCAAACATATCATCTTCAAGGTCTCTCCCAATGTATGCCTTCGCAGTTAGAATTTTTTTAAAGAAGACACATGTCGCCTCCCGGTGCACGGAGAATTTTTTTGTCCCTTTTATCCATGTCCCTTAGGGATAAACGGGACAATAAATTTCACCAAGTTCTAGTTATGCCCTTTGGTTCATCATATGACCTTGTTGAAGCTCCATGATGCATTTTAAGCCCTTTTCACCTCATTCTAGCCCTTCCTGTTGACCAATGCAACAATGATGTTTTTGTTAACCTAGGGTAAGGGAAAAATTTTCTGCCCCATATGTTCATAGCCCTTAGGGATAGTTGGGACAAGAAAATGTTTTGCATGCTTGTCTTGGACCATTTTTCTTCATTAGGATTGAAACTAGCTCTACATTGCATTGTAAGCCCTCTCTCCTCTCTACCTTGTCAAATCATAGCTTGCCACTTGTGATGAGTCATTGTACTCTCCAATAATTTAACTAACAGATTCTACTACTAGTGTCATTATAAAACCAGGGCTATGTGTCCAATGTTGTATGCAATGAAGCTTTATGCAACTCAATTGTTTGGTGGTTCCTTTTGGGAATTTTGGTTGTTATGTTTCTCTTTGTCTTTGCTAATCTACGGAAATGTAATGCTAAACTACTGAAACAACATTACTGTAATGAAATGTATTTAATGGAAATAATTTTCTGGAATTGGAATGCACACACCAAATCAATATAATAGAATTCAAATAACACACACTCTAAATTGAAATTATAGAATTGAAATGACACACTCAGAATTGAAATTGCATGAAAGGAAATAACACACACTAAATAGAAATTATAGTAAAGGAAATAAGTAATTGCATTCAAACTGTAACTTATTAGAAACCACGAGCACACATAAATGTAAAATCCTCCAATCTCCTTGGTTGAGTGGTAACTTTATCTTCCTCGAGACGGAGGTAATATCGGTACCACAAGATATTCAAAACATCTAGTATATTGATTCGAAAAGTTCCATAACATACTCAAGACATAACTGGAAAATAGATACTAATCGTTATAAAATGTATTACAGATTACCAACATCAAATAACTATTAAATTTTTCTTCAAGGAGATGTCTATATAGTCGGTTACACATCATGCCAGAATTGTAGGCACTAAGTTATTCCACTAACAACCCTATTAAAGTTCATTAAATCCTATAGAATTGCTAAAAACAAGTTCCATGTTTATAGGCTGTCAATGGAAAAGTATTCCATGACTGCACGATGGCTCTAGACTCAGACTCCTTGATTACAATTCCCAGCATTGGCAGTAAATGTAAACTATTATCCTACACATGTCACCACATTTCACTCACAAAGGTGATTAGGGGGAGGTTCTATGGTTAACACGTTGCATGAAACAAAACAAGAGAAATGCATTGAACTTACTAGGATATAACTATATAAAGCATCCCCATGCACTAATTAATCATGTTTAATGCAAATCAATAATGACATAGATGATATAAACAAGTCAAATAATGCACTCATCATCTCCCATGTACTTTACCTGTTACATGTCTCGATGTAACTCATATTTTCCCTTCCCTAAGGCCAAGCTATTATGTCATATCATATTCCTCAAACTTATCTGCATATTGTTTCCTAGTTCCTTTGCATCCATGAATGTTTGACATCCATGAATGTTTGAAATAAATTCCACCCAAGATGTGAAACTATCATGTGACTGGGCAACATTATTCTGCTAGGTAGTAATCGGATTTAGGAGAAGAGGTGGCCTCACCTATGTTCCTACCCACTCATCACTATATTCCTTATCATTTTTCTCAGAAAACTTCTAAATTATTGTAAACAATGCATCACCCCTCTGCATACACCAAATAAGATTCTGAGGGGAGATAACTTCCCTCATTTTTAATGGCAAGTTTAAGGTATCCCATCTTCTATCACAAGTCTGTCTTGCTTCACTAAAATGTTGTTGACTATAGGCCTCAAAATCTTGCACACATTTTAGTATAATATTTGAAGTATTTTCCCCAAAGACCATTCTGATAATAAAGAGATCGGAAATTTTTCTTCATGATTACATCATTGTGATGGGTAGGCCTAATGTAGAAACCTATGGTGCAAGCTATTTGAGTGAAAATGTTTGTTTTTTCACCCCATGTAATTTGGTTCCTAAGCAAGGACTGAAAGGCCTTCAACTGAAAATATCCCACAAATAGATTAATAAATAAATTAGGCACATTAGTGACAAACATGTTGTGGAGGTAAAATTCACACAGCTTGATTTTATATCTCGTGGGGTACTGCTTTTTTAATAAATTAACAAAAAGGTTTTGCCATCGGGAGCTTTATGGGGTTATTGATTGCACATTCTCATTAATTTCCAAGTATAGAATTGCTCTTGGAAAAACATGCTATAGACAGAAGAAGGTTTCCTATAGGCCAGAAGCTTACAAGCCAATAGAAAAACAAAGTATAAAATAGATTCTAACTTCTTCTTCTCATTTTCACTGGCCTCAATCTCCTCTTTTAACTTTTTATTTTCCTTTTTAATGCTTTATTTTGAAGAGATAAAAATTTAAATCATCCCATACTTTAAGGCCTATATCTCTTTGTCTCTTGAGACTGTTAACCTCTACCTTCAAAGCAGTAATTTCCCTCACTTTTTCTATAGTTCTCTATGTAAATGCAGTTTACGCAAAGATAAGTTGGTTTCTTGCATACCTTTTAACTTCTCCTTCAGGAAGGAAATTTAATCCGATAACACCTTATTCCATCATCTCCATGTGATTCATGGCCACAAATATCCATTGCAATAGATTCTTACATCGGGTCCTCGTATATCTTGTGCTGAAGGCATTTCTGAAGCTCCTGACTTAGTTTCGTACTGCATAAATATCCGGACTGCTGTTTTGTAGGGATAGTTTTTGTGAATAAATTATCCTTAGATTGTTCATCAGAGATAGTCGAGGTACCAACCTCTTCCTTCTCCTCCAAAATGGGAGTATAATCTTCATGAAAAACTTCTGGCCGAGAAACTTCAGGTCTCTATAAAGTACAAGACCTTCTTGGCCTCAACGAAATAGAAGAAGGAATTGGTAAAGTTATTTTACCCTTAGAATTTTATGACATAGAAGATGGAATATCATAACTACCAGTTCTTCCATAGTCTCCTATGAAGGGCGAGGAGCTGAATCAAGCTTAGGTTGAATAATGGGAGATGGTCCCTTCTTGATTTTATTTTGTTTAGAACTCTCCCCTGCACTTATTTATTCGATCCTTCTCTTTGGTATGTAGAAAACCTGATGTGAAAAAATCAATTAAATAATCACTAGGTGTTTCAATGAAGCTCTACCACCTCCATTTTTTAATTTCTATCCCACTTTAATTACTACATCCACTAAATATTCGAGGTAAATTTATCTAACTCGATTCTTCGGATAGTGCATTATAAAAACAAGACTATGTGTCCAAGGCTATATGTAATGAAGCTTTATGAAACTCAATTATTCGGTGGTTTCTTTTGGGAAGTTTCAGTTGTTATGTTTCTCTCTGTCTCTGCTAATCTATGGAAATGTAATACTAAAATAATGAAACAACATTACTATAATGAAATGCATTTAATGGAAATTCTTGTCTAGAATTGGAATGAACACACCAAATCAATATAAAAAATTCAAATAAGACACACTCGAATTGAAATTACAGAATTGAAATGATACACTTAGAATTGAAATTACATAAAAGGAAATAACACACACTAAATAGAAATTACAAGAAAAGGAAATAAGTAGTTGCATTTAAATTATAACTTATCGAAACCATGAGCACACATAAATGTAAAAGCCTCCATTTTCCTTAGTCGATTGGGCCTTTGCTCTTTCTTGGGAGGGAGGTAATCTCAACACCACAGGATATTAAAAAAATCTAGTATATTGATTCAAAAAGTTCCATAGCATACTCGATACATAACTAGAAAATAGATACTAACTGTTATAAAATGTATTACAGATAACTAACATCGACTAACTACTAAATTGTTCTTCAGGAGATGTCTATATAGACATAGTCCATTACACATCAAGCCAAAATTGTAGGCACCGAGTTCTTCCACAAAAACCTATTAAATTTCATTAAATCCTATGTAACCGCTAAAAACAAGATCCATGTTTATAGGTTGTCAATGGAAAAAGTCTTCCATGACTACATGACGGCTCCAAACTCGGACTCCTTGATTACAATTCCAACATTGGTAGTAAATGTCCACTTCCTGCATATGTCACCACATTTCACTCACAGAGGCAATTAGTGGGAGGTTCTACGGTTAATAATTTGAATGAAATAAAACAAAATAAATGCATTGAACTTACTAGGATATAAATATATAAAGCATCCCCATACACTAATTAATCATGTTTAACGACAAATCAATAATCACATAGATGATATAAAAATTCAAATAATGCACTCATCATCTTGTCACCTCCACATTAACTTCACATTAAGGAAATTTTTTTGACCCCACATATCCTATCCCTTGGGAAATTTGGTAAAAAAAAATGTGCACCACCCTGCTCATTCCATGGTCCTTCATGTGACCCGGTCTCATCCCCTGGGTGCTTATTGCTAGTTTTGCCTCTCTCCCCCATTGGTGAATCAACAGATGCCACTTGTCAAGCCTAGGTCAAGGAAAATTTTTCTTCCCTTCTGTCCCCGTCCTCGGGGGATAGTTGGGAAAAAAATGTGCCCCATTCCAACTTGGTTGAAAACTTAAATTTTGGCTAAGTATTTTTCCTCACTGTTTCTTACTTCTTCCTCTCCCATGAATTGAAAATGCTACCGAAAAGTTTTAAACACAAAAATATCTTAAACATCTCATTTTTTTCTCGTGAACCCAATTTATGTTGAGTAAGAACCTGCACTAAACCTAGAAATTTTCAAAAACTCTCTCGAATTTCTCCACGCCGATGCTCCAAAACTTGAAAAATTCATATCTTTCAAACGGGTGAACGAATTTGAATGAGATTTTTACGATTGTTCCTCATCCCAAGTCAAAAAATAATACTCTAATAGAAAACCATATGGTTCTCTAGATTTTTAATGGCATAAAACACTTGTTTTGTGCCCTATATTTTTCATTTTTAGTTTCTAGACATTCTGATAGACGAATCGAGGTGAAAATTAGAACACAAGGTCCCGACTACGAGCCTATTCTAGTGAAGATGTGTTCATGGAAAACCAAGTTGGGAAATTTATATTTGTACAAATATTAAGTATCAAGTGTCTCCAATTACTAAAAATAACAACTTACTAAAAATAGTAATTCCCTTCAAAACAATACACTTAGTGAAAAGTGAAAATGATAAACTATGCAATTTCGATCAAATAGGCAGAAAATCATAATAAATAAAAAATAAAAGGAAAATGTATAAAAATAATTTTTTTTTTCCAAAAATATAAGGTCACCATCAAAATATTTGAAATGAATATTTTAGATGAATGAGAAGTCCAAATTTGAACAAAACAATAAAAACATCTCAAAATAGTAGGTTTTGGTTCAACCTACAAAAAAGAAAGTTTTCGTTTTAGGTGTAGAAAGTTACAATAGGCTCATTTTTCATTCATCTCTCTACTTTTTTACATCTTCATAAGGTTTCAAAGTAATTTCATAGCTCAAAAAAATAACTTGATCCTACATAGGGATTATGAAGGCATCATTCTCATCATAGGGTACCAAATTTAAGAAACAAGAGATATTGTGTAGTATGATAAGATATTCAAAATAGGGTTGACATCCCCAAAGCTCATATTTTAAAACCTTAAATTAGGTTGAATCCATCTGCACTCCCATAGTGAACTAGTTGAGTGAGCTCAAGTGAGTTATTCAAACCGAGATGATTGATTGGAACTTGGTGAGCTAGTTTATTGGACCGGGTGAGATGGTTGAGAGCTGGTTGGGTGAGTTGAGGAGAATTGGTGAAGTTGAGATAAGTGAAGGAAAGTAGGATTGATTCATTGCAGCACCTTTCTTAAAGGGAATTCAAGTATGTCTTCCCCAATGACAAATCTCCCCATGATGGTCAATATTTTCTTCCACAACAAGCTCTTGAAAGTGATTCGGTGACCAATATCATGTCAACCCATGAAGATCCATCCCCATGGATTTAAGAAATATTTAAAATGAGCTAATGAAAAATAATATTTCTATCATACCTAGTCTTGAATAAATCTTAGGAACACCGAAGTCCATGTGAAGAAAGAAGGCCCGTATAACATCCAACTTCTTCAATGACATCTCGTAATGAATATGTTGAATTTATCACACATAAGAATGAAAATCCCATTGAGGACATGAATCTATTAGATTATGAGTTGACCCACATCTCACTCGGTCAAGCTTCACACGAGGGTGACTCTCATCTTTTCAAGGAACCAACTTCCCTCCTGATTTCTCGGAATGATTAATATTAAAAACAATTGTACAATTAGAGGAACAAGTAAAAACCCTCAATGCTCACATTCAATCTTTCTTTTAGCCCAATCCAATAGATTCTATCTCTATAACATGAATTCATTAAATCAACATTATTGATCTTGAGGTGGTCAAGAAATCATAAGGATAAATGATTCAGAGGAATGCCAATGAGAAGTGGATTGAAAAAATCATTGAGCAAGGAAAGACATTATTTCCATATGTCAATTCTCTCATCAAGTACATTCTCACAACTGCGATAGAAGTAAACAAAGAAAAATAGGATATTAAAAAAATGTAAATCACTTGTATGAGGTGTTCTCACTAATTTTTGAGATGAGCTCCTTTGAGTCTCACACGCTCGTGAGTAAGAACATTTTTCTTTCACCGTGGAGAACTTGTTTCAAGATTGGATCCAAATCATAGATATGAAATATTGAATGCTCAGAATGTAATATTAGAGTTAAAATATTTTGACAACATGATTTCAAAATATTGAAAGATGTTTACATTTTTTTTTCAGAAACTTGATTTCCTCCACTCATTGAGGATTCATCATTAGAAGAACTCATTGTTTCCTTCCAGGAGCTAGTCAAGAAAGAGGCAAGTGACTCTTTCTCCTTTAATGAAGATAACTTAGAGTCCCTAGCCAATATCATATATTTTCATTGATAAAATCACAATGGATTATGAATAATGGCTCAATCAACACAAGAATATCAATGATGTCCTCAGAAATGGACCAAGGTATTGGGCACGTTTTTATTCTATAGGAGGATAAGTTGACAACTGCGATAGATCAATTAAGTGAGGAATTCAAGGAATAAGATCCTACTCCAGGTGACTCATCATAAAGAATCATGAATCATAAAATGTCTTCATCATAGGGAGTTTCTTCATTTGATATGGAAAATTCTTCCCCCTCCTCTCTTTCTCCATTTTCTTCTCTCCCCTTTCTAATTCTTTGTTGTACATAATCATGATATTTTGTCTCATTCACTTAAGTGAATTTATAAATTTTAATTGTAAAAGTCCCTTTAATTTATAAAAAGGGAACTTATTTCTCATTTCCTCGGAAGATGTAAAGTCATAAGTGAATAAGATCATGATGAGTCATATGAGGGTTAGGTGAAAGTTCAATTCACATTGTTATAAATTGGGATGGCTTCTCCTTTCCAAAGGATCTTGAAAATATATATTTTGATAGTTTCTATGTTATATCAATGGGTAAGTGCAGCAAGTTGGGGGACAAAAAGGGGGTCATAAGTGGACGTCATATTGTAAATAACAACATAATATCAACTTGTAGGGATTATTAGCAATACATACACTCAAAATTATAAAAACTTATATTAATATGAATCGTAGAATCCAGAATCTAGTTTCTAAAATACTATTTTTTTAAAAAATGGACAAGATTAGCTATATTAAACACTCAAAATTCAATGACTTGGTTTTTTTTTTTAAACGCCTATAAAATTATAGTCCGTTTGCCCACGATTTGGATGACCAAAAATTGATATATATTTTTCTCCTTTGGTGAGAAGTTAGATGCCACTATCTATCTTGGGATGGATTTTATTTTTTATTTTTTTGAGTAATATTTTATTTTTTATGATTTTTTCCGTGAAAGTATTATGAAAACATAAAGAAAACAAAGCACTTTCCGTTTGCCCGCCATAACTTCATCAAAAAATATTGAAATCAAATAATTTTTTTTTTTGAACATGTATATAATTTCACCACGGTTGGGATGGTATAAGTTTTATCACATTCTGATAAGTGAAACAAAATTTGTAGTCTTAAACCTAGACATAAACATTCACGGGAAAAAGTGTCTTAAAGACCTACTATTAGTAAAAAATTATAAAATGATATTTATCCTATTCTATTCACTTTAAAATCAGTATTTATACAAAGCTAACAATCTCCCCTACGCAATGGTACCATTTTTATGACATATTTTTTACTTTTCGGCATGGTTCAAGTCCGTGGAAGACTAAATTTGATGTTTTGCTGTTTTTAATGTAAAATTCAGGATTTGATGTCCACTTAATTGTCCCCCAACTTGGTGCACTTACCCCAATTGTGGATTGTGGTTTTGGGTGTTGATCTTTGTATCACCAATGCATAAGAAGTACAATCTAAATTTCTTCCATTTCACCTTTTCCTATATGTTCCTCTATTTTATCTCTTATATGCACTTTGTAAGTATAGTGATCAAGAAAGAGATTTGTATCTTTGATGAATGAATCCAAAGAACTGTGTGTCTAGGTTTGTTTGTCTCACTAAATAGATTCGTTATTGCTTTCCTCTAATTGAATATTGAAATTCTCCAATTATTGGGTGTGAATTCTTCTTGTGCCTACTCACAGAAATAACCATCATTTTTCTAATTTCTCTCTTTCACCCATCATCACTACATTTTCCTCCCTTATACCCCATATAAGCACTTTTCCATAGGTTTATTTAAGTATTCATGTATGATTTCAAGCCTACCGGCCACCTCCACAACATTTAAATAGGAGTATATTAGTTTACATTCAATAATGAGAGCCTCCCCATACACAAGAAGGAGGGGTGTAGCCCCATGATCATTGGTGAAATCAACTAATTTCCATATGAAAAATTATTTCAACAATATTTTTAGTGACTCGTTGGGGATATTTTTTTAAAGTGCACTGCGAAAGATCTCTTTAATTAAAAAAAAATATATTCTAAAAAACAAATCATATTTAAAAGAGTAATCAATTTTTGAAGGCGACTCCATCAAAGAATGAATCCATGTCACATTTTTTCCCACAACACAATGAAAAAGTTTGAATATTGAGTTTGATACCAATGAGTGAAAATGAAAAAGAAGAAGATGGTGAATGCTAAGAAATGAAAATATTTGATCAACCCTGATTTTGGAACAATTCTTGCAAATCCAAGAAAATTGAGGGAAAGAATGTCCATATGATCTCTGTAGAGTGGCCATGAAAAGGATTTCCAGAATGGAGAAGATTTTTGTTTGTGAATACCCCATCATCAAGTCATGGTGGCTACAATTCAAGAAGAGTGTTGATAAAGAAAGAAAATGGGAATCTCACTTGCAAATGATTGAGAATCCAAGAAATGGATGAAGAATATTTTCAAGAAATATGAGATGTTGTAGAGTGGCATGAGGGTGGAGAATCCACTTTGAAGGTAATATTTTCAACTTCACGTAGTTGACCAAGAAACTCATAACATTGTCTTTCATTTCCCTTCCTCTAGATGATTTTATTGTATATGGAGATGAATGCATGGAATTTTTATAAGAGAATATGTGAAAATGAATCTGAGTGTAAAAGAGTTAAATTATGATCCCAAATCCTATGAGAAATTTTGCAAGTATGTAGTGGAAATACAAAGAAGGTATGAACATCTTGAAACACTTTGTAATTTTGAGGAATAAGAAACTCAAGAAGCCCCGATAGTTGTCTACTCTACAAGGTATTCATCCCTTGAATATTCATGTACACCTCTTATGATTTCTCTATTCTTGAACCTTCTTAAAAGAACCAAATCAAATCAATCTTGGAGGATGATTAAGAAGACATGAAATTTGAACCTCCATTCATCAACTCATTCTAGCTCGAGGTGCATCCATTTAGAGAAACAATAGATCTAAGAGGGGAATATTGTTATGGTATTATAGATAGTTCAATGCTTTCCAAGAACTCCACCAACAATGAAGATACACAATAGATCAATCTTACATCTTAGAATCAAGATGATGAATTCAAGGTAATCATGGATAATCTCATTTCCAATTTTGACTCTTCAAGTGATGTAGAAATGTTGAATGATGAAATGGAGATAGTTGAAGAATAAAATTCTCTTCTTGACTCAATCATGGATGAAAAAATGGAAGAGTTCAATTTCTTTCTAGAAACCAAGGAGGATGAGAAAATTGAACATGATCTCTTCGAGGATCTGATTTCACCACCCTCACCAAAGGAGCATAATGATGATCATCATAGTAAGTACAAAATCTCTCCTTTTCCTTGTGAATAAGAAGATGATACAAGAAATGATCAAGATGAAATTGAAGGTTTTGCTACCCCAACATGGTTCTCTACCTCACATCATGATCATGATGAAAAGGATATTGTGCTCAAAGTCAGTGCCCTTCCCACATAGCTTGGATCACTTCTCCTTGTAAAATAATGTTGATAACCAATTATGCCCATTCTTGCAAAAAGGTGAGCCTTGGATGAAAATAAGTATAGATCGGGTGAATGAGGATGTTTCAAATAAATCATAGACATGTGTGGATCAAATTTTCAATCATCTCCTTAAAGCTCAATGCAATGACCTTTCTAGTAAAGGTGATAATGAGTGTATGAAAGACTTAGAAGAGAAATCCCTACAAGAAATTTTGAAGACTATGGAAGTAACCAAAGATCCTCGACTTAGTCTTGAGATCGTGACTTTGGCCATGGAAATTCAAGATAGGTATGATGTAAGTTGTTTTTATCTTTTCCATGTGCCAATTTTTGATGATGATATGGAGAAAATAGATGAGCTTGATGTCTTCCTCAATACATGGATGTATGAGAACAAATGTGAAGGTAAGTCTTCCTCTTTTTGTTTCATGAAGAAGATCATAAATGTAAAGGAAAATATATTTTTGAACCCCCTATGAAAATTCTTAATATTGAAGACAAAACCTCTCGCTTGGAGGATGATATTGAGGAAAATGTTGAGATGATTTTTTATTGAAGATAATTATTTAAAACAAAGTGAGAATGTTCATGAATCTTGTGAAAGTATTCAAAATCAGATCACAGTCATCATTTCCCAAGTCCCCGATGGTATTGAACATTTTTCCATGCTGCAACATTTTATCAATGATGATGAAGAACTCTGTATCAGTGATGTGACATCTATTTTTGAAAGCACTTGCTTATAACAACCAAGTGAGAGGTCCAAAGAAGTTGTTGATTGGGAAGTGAATCATCTTTTTCTCAACTCCTCTAAGTTCCTTGCTGATTCAAGAGATGAATTCATATTGCAATTCAAGGGAAATTAATGTTTATGGGATAAATGCAACATTCTCACTTTTGAGAACATGGATGATTTTCTTCTCATTTTCACTAAGCATAAAGCTGAAGCTGCAAGATACAAGAATTATAAACATGTGAAAAAAATTTCATAAGATGTAAGAAGGTTTTCAGTGCATTATATATATGATGATGGAATCTTGGAGTGTCTCCTTCTTCTCAAGCCATGCAAAGCCATTATAGGAGAATGGTATGATCAAATAGTGATATTTGAACTTCAAAGGTTGGATTTCAATATGTTTTTCCATGATAGTGTGTACTTATCCAAACATGTTGTTGGGTATGTGTACATTATTTCCCTACCTCTATAAATATCCCTCCCCTATAATATAATTTTCATTTTCCGTTGTGTGTCGTTTTATAGTTTTGGTGTGTTTCCCCTTCCATGTGTTTGTTCACGTGTGTGTGTGTTTGTGTGGAATAAATGACTCCATAAGTCCCATGGAAAAGGCACTAGTGCACGTAGTCTCTTGATATTATGGGGTTCCTGATTGCTATTTCCTCACCGCACTTGATCCAGAGCATGTCCATAAGATAGAGACAATTATTGTCATGTGTTTTTGTAAGGGAAAATTCAAGGTTGAAACATGAAAACTATACCCTTGTTTCAAAATTTTCTTGAAAACACTCCTAATAACCTCTTCAAATTAGTGTGACATCTGTTACATGCCTATCATGATCCTTGAAAACCATCATATGTGTTTTATACACTTTCCCTAATGTTGGAAATGTTGAGACAAGGTGACACACTTCTTTCAAAGTGTAATGCTTTTTAAAAAAAAGTATTCATGAAGCCGAGAAAGGCTATTTTTGGCCTTTTTGGGACATGTTTGCATCCTATGAGATAGAGGTGAAGCATAAAAATCATCATAAATTTGTGCTGAATAGTATAGAAATTTTTTCAAGTGATTTAGGAAAGTTGAGTGAGTATTTGGAGGTTTCGAACAAGTTCAATGAAAGTGGGTTTTAGAAGGTAAAAGAGTTTGTAGTTCAAAATAATACTTGAGCTTTGGAAGATGTTTTAGGAGCTCAGTAAAGATTAAGAGGTTAAACAAGATATTATTGGAAATATAATTCAATTATATAAATGATGACACTTTCATATTTTTTGCAAGTTTAATTCGCTTCTTTCAACAACTCATTTTCAGCAGACACATCATGTTTTCCAGAGAAAAAAAGGATATTTTTGATGGGATTGAAGGGATATTAGAATTTGAACCACATCCCCTTGTTTTAAAAAATATATTGGGATTAAAAATCATATATTATTTAAACAAATATGAACTTCTAGAGCTCCAAAAACGTCATCTTCAAGGTCTCTCATATAGTCTGCTTTCGCAGTTACAATGTTTTTGAAGAGGACACATGTCACCTTCTCGGTGCATGGAGGAATTTTGTATCCCTTTTATCCCTATAACTTAGGTGGAAATGAGATAATATACTTTTCCCCCCAGCTTATTCACTCTGGTTTATCTTATGACCTTTTTGAAGCTTCATGATGCATTTTATGCCCTTTTCACCTCATTTGAACCCTTCTCATTGACCAAAGAAACAATATCACTTGTCAAACTAGGATGAGAGAATATGTTTCTGACCCATTTATCCCTATACCTAGGGGATATTTGGGACAATAAAATTCTACCCATGCATGTCTTGGCCCATGGTTCTTCACGTGACTTGAAACTAGTTCCGTAATTCATTTTTAATCCCTCTCTCCTCTTTGCCTCGTCAAACCACAACTTGCCACTTGTCACCTCCACATCAAGGCATATTTTTCTACCACAACTATCCCATCTCTTAGGGATAGTTGAGACAAAAAAATTCACCCCACCCCTACTCATTTTGTGATCCTTCATGTGACCCTCGACTCAACCCCCCGAGTGCTTATTGCTAGTTTTGCCTCTCTCCCCATTGACAAATTAGTGAATGCAAATTTTCAAGCCTAGATCAAGGTTCATTTTTATACCCCTTGTATCCCTATCCATTAGAGACAAAAAAATTTTCCTATTCCAAGTTGGTTGAAAACTCAAATTTTGGCTAAGTATTTTTCCTCATTACTTCTTACTTCTTCCTCTCCCGTGAAGTGAAAATGAAACCGAAAAATTTTAAACACAAAGAAGCTCTTACCCATCTCATTTTTTTCTTATGAAACCCATGAATGATGAGAAAGAACCTCCATTAAACATGAAAATTTTCCATACACTTTTCCCAAATTTCTCCAGAGTTGATGTATACTCAAACTTGAAAAATTCATATATTTCAAACAGTAAATAAATCTGAATGAGATATTTACAGTTGCTCCTCATCCCAAGAAGAATATAATAGAAAATAAGATGATTCTCTAAATTTTTAATGGTAGAAAACCCTTGTTCAGCTCCCTAACTTTTTCTTTTTAGTTTCAGGACATTTCGGTAGATGGATTGAGGTGAAAATTTGAACACAAGATCTCGGAGCAAACCTATTCCAGTGAATTTGATTTCATGGAAAAATGAGGTGGGAAAGTGATATTTATAAAAATATTAAACATCGAATGTATCCACTTAATAAAAATAACAAATTAATAGAAATAGTAAGTCCCCTCGAATAATACACTCAAAGTGAAAAGTGAAAATGATAAAATAGGAAATTTCGGTCAAAAAGGCAAAAACATAATAAAGAAAAAATCAAAGGAAACTTTCTAAAAATAGAAATTTTCCAAAAATATAAGATCACCATCAACATAGTTGAATTGAATAAGCCGAGATGAATGAGAATTAAAATTTGATCAAAATAGGAAAACATCTCAAAATACAAGTCTTGGTTCAACTGATAAAAATAGAAAGTATTTGTTTTGGGTGTAGAAAGTTGCAGTAGGATTAGTTTTAATTCATCTATCTAATTTTTGACATCTTCACAGGGTTAAAAATTAATCTCATAGCTCAAACAAATTAATTCATCCTACACAAGGATTATAAGGCATCATTCTGTCACAATTGTGTATGAGAGTAAATCGTAACATCACAAGGCATGACATTTAAGAAACAAGAGACATTGTGTAGTATGATAATGTATTAAAATAAGGTTTGAGATCACTAGAGGTCATCATTATAAACCTTAAATCAGTTTTAAGCCATCCGTACTCACCCAGTGAGCTCATTGAGTGATCTTAGTGAGTTATTTAAGGTGAGATGATTGATTGGAACATAGTGAGCTCGTTGATTAGAAATTAGTGAGATGGTTAAGATCTATTTGGATGAGTCAATGAGAGTTGGTGAAGATGAGATAAGTGAAGGAAATAAATAGTGATTAATTGTAATATATTTCTCTTTAAGGGAATTCAAGTATGTGTTCCCTAATGAAAAATCTACCCCATGATGATCAAGAGTTTGTTCCACAACAAGATCTTTAAATTTCTCCGATGACTAACATTGTGCCCCCTCAAAGATCCATTCTCATGGATTTAAGAAATGATTGAAATTGAGCCAAGGAAAAATAATATTTCTATCATGACCAATCTTGAATCAATCTCAGGAAAATTGACGTCCAAGTGAAGAAAGAAGGCCCAGAAAACATCCCACTTCTTCAGTGGCATCTCAAGTAATCAGGTATGTTAAAGTTTTCAAACCTAAGAATGAAAATCCCATTAAGGACATGACTCCATGAGATCATGAGTTGACCTACATCTCATTGTGTGAAGCTTCATATGAGGGTGAATCTTATCTATTCAAGGAATATGCTTCCCTCCTCCTTGCTCAGAATGAAGAATTCAAGAAAAAAATTGTGAAATTGGAGGAACAGGTAAAAACCATCAATGGTCACATTCAATATTTATTGGAGCCCAATACAATAGCTTCTCTCCCTATATAATACATTCCCTGATCATAATTTTTGATCCTAGTGTAGTCAAGAAAGAAAAAGGATACATAATGCAAGGGAAGGCCAATGATAAGTGGATTGAGAAAATCATTAAGCAAGGTAAGGAATTATTTCCGGATGTCACTTCTCTCATTAAGTACATCATTGCAAATGTGACAAAAATAAACAAAACAAAAGAGGATTTTGTAAAAGATGTAAATAAATTTGATGAGTTGTTCCCAATGGTTTCGAGATGAGCTCATTCGACTCTCACACCTTCATGAGTAAGAACGTGTTTGCATCCGCTACTAAGAACTTGTCCTAAGTTTGGATCCACATCATACATATGAAATATAGAATGCTCAAGAATTCAATATCTGAGTTGGATTATTGTCGACAACATGATTTAAAAATATTTAATGATGTTTACAATTGTGTTAAGAAACTTGAGTTCCCACCAATTCAATGAGGATTCATCATCAGAAGAAATCATTGTTTCCTTTAAGGGGCCAGTGAAGAAAACCATGGTTGACTCTCTCTCTCCTTCAATGAAGATAACTTAGAGTCCCTAGCCAATATCAAAAGCTACATTTCTACAATTGCAATGGACCATGAAGAATGTCTCAGTTAATAAAAATATCACCGATGTCCCCGAGACATGGACCAAGGTGTTGGGCTACGTTTTCATGCTTGAGTTAGATAAGTTGACCATTGTGATAACTCAATTCATTGAAAAATTCAAGGAATGTGAGCCCGCTCCAAAGAATCATCATCAAGAAGCATGAATCAAACACGGGCTTCATCATAGGAAGTCTCTTCATCGATATGGAAACTTCTTCTCCCTCTCTCTCTCTTCTCCCTTTAGTTATCTACTATTTTCTAATTATTAATTATAAATAATCATGATATTTCATCTCATTCACTTAAGTGACTTTCTAAAGTTGAATTTTAAAAGTCCCTTTAATTTATAAAAAGGGAACTTATTTCTCATTTCCTAGGAAGATGTAAAGTCACAAGTGAATGAGATCATGAAGAGTCATATGGGGGGTAGGTTAAATTTCAATTCACATTGCTATAAATTGGGATGGCTTCTCCATTCCAAAGGATCTCAAAAATCAAGATTTTGATAGTTTATATGTTGTAGAAATTGTGCATTGTGGTTTTGGATGTTGATATTTATATCACCAATGGATAAGAAATAAAATATACATTTCTTCCATTCCCCCTTTTCCCATGTGTTCCTCTATTTTCTCTCTTATATGCACTTTGTAAGTATAGTGATAAAGAAAAAGCTTTGTATCTTTGATGAATTAATCCAAAGAAATATGTGTTTGCATTTTTTTGTCTCACTAAATAGCTTCATTGTTGATTTCCTCTAATTCAATGTTGAACTACTCTGGTTATTGGGTGTAAATTATTCTTGTGCCTACTCACATCAATGACCTTCCTTTATCTAGTTTCTCTCCTTCATCCATCATCATTGGATTTTCCTCCCTTTTACCCCATATAAGCACTTTTCCATAGATTTAGTGAGATGTTCATGTATGATCCTAGGCCTACGGCCACCCCTACAAAATTTAGAAAGGAGCATATTAGTTTACATTCAATAAACAAAGTCTCCCCATACAAAATAAGGATGGGTGTAGACACTGTGAACATTGGTGAAATCAACCAATTTTCCATATGATAAAGTATTTCACCAACAAGAGGTCGATATCCATTTTTTCTCCCATGACAAAAATGGAAATCCAAATCCAAACCCAAATTCTAACCTTCGGTAGCTTCCCGACACTGCGCAAAGGGTCAAAAGGGGAGTTGTAAATTTTTTATGACATATTATGATAACTAGGAACAAGGTAAAACCTTGACCTTTTAGATTGGGGGTTTAGAGAGGTATTCCACGTGTTGATGACAATTTTTATTTTGTTAACTTTAAAAATGCAATGATTAATAGGTTTAAAAGAGAATTTAAACTTAACTCATCAATTAAAGGGGTTACTATTATCAATATGGTTACTTATGCTCCCAAAACATCTCATAGTGGGGTTTAATAGTATGGTTAACAACCCAAAAGTCACATGGGTCACATAAAATATTAGGTAGGTTTTACTTTTTTACTACAATTTCATTTTTAAATAAACAAAAGTACAATATTACTTAGATATCAACATTCTATTTCATTGCGAAGTAAATACTAAGAAAAAAAAATATGCAAGACAGGTGATATCCATTCCCATGAGAAAACAAAGTGGGGGTAGGAAAGGGGTATAGGTGGTCTGCATTCATGACTAACAAGATCACACAAAAGAAGAGGATTTCATCAAGTTTTTCACGAGCATTGTATCCAAAGTGAATCCATGCACATGTGATCCTCAAGGACCAAGAAACACGTTCACAACATGTCGATGGAAATTTTTTGAGTTTCCTTAAGATAGTTGGGCATGACCAAGAATGAGAAACTTGTAAACATAATAAAAATCATTTTGTGTAGTTCATACAACCATGGTAAACCATCTAGACAAGGCATTCCTCAAATAAAAGTCAAGAACACTAGTTACCCTGAATCATCATGTTCCATGAGACCACATTAATTTAACACATTATGTCAAATAGTCCATGTGCATTTTTATGCGTCCACATTTATCTAGGAATTTATACTACAACATCTAAAAAATTACCCATCCATTCTCCATTATGTTTTGGTGAAGTCCATTCCCTATTTCAAATATACCATTTTAACAAAGGTGAGAGTACACTAGTGACGGTGAACCCACCATGTAGACACTTTTTGGCTACATTTGGTGAAACAATGACAATGATTCATGAGGATTCCCACATTTTTATTATATACATTTAGTATACTCGTTATGTCGTACATGTGAGATAATTCTTCCTAGTATTTTTAAAGCTGAACACATTGCACCTTATGCTTCACCCTCCAATTTAAAGAATAATCCTTATTTATCCCAGAATAACTATTTCCATAGGCTTCGTGCATAACCAAAAACTCTTTTTCTATATAAATTATTTAAATGGTCATTTCACATGACCAAACAGGGGATAACTTACATTATTCTTCCTAAGGTATCATTCATCTCAAAATTTACAAAGAACCTCCTCCCAACAATGGATTTAATGTGTGCATGATAGTGCACCGAATTATGTGGGAAGAAAACAAGAGGGGACTATTCACAATCTCTATTGATTTCTCTAAAAAAACTAGGGGTGATGAGCGTCATTAAATTCCTATTATACACGTCGTCATCTTGCATCCATTTCTACATGAGAACTTATAATGAAACTTTCTAAAACACCAAATCCACTATACTTGTTGGATGATCCAAACCTGTTCCAAATCTCTTATCTTGGGATGGTAGGAGCTCACATTCTTCGCGGTGTTCTATCAAATAGATGATGTGACTTGTCTATTCTCTCATGCACCACAAATGTTTCAATAATTTTTTCAAACAAGTCACATGTCACGTGCTTTTCATCCGTCCATGTTATTTGTAGATCTTGAAATCATGGCTTCCCTACAAAATAACATAACTCGTACCTTTTCAATCCATGTACAAGCTTCCAAACCAAATAAAAAAACACCTATTTTTGCATAGGTTGAGATTATTCTAGGAAAGGGCCATGTGTTGGGGTTAAACCATATAACAATGTTGCACAGATCTATAATCAGATAAAGCATACAAGAAATGAATGCAGAAATAACCAGAAGATAAAATAAACAAGAGAAATATAACACCATATTTAATGTGGTTCACCTAGTGTGGGCTATGTCCACCAAGAAACAACCAATATTATTATTCAATGATTTACAAAGGAAATAAAATGAAGATATGATGTCTTCCAACACCTCATAGGATGTTCAATGCTTTTCCCTCACTCAACTACTCTTTCTTTCTCACCAAGAAAACTTACATGCAAACAATTACTATTTTCTTCTCACATCCTTCTTACTTACCCTCATACAATGCATACATGCATATATAACTATGATTTTACAATCAAGAAATCATCTCTAAAGAAAAATATTTATTCTAATTATCATCAAGAAAAACAAAGCACTGTCAGCATAGGTAATGGTCGGTAGTCACTACCGACCATCGCCATCACTTTCTCGACCTTCATCGGTCACTTCCTAACCTATGTTGGTTGATGACCGGCTATCACCGGTCACTTCACGACCGCCGTTGGTCACTTCATGAAGGATGCCAATTACTTCCTGACCATCATCGGTCACTTTCAAAACTAACAACATGTAAAAATAAGGTTTCTGTGAAGAAATTAAGCTCCATACTTAACAATATCCCACTTGGAGATCAATTGTTACACTGTACTTTGTGTATCACCATCCTTGGTTCCTTTTCCTTGGCCCATTTATTCCTCTTCAAGTCTCAAACTTGAAGACCAACAAAAGTGGAGTGAAGCTCCAACTTCTCTCTTACCAAAGTCTTTGTTAGCATATCCACAAGAATCTCATCCATATGGATTTTCTCTAACTTCATCTGCCCATCCTACAACACCTTTTTGTTGTATGAAGTGATACCACAATTGAAGGTGTTTAGTTCTTGAATGAAATGCTTTGAGTTATTTTCTGGATGAATCACACTCTAAATATCACCGTATAATAAAAATCCTCTTGTTTCTTACCCAACTCTTCCACAAACCTTCTCATCCATATCATCACCTTACTAGCTTTTGTAGCTACAACATACTCTGCCTCTATAGTAGACAAAGCCACAACCTTATGTAATCTCAAAATCTAGCTAACTATCGTTCCACCTATTGTGAAAACATATCCAATGGTGCTCCTCCTGCCATCTAAATCTCCAGCCATATCTGAATCAACATAGCTGCGTAAAGAAGTATCTGACCCTCTATAACATAACTCCATGTCAGATGTCACTCTCAAATACCTAACAATCCATTGTACTGATTTCCAATGTTCTTTACTTGGATTAGCCATAAACCTACTCATAACTCCCACTTGCCTATGCAATGTCTGGTCTAGTACAAACCATGACATACATAAGACTTCCTACTACTGAAGCATAGGGAACACATGCCATGTACTCAACCTCCTTGTGTGATGAAGGAAACTAATCTTTTCTCAATTTGAAGTGTCCAACCATAGGTGTACTAACAGGTTTTGAAACTTGCATGTTAAACCTTTCCAACACCTTATTGATATAAGCCTCCTGAGACAAATACAACTTCTTATTTTTCTTGTCTCGGTGAATTTACATGCCAAGGATTTTCTTTGCAGCTCCCAAATCCTTCATTGCAAATGTGTGAGCTAAATTTTCTTTGAGTTTACAAATTTATTGCATACTAGATCCTATAATCAACATATCATCCACATACAGTAACAAAATAACATAGCTCCCATTTTCAAGCTTCTTAAAATAAACACAATGGTCAAATTCACATCTCATATAACCATGCTCATGCATAAAACTATCAAATCTCAAATACCATTGCCTTGGAGCTTGCTTGAGCCCATATAGGCTATTTTTCAATTTGCACACAAGTTTCTCCTTACCCTTGACTTCATAACCAAACGGTTGTTGCATATAAATATCTTCCTCCAAATCACCATGAAGAAAATCTGTCTTAACATCAAGTCTGTTCTAAATGCAAATATTTTGTTGCAACCAAACTTAGAACAATACGAATAGAAGTAATCTTAACTACAGGAGAAAAAATATCATCAAAGTCAATACCTACTTTCTGATACAAATCCCTTTACCACAAGCCTCGCATTTTAACTTTTTAGACCACCCTCTTTTTCCTTGATTCTATAAACCCATATGTTTTATAGAGTTTTCTTACCTGCTTTAGTAACTTGACAAAATCCCATGTCTGATTTTGTTCCAAGGATTCCATCTCCTGATCCATGTCATACTTCCACTACACATGGGTATCTACTTGCATTGCTTCTTCAAATTTTTTGGTTCACCACTACCAGTTAATAATAAATAAGAAAAGGAAGGTGAAAATATATCTAGAGATCTACTTATCCTTTGTGACCTTCTCACTAATATTTGGGGTGTCTGGGGCTCATTCTATGCCTGTTGCACATTCATGTCAAAATATGTTAGTGACCAATGCCGGTCACTTGTAAGCGACACGGTTCCTCTTTCTACCTATCGAATGTGGTTTCCTTACCGACATTAGTTTGAGGAGACCAACATTGGTTCCACTTTGGCCGCTTGTTTTAAACTCCGATCATGTCTACCGATGCTAGTTAGTCTCGGCCGACATAAGTTTCGTAGAACCGACATCGATGTCTGTGGATGTCTACTTTAGGTCTGAAAATTGATTTTCCTTCAAAATCTCATCAACTTGTTCATGTAAAAGAACCATGCATTCATTTATGAGAGCTTAGGATGAATTATTATATCAATGCATCCATTCAGATAACAAAAGAGAAGTATCAAACAAAATACATAATTGATTCATAACACAAAGGAAATGCACTAGGGTTATGCTCATGAACAACATATATTATTTAGAACAAAACCTTATATTCATGTTAACCAGTTCAATAACCACATTACATTCATTAAGGCCATAATAGACCAATATAACAATGCAGATCAGAGTCATGCATCAGAACCTAAGCTATGCTTTCCACATTACAAAAACCCATTACAGACCCATCCCCCTAAACATGCCATTTCACCTACAGTCCTCCTAACGAGGACCTTAACCCATAGAACCCACTATTATCTCTGTAGAGCTTTTCACTATCCAAATGCTATATGATGCCCCTCTGATCCCCTTTTTCTTCTACCCGAGCATCTCTATATATAGCTTTAGTCTCCACCACCATGCCTTCTTGAGATAACAATCAGGTTTCCAAGTGTCCATGTGGTCCTCCAATGGAGCATGCTTCCTTTGATCCAGCTCTCCACTCTTTGCAATGATGTCTTTCTAGATCCTTCCATCACATGCATGGAATATTCCTTTCTTGACCATACAACTACCAGATGGCACCTTATCCACTCCACATGCTAGATGGGTCACGCTTTTCTCATGTGCTTCCTAGAATGCCAAATATGGCTAAGTCCCAAAACCTATCTTGCCTTATGCATGTGCACCATGTGTTTTGCTAAACCCTACTAAAACCTTGTCTATGTGCACTTTCACCCCATGCGTGCCCCTTCTTCAAATAGGTCCCACGTGCCCCATGCACTTCTTATACTTAGCCAATATTTGGGCCCAACATCACCCCACACTACTCCTGTTCTCCATCCTCGAAACACTTCTCTTTAATGAATAAAGAATGGTGGGCTCTTGAATAGTGGGAAAAATAATGAAGGAATGAAGAATTGGGAGAAAGAATGAAAGAATGGGGAAATGAAAGAGAACAATGCTTATTTTTGAAGGAGGAGAGGGAAATCCTTCCCTATTTCTACCTCTAGTTTTTCCTAGGCATCAACCTCACTCTGTGCTTGGCTTGATAGAGAGGTCTCCGACTAGGGCACTCACCCCCTCAAAACTTAGTTCCTCCCTTTGGCACTCATTGTCTCAACAATACTCTCCAATTTTTTCCCAAGTCATCAAGTGCATCCATCTTGGGGTGATCTAGGGGTATAATTCCTTTAGCTAGATTTTGATCGAGCCTCGTAAGGTCTCGATAGCTTCTGACTTCTTTTCTACCTCATTAGGATTTTATCCCTTTCTACTCTGTTCCCTTATTCTTCTCTTGAAACTCCTTGAGTTCCATTTCATGTGTAGTGACCAGATGCTTTCCACTCTATCTCTATCAATGCAATTGTCATATGCAGCTTCAACAACTTACACAGGCCTTTACCTCTACAAGGAGTTTGGTATATCAAGCAATGATCTCAAAACCTTCATCTTCTCTTCCTTTTCTTGGTGCACTAGTGCCTCTCTTCTATAGATTCTAAAGTGAGTGGTCATCTTTCCATCATGAGGATGCGAGTCAAATCCTCTAGACACTACAAGGTTGATTCATATTTTTTCTCGGGGTGCTAGGTCGGGATGCTTTAAGACAACAACATCCATTATCATCTCAATTTTCTTGTGTAATCTACACACCCTTTCCTTCTCTTCTTTCAGTTTACACCTTAACTGTGCACACTGATAAGATCTTCTTGCTTTCAAGTCTTTTCTCTTCTCAATGAGCTCCTCCTTTTTCTTCTCCAATTCCTCCTCCAGAATCTCACCCTATCATTCCTCCCAAAAAGTCTTGGCCTCAATCTCAACTGAAACTTTGTTGAGTGCATTACAGACTTGCTCATCTAAAATTGTTGAGCATTCACCAAGGGATTTACTCCTTTCATCTCTGACACCTTCATCAATGCTCTCTGACTTACTTCAAACTCAGTTCATCCACGTGGGACTCAAACACCCAAGATAACATCTTTTTGGTTCATGGATATGCACCTTCTTCATCAAACAAAGTCATAGCCAAGAGTTGTTCTATTGGTACGGTGCTCTAGAAGTGCACACATGTAACACCTTTCTTGATCATTAATGTAGCCCATCCCTTTCCCTTGTGCTGCCATTATGCCCTTCCCACCTATTCACAGCCCTTGGGAAGCTTACCACCAAATTGGGATTCCCACCCATGCTGCCATATTCTTTCCCAACACTCTCTTCTTCCATTTCCTTCAAAATTTCATCTGCGCTCCACTCCAACTCCTACTCCACCAAGTCCTTAATGATGCCCTACTTCTCTTTCCATGGATTCTTCCACTTGTTCCTTGGTGAGGCTTGGGGTTCTCTTGATTTTTGTGCTTACCTCTTCACTCACCCCCTTGCCTTGATCATCTGCTTCCTCATCATTCTTCTCTTCATCTTCCTCCTCCTCAGAGTCATGTACATTATATATTGGATGGTCTTGACCTCCTTAGGCTCTTCATCATCCCTTTCACCAATGTAGGCTTCTAGGATCTCTTGTTTCCTCTTGAGTCTTCCTTTTCTACCCACCTTCTACTTCTTCCTAACTGGTGATTCCAGTATAGGAGATTCTTCCTTCTCTTTCTCCTTAATAGGTGACATCTTCCTTGGTGATTCTTCATGTGTGAGGGGCCCTTCATGCTCTAGTACCTCTTCTTCCAGGGTCTTTTCCTTGACTCGGGGACTTCTTCCTGCATGCATAAGTGCTAGGCTTAGCGCTTGCTTTCTAGTGCACCCCACAGATTGTGTTGTTTTTGCACACTTGGTGCCTTCTTCTCCTGCACCTCTTCTCTTTCCCTCTTCTTTGGCATGGCCTTTTTCCTCCCTATGGGGTCTTCTAGAATGGAGACATCACTCTCCAGATAGGTGCCTTTCTCAAACTTAGGCCTTATGCATAGATATACCCTTGTTGTAGCCCTTCCGATGATCGAAACATTATCGGCTTCATCATCTGTACTTCATGGGAGACATACTTCTCCATATGCACACTTCTTAGGGTATATGAAAACTTCTATGCATCTCACGTAGCTCATGGTGGTCTTGGTCTACCTCACTAAGGTCAAACCTTAGCCTTTTGGCCTCCTTGAACCGTTGACCCCTACTTGGAAGTATTGTCACAAGTGAAGGAGAAAGGTAGCTTGCACCATGGACTCTTAGTCCCATCTGTCAATGTAAACCTACCAATGCAGAAATGTTGATATACTAAAACTCTACCTCTCCATCCATGAGCATGGGAAACTACTCAAGGATCCTCCACTCTTCCCCAATGCATCACATTTCACTTGTACCACTTTTCTAGGCATGCCTTGTGAGTGGCCATCATGGTCTCACATGTATATTTCTCAAACCTTTTCATGGGTGAGGGATCCTCTTCTGGATACTCCCAAATGAACTTCTCTAGCCCATCGGGCACTCCAATCTCTAAGAAGATGATGGTGAGGAGAATGTTTCTAAATAGTATCTTTTCTCCTTCCTATGCACTACTTATGATCTCATCCACAATAAAGGTGGACAAGTTATAGATGGTCCCTTCTGAGATCTTCTGACATACATTTAACCATGCCTTGTTTACTTGCATCCATCTTTCTTGATCATTAAGCTTGGTGACTAAGCACATGGCCATCCTCATAATAGGGTCGGGGATTTCTATGATGTCAAAGTACCATGAACCCTTTTTGTAGTCATAAGCCTCTACCATTTTCCTTGATGGCTTCCTTATCCTCCAAGTCATCATCTATGGATTCTCCTTCACAATTCAGGCTAGTGAACTTGGATATAAGTTGAGGGGTTATGCGCATCTTGTGGCCTACAAAATAGAAGTGGTCTTCATGTACGTGTGACATCAACCACTGATATAGCCACTCAGGGCTTGCCAAAATAAGGCAACTCATATAGTTGCAACAACCTTGCCTTCTCCAACTTTACCTTTACTTTGTCACTATATATTGGCATTCCATCTGGTGTCCTCTTGTTAGTTGGATGAACCAGTTCCAATGCCATTTCTTTCTTAGTAGTGCTCATGTGATGGTTGTAATCACTCATGGCCATTTGTCTCAAGTGTGACACCCACTCTTTCCCCAACAATACTCCATCTAGGTACTACATTTCTGCATACCATTCTTCATTGAGCTAATGAATGGCAATGGTTTTTTCCTTTTCCCTTTCCCTTCTGTTTCTTTGGTGAAATGGTCACCTTCTTTGGTGCCATGTTTTCTTGTCGGGTTACAACCTAAATCCCTCCTTCTTTCTCTGATCTACTACTCTACTCTCACTCTAAGGCTCCACTCCACAAATAATCCTCTTCTTCCATGCCCTAGCTACCAAACCCTAACTAGGAACAACTTCTTCCACAAGACAACATATTCTAAAAAATAACTCTCCCCATGCCCATGTACTCTTTCCACTCTAGTTCATAGATCGATCTAGTTGCACACTTTATACTTTATGATTCTTCTTCCTTCACACAAATCTCTCTGGATGCCCTAGTTCACAAGAGCTCTAACTTCACAAAAGCAAGGTAAATAATAATGTGCCCGACTTCATACTTATAGTTTTTTCTCCTCTCTAACAATAAATGCTATACCACCTACCGATGTACTTAGCATTAAATGTGGATTTTTCCACTAGGCCAACCTTAAGCACCCTTACCCACGTGCCCAATCCTGTGTGAAAAACCTTCTACAACCTTCTAGCATGTGTGCAAAAATCCAATCTGACCGAAGACTCTTACGCACGTGTCATCTTAAAGCCAAAGGCACTTCTTCTATCCTTTACCTATTTTTTCCTCACCTACCTCATGTTGTTCCTATGCTCTTCATCCTTTGTACGTGGTCTTTTTACAACCTTCTTGACACCACAATTCATTATCCACCATTTCCCCATGCACTTTCTCAATCTTACACACTTCCTTCTACTAGGCCATTCAACTTTTACTACTGGCTTATACTTTACTTTTCACTACTCCACCCCACACTAAAATAGATGTGTGGTCCTCTGTGCATACACAACCTTAGAAAATAATGTGGTTACCAACACACAAGGTGCAAAAAAAAAAAAATGAAAGGAACAAGCAACGAGAAAGGGAAACAAGAAAAGGAAAAGCACTAAAGGAAATCCTAAACTAGATGGAAAAACTACCTTATTTACAAACACCAAGAAGACTTATTTATAGTAGGGCTTCAACCTACTCCCATTGAAATGACCTAGTAATCTCATCCCATCTAGCACTTGTAACTGAAAAGTGCCTGAATCAAGGATGTACGAGATGATGTATGGTCCTAGCCAATGGAATTTCAACTTCCCAGGATGGTGCAAAACTTGGAATCATACAACAAGACCATCTTCCCAACCTTAAACTTTTTTTCTTGATATGATGATCATGCCAGGCCTTTTGTCTTGCCTTTTCTATCTTCTGACTCCATCTAGCAAGTGATCACCTTTTGTCTAACTACATCAACTTATCAATCCTCTCTTCCAGCACTTTGTTCATCATCCAATCCTCCTGTGCATGCTATATACAATGATGATGGTAACATGAATTCAACTGGAAAAATAGCCTCCATGCCAAACACCAATTGAAATGGTGTGGCCTTGTTTCAATATTTTGTAGGTTGTCCTATATGCCCATAGAATGGCTGATACTTTGTCATCCCAATCTTGTCTTCCAACATCATAGATCTTGGTCAACATGTGACTTAGTATTTTGTTAAATGCCTCAGTAGTTCCATTCACTTGAGGGTGATAAGGGGTAGTCTTGTGATGGGCCACCATAAATTATGCTAATAGAATCCTAACCATTTCATTTAGAAAATGTGTACCTCTATCACTTGTCAAGCTTAAAGGACATCCATACCTACTGATTATGTTCTCCCATAAAAATATAGTAGTTTCATTCATAGTAATCCTTTTAGGCAATTTCCTCTACCCATCTTGTCAAGTAATCAGTGCAAGTAATGATATATCATGAACCAGTCCTTCACGCTGGTGAAAATTGGCCCTACAAAGTCGATTTCCCATTTTTCAAATGGTTCAACATTGGCTATTGGTCACAAAGGCATTTCATCCCTCTTTCCAGGTTTTCCAAGGTGCACTAGAAATGGTCACAGGCCTTGCAAAACTCAATACAATCCTGGTAGATGGTTTCCCACCAAAGCCCTACCATTAGAATCTTCCACGTGGTAGCATTTCCTATATAGTGTCCTCCTGTAATCCCACCATGTGCTTCCTCCATAATTTCCATGCACTCATGTTCCAATACGCATCGGCATAAAACCTCATCACGTCCTAACTTATACAGATCTCCACTAATCAACATGTAGGGTGTGGCACATATTGCTAACTACTTTCTCTCCAGAGCCTTCATCCCTTCCGACGCCACACCAGTTTTTCAAGAATACAATGATATCTTCCAAGTCTCGAGGGCATGTACCCATAACCTAAATAGTTGTGCATGCATCGACATGGTATCCTCAATGCTTTGCACATCCTCCCCTGAGTCAATCCTTGATAAGTGGTCAGGCCTAAATTGCTCTTCCCTAGTTTTACAACCACCGTGAACTCAAACTCTTGGAATAATAGGACCCAATGACATATGTGCCCTTGCAAAATGGGCTTGTTCACCAAGTATTTCAATGCCATGTGGTCTGTATAGAATATAAAGGTGTTTCCAATAGGTACTATCTAAACTTATGTAACACATAGATCATTGATAGTGCCTCACACTCAATAGTTGTGTAATTTTGTTCTACCTTTGTCAACTTCCTGCTTGCAAAACCTAAGGGGTGATCAACACTCCCTCACCAGGTTGTGTAGTAGTATGCTCCCATGGTTGTTCCTGAGGCATCAACATGCACATGGAAAGGCTTATCCCAAGAAGGAAAGCATGTAGTATGGGCACAATGACAAGTTTATCCTTCAAAGTGTCAAATGCCTTTTGTTGCACCTCTCCCCAATGAAAGGCACTCTTGTGTTTTAGAAATTCCTCCAAGGGCATGGTGATCTTGGCATACCCTTGATGAATTTCCTGTAGTACCCATATGCCCAAGGAATCCATGCACATGCACTTTGACTAGTAGGCTCCCCAATCCCACAATAACTACAACTTTGGTGGGATCCACTAGTAGGCCTTCCTTACATATAATATGTCCCAATAGGGTTCCAAATGGAGTAGAAAAAGACACATTTCTTAATGTTGAGGGATATCCTCAACTACTGACATCTCTCAAACATCAGCCTCAAATTTCACAATGGTCTTTTACTAGCCCATACATAGTCCAGTCATCCAGGTAAACTTGAAGAAATTTATGGATGAAGTCTTGAAATGCTTGTACCATGATGCGAGAACACAATAGGTGCATTCTTCAATCCAAAAGGCATAACCATGTAGGAAAAAATTCCCCATTCAGTGGTGAAATTTTCTTTCTCTGGTCTTCCTTTGCAATCCTAACTTGGTGATACCTTGAGAACCCATCCGTGAAAGAGTAGACCTCGCACCCAGCTACTCCCTCTAGAATTTCTTTAGTAAAGGGGGTTGGGAAAGGATCGATGACACATACTACATTCAGGTCCCTGTAGTCCACATAGATCCTTATTCTTCCATCCTTCTTGATACTTATGACCATTGGACTCACCCATTCTTGATTCCTCAATGGCCTCAATAATGCTTGATGCTATCATTTTTCTATCTCCTCCTTGACCTTTACGCATGTAAGTTAGGATTCATCCGATAAGGTCTCTTCCAATCGGCACACACCTCCTTCAACTTGATCCTCATTTCCCCTAAGGAATGGTGAATGCCTTTGAGCTCATGGTACCCACGAGGAATAAATCCTTGAAACTCACATAATAGATCGATGATCTTAGAAACTTATTTCTCTGACCAATAATCCCCAATGATAGCTTCCTTAGGTTCTTCCTCTGAACCAATGTTAACCTTATTTGTTTTTCAAGGGCTCATGGTAGGTGCATGCTCTCACTCATCAACACTATCTATGACTTCACACATACCTTTAGAATGGTTAACATCCAAACTTTCCATTTCTTCACCATCTATACATAGACCATTTTTCCTTTTTCCTTTTCCATACATGCACACTCAAGCTATATACTTTCTTTGATTTCTTCTTCATCAAAACATGTCTCTAAACAAGGTTCTCACCCTCTCCATATATTATCTTCTTCCATAGACTATATCTCCCATTGTAAGGTTTTGACTACTTGTAATGCCTTATCCACTGATGGCTTTGTACTCCTATACTCAAAATCTTGAATGAGATCAGCCACCAACTCCTTCCAATTACCTATTTGATGGCACATCTCCAAATGAATATACCATGCATGTGCAACAACCTTGTAAGGTGGAATATAACTTATGCACCCATAAAAAAGGTGGTAAAACTTCTGTGCCTTTTATCCAGGCCTTCTCACATGCTTGGACATGAAATGAGGTGGTCTCTTTACCATGGTAGTCTTGGATGATAGTGGGCATGTTGCTCCTGGAGAACCTAATAGAGAATGTGACCCTTACCTCATGCCATTCTAGAAGACTTTCATGTGTGTTCCCACCAACGTGCACTGTAGTTCCGAGTAGGTTATAGTTGAACATATCTCTTCTCTTGACCTCATCTTTCCACTGAGCCTCCATTTCTCAAGAAATCATCAAGGTTGGCTCCTCTAGAGTAACTTGGTAACTTCTTCCCTCCTAGGTGCTTGATCAAACATGCCCTTGTTACCCTTGTTACATATCCTCTCAACTATCACCCAATCAACTCATAAGTCCCATGCACCCAATTGTCACATGCCATGCTAGTGGTATCACTCAAGGACTGGAGCATCTTCAAACTAGATAACTCCCTCCATGGGATGAATTATCTCAGGTCTCTAATGGAGCACACATAAATTCTATCAAGTACTTCTTCTCCCAAGGGCTCAATATAAGGGGCTGATTTTCCATCTCATCAAGGGGATGATGACCCATTCCTCCTTGTTCTCAAAACTTATATACCCCTTGTTAAACCATAGGTCAACATTGTTTTTATAACACCAAGGGTGCCCAAGTAATGCTAGAAAATTATCTTCCTCGGTGAGCACCAAGACTTCAAAGTCTCCAGTGAATTTTTCCCTTGAATAGTGATAACTACATCCTTCAAGACTCCAATGGGCATTTCCTTTGTCTTGTTTTCCATATACAACACATTCAAAGATGGCTGTAATGTGGGCCTTCCCATTTGATGCCAGGCATCCAAGGTAAGAACATTGACCTCTCGCTCCCATGTCAATGAGGATATTACTTAGAAGCCAACCATCAACAAATACATTCAAAGTAATCTCCTTATCATAGTCAAGGTTGTGAGGAGGAAGGTTTGCATGCAAAACCTTCCTTTCACGCTCTACTCCATCTACATGTGGTACCTTCTCCCACAGCCATTCTCCTAGAAAGGGAATAATATTCTCTTTCCTTAACATCCTACATACTTCCTTGACTTCATCTCAGGTCCTCCTTTGAGCCTCGACATTCTTCCTTTTCTCCAACTACTTTGACTACTCCTTTAGACATTGATCTCCCTTGCAAACTCTGAATCACATCCATAGTCTCTTGATACACTTCCTTCTAATGAGTAGGGTTTGGATACTTCCCATGTACCACTTCTTCCCTAACAACCAGTTTCTATCTTGGCATCTCCTCAGCATGTGCATGGCCTCCTACCCATCATCATCATACAGTATAGGTTCTAATCTTGACTCACGCACCACTCTTGGCATCCATTATGGGTCAGCCTTTTTATACTCACCATCCTAACACCTTTTTCTTTCCATGTTTTTGCTCATGTGCTCAAAAAACTCAGGGCACTCCTCATACTTATGTTTTTTTTCCACCATGAGCACTATAATAGGTCAGGACACTCATGCTTATAATGCTCTGTAGACCCATAGTTATAACAGGTTCCTCACAGGAACTCACTTCTTCCTCCACCACGGTTATTATGACCATGAAAAATCCTCCATGAAATCCTCTTCCATGTGCTCCTCCATCTATGCACCCTTCATAGTGGTGATCATCATCCTTGGAACTACTTGCAAGGCTAGTCTAGCACACCAAGATCAATAACATCATGAATCTGGTCAATCATCCTGTAATCCTTGGTATCATGGGTCATAGAGGTACAAATCTTATAATAATAAGACACATTCTTATGGATCACACGTTGTAGTAGAGGACATCTACTTACATCATGGTCCCCATGGAAAATCTCATAGTCTATCACCATTATGCGCATGTACCACTTCCAAGGGAAACTATCCTTTGCATGCCCTTCCACTTCATAGTCTATGCACCAAATCCCACTACAACCTCATGCGTTGAGTTTGTAGACAACTTCTCCAACTGCTTGGCCATTGCAGAAATTTGAGCCTCTAGAAAAGGGCTAACACCAGTATCAATGCTCCCAATAGCCTTAGCATGCATAGGGGAAGCTTCCAAGGCCTCACGTGGGTCTATGAAAGTCTTGTGTGATAGTTCCCTTCTAAATGGTGTTATCAATCCTCCAAAAACCATTGAGCATGTTGAGAAGGGTGAATGTCATAGGATAGTTTTGACAAGAGAGTCTTGAACCACATGCATCATACTCCACACACACTCTCCATTCCTTGTTGATCTCCTTCAGAGCATGTGATGCTCTTCTACTCAAATTTAGGGATATGGAACTCTTCTAGGAAGGTGTTCTTCAATGCAGTGTAGTCTACCACCATTTGATGGGGTCATACTTCCTATACCAACTATGTGCACACCCTTGCAATGTCATTACAAAATGACTTGATTTTCACTCTGGGTAGTGATCCCTTTGTGCGCCATAGTAATTCACATTTGTGCACATGTTCTACAACATCCTCAATACCCCTATAGTCTGGTAAGTGCAAAGACATCTCAAAGAATACTTGTGGAGGTGGTTGTGGCCCTTGTCCTCCTGATCCAGAGCCTTGGTTCCCTCCAGTGTTTCCTCCTCCACTAGATCCACTAGATCCACCTGGTCCTATGCCTCCTAACCCACTAGATCCTCTAGATCTGCTAGGTCCACTAGGTCCTCCAGCTCCTATACCACTAGATCCACCTCCTGTAGCTGAAAAAATGGCCTAAAGTGGTCATGCCTAGTGTCCCCAATGTCCCACTGAACTACGTGCAATGGTTTGTGATATTGTCCCACTGCCAGTTGTGTGTCCCACACCACTTCTAGAATGTGATACCCAAACCTTGTGTATTTTCACCTTGTCCAAAAATTCCTCCAAATACAAGAATGGTTTGCACAGCCATGGATGTCCCGAATGAGAAATTATATCTCCTAGATGCAGATCGGTTACTCCCACCAATACCAACTAGGTTAACAATACTTCTCCCTTGATTTGGAAAACCAAGCACTAGGGGTTGGTCACTAGGTGGGTTCAGATGCATGTGCCAATGGCTCTCCTTTCTCCATGTGATGAAATCTCATCAAAAATTAAGGGGCTTCTCTCCCATGCTTGCCAAGATGGGGTAACATAGACTACTCAGTTCCACATCCTCTACGTGAAACCTCAACTCCTTCCCATAATGTCTACCTCCATAGATCCATCACACCTACAACCTCACATTGTCTAGCCATCTCCCTTTCATGAGCTTCACTATATTTGAGTCATCTCTCTTCTCTTTCTTTTTCAGCCACAATCTCCACCATCTTCCACCACCCTAGCTTCCTTTCCCAACACTCAAAGAAGCTTAGCTAGCCATAGGGAATGCCTCTAAACTTAGGGTAATGATCAAGATCTTCATAGCCAAAGGGATAACATGTAAAATGATCCTCTGGGCTCCCTCAAAACTCAAACTCAACAACCTCTGGGAAAGAATACGTAGAAATGGCATATTCTAGAGTATAACTGGTCAGCACTCCTTTCCACCAGTGATCAACAACATGTGTCCAAGTCAGATCTACATCCTGTAGCCTTCTGATAATCATCTTGGGTCCATACGCATGATCTATAGTACCATCTCATCTGATGCATATGTTGAAAGCCATTCATATAGTTCTACTGAAGACAATAGAAGAATGTCTCATATAACTCATGGTACAGGTTCTCTTCTACCCATCTACGTGCATTGAACTCAGGTCTAGTGTTGAATCTTTGAGAAAACTCATCCTCCGTGCTCTTGAACCATGCTTCAACACTTTCCAAGGTCAAGTGTTCTGTCATCACACATCACAGAACCAAATGTATGCCATTTCTCATAAAAACTTTGAAAAGAGGTCCCAAAATGGAACCAAGATGTAGTCATTTTTATACCCTTAGAACAATAGTCTAATCCCATGCGTGTCGGCCTATCACCCAATGGCGGGCATTGGGTCACCCGAGGCATGCACGGGGTGTCGAGCCCCTCCTTTATGTGAGTTGTGTGAGAATACATCATTAATGATAGATTTAGATGCAGGAAAGAAAAGAACCATGCATTCATTATGAGAGCTTAGGATGAATTATTATATCAATGCATCCATTCAGATAACAAAAGAAGTATCAAACAAAATACATAACTAATTCATAACACAAAGGAAATGCACTAGGGTTTATGCTCATGAACAACATATATTCTTTAGAACAAACCTTATATTCATGTTAACCAGTTTAATAACCACATTACATTCATTAAGGACCCCTTTCAACTATCAAGCTAGCATCTCTATATCCTTTACTCCTGCATGCCTTATCCATAACATGGGTCACACTTTTCCTCCCATGGAGCATCTTCCTTTGATCTGAACTCTCCACTATTTGGCTAAGATCCTTCCATCGCAACATGGAATACTCCTTTCTTGACCATTATCAAGCACCTTATCCACTCATTGATGGGTCACACTTCTACTAAACCACTGCTAAAACCATGTCTTGTGCACTTTGTTCTACTACCTTGTGCACTTTCACCCCACCACTTTATTCAAATAGGCCACACGTTCCCTCATGCCTTCTTGTAATCATCCAATATTCGGGGCCTAACAATCATAAGATCCATAACTAATGAAAGTACATATCTTGGATTCTAAGCTAAAAAATCTAAGAAAAGAAAAATCTACCTATTTTCCGGACCAAGCTTCTTCTAGTATTCCACTATCCAAAGGTGTTAATAAAGGCCCACAGATTGATCAAGTACATTGTTTTATCCACTACTTCTTCCCAAAGCTTCAAAGGTAACCCGACATGTATCCTCATGCTTCTATCACGTTCCATGATTATTCTGTTCATTCTTTATACAACTCTATTATCTTGTGGAGTTATAGGAACTATTCTTTCTCTTCATATTCCATTCACTGAACAATAATAATTAAAAGCCTTGTTGTAGTACTCACCACCATTGTCATATCTAAGGCACTTTAATTTAAAGTTTGTTTCATTTTCCACAAGGGCTTTCCACCTTTTAAAATTTTCAAAAACATTAGATTTATGCTTAATACAATATATCCATACCTTTCTTGTGGCATCATCAATGAAAGTCACATAATATTAGGATCCTCCAATAGAAGCTACCTAAGCTAGTCCCCACACATCTGAGTGTACAAGCTCCAATTTCTACTCCTTTGTTGACCCAACCGTGAGAAATCTCACTCTCTTATTCTTTCCAAATATGTAACGATCACAAAATTTAAGATCTAATTGTTTCAAATTGGATAACTTACCCTTAGCCTTTAATATCTGCATTCCTTTTTCACTCATATGGCCTAGCCAATTTTGCCTCATGGTTGCATCTGAAATTGTAGTAGATAACATAGAAAAGGAATTAGTAACACAGATAGACAAATATAAAGTTCCTACCTTCTTACCTCTTTCCACAATAAGAGATCCCTTGGTAACCTTCCAAGATTCATTTGTGAATGTAACAAGCATCCATATTCACCTAGTTTCCATATAGATATTATATTTCTCTTGAGGCTTGGCACATGCCTCACATATTTCAATACCCATGGATTTCCAATCTACCACTTTAGATGACATCACCTTTACCAGTAATATTACATGGCTCATCATTTCCTAAATAAACTTTTCTAAAATCACCTTGAACATAATTACTGAAATAACCATTATTAGGGGTAGCATGGAAAGAATCTCCAAAATCTAAAACCTAAGATTCTAGTATATTATCCAAGGAGAGAATAAGGGCATCTTTCTTTACCTCACTTGCAATGTTTTCCTCTTTACATTTTTCTTTACCTTTTTCTGATGTATTCTCTTTGTTTTCCTTGGACCAACACTCCTTTACGTGTCCTCTCTTTCCACAATTCCAGCAAAGTAAATCTCTATACCTAGATCTAGATCTGCCATGTCTTGACTTTGATCTCCCATTCTTCTTGCTCTTAGATGATCTCTCCTTAGATCTTCCCCTACTTTCTACAGTTAAAGTGTTTCCAGATGATGCTTCTCTTGAGCTTTTCCTGCGTATTTCCTCATTAAGGATTACACTAACCACATCATCAAATTTCAAACCTTTAGAAGTAGTCGTTGTATTACTAACAACCATTACCAAGTTATCCCAACTATCTGGCAAAGAGCATAAGAATAAAAGTTCTTTCACTTCATCATCAAACAAAATTTCTACCGATTTTAATTGATTTACAATAGATCTGAGATCCACCTTCTTACGTCTTTAGAATTAAACAATTTTTTCATCAAATATACCTTATTCGAAGCATTAGGAGTTTCATACAAATTTTCTAAAGATTTCATCAACTCTACCATGGTTTTTGCATCTATAAAATTCCAAGTCATTGATGCTGCTAGGCTCAATCTTATAGATCCTAGAGTCTTTCTATCAAGAACATTCCATTCTTCATCAGTCATAATTCTTGGATGTCCATGCTCATCCAACGGTAAGTATAGATCTTTATGATATAAATAATCCTCCACATGCATCTCCTATAATTGATAATTATGATAGTCAAATTTCTCTACTCAATATTTGCTATCTTCTGCCATTGATCTTCTCCCACTCAATCAAAAACCCTCTCTAAGTAATGTAAAAATCTACTACGATCTAATACAAAGAATCCATGAAATAGCTACCTGAGACAATAATTTAAATCAGCAACTCTATATTATATTTTTATTATTATACATTCACTATTACACTCCATTATATAGGAGATGTAAAATAACAATCCTTACAACAACATTTGTCTTCATATACAACCATACACCCATATGGTTTCAACCTCTCACCAATATAATAATAAAACAATACTAATTGTTTTATTATTCTAACTTACATACTAACCACATTTTACATTTACTATTTACATTTACATAGTAAATGTACTTTCACTAATTTACCATAATAATAATTACACATGTAATTATTATTCACCCGTACATATAAATGGAGCACTAAGATATATTTCCTAACATTCCCCCCCTTAGTGTGAACATGGTAGAAAAACATCCACACACTCCTCTGCAGTATGCTCACCCCTGTGGCATGTCCAACTCTGTGACTCATGACCTTGATCCAAAAGAAAGGCTCGCTCCTTCCATGGTTTTAAACAAGATTACCACAAACCTTGACATGACAGGAACCTCATCAATTGTCCACCTCGTGTGGTTTTCTAGATCCTCCCACAAACCCTTTCAAGATCCATGAACTGACTTACTCTGGTGCTATTGTTCACCACTATGCTTATACATCAGGGAATTATGTAGGAAACACAACTTGCATATCTCAAAACTGCACAATAGAAGATATACTGAAAAAATTTCACATTACTTCCTATAAGAATCGTAATGTTCTTAATTGCGATCTCTGTCTTTGATTGCTTCCACTTGATCTTGAACAAATGACATAAAAACTGCCACTTCGCCATTGCCACTGGAAGCTTTCCTTGACTAAGCCGTTTTGGGTGCAGAATGGGAATGGAACATTGGTATGTATTCCCCCCCACAATGTGAAATTCCAAATAAGAAATCAGAAAGGGAAAAATGTATTGTGTTGTATCATACTAACTGGATCTTGCTATCTTGATCTTGCTGCACATGATCACCATTGCCAATGAACGTATTCACTGACCGATCATCTTCCAACGAAGTACGGCAGTCAGAGGATCTCTGCAGTCAGAGGATCTCCATAGTTTTCTGCTCTCTTATACAATAAATCACACCACTCAAAGCAACAGGAACACTGCAAACTGAAGCACACTGAGAAAATGGAAACCACACTGAAAATCATATACTCACACCATACATATGCCACCACAGCTTCTGCGCGGCCCCGTCGTTGGTGACTGATGAGAGGTCGCTGAATGACCTCCAACCTCCTGTGCCTCCTTCCTCCAAGAACTTCACTTAGTATAGAAATTCTTCATAGTTATAGTCAATTTCATCTGTTATTTGTTCATCTCTAGTTTCCCATTCTACAATTTTACTTACATCTGTAGGTGCTTTTTCTTTTCCATCTACTATCATCCATAGGTTTTTATTCATTAACTGCATCTAGATTTTTACTCTCCATGTATAGAAGTTCAGCCCATTAAATTTATACAATGGTGTATCCATTTTATTGAATCTAAATATCCAAAAAAATTGAATGTAGATTTGAATTACCTTTGATTCTCTGATTTCTTCAAAAAAACAGCAGTGATCAATGTGCTATATAGTAAATTGCACGTTTCTCCCAAACTACGAACTAGGTTTTACTGAAATTTCTACTGTAGCTTCATGTAAAAAATATTGTTCCACGCACAAAATTACCCGGATCATGAAAACAAAAGTTACGATATCTTCTTTGAGACAGATTTAACTTTGCTTTCACGATACCAAATGTAAAAATCTACTCGATCTAATACAAAGAATCCATGAAATAGCTACCTGGACAATAATTTAAATCAGCAACTCTATATTATATTTTTTTATTATTATATATTCACTATTACACTCCATTATATAGGAGATGTAAAATAACAATCCTTACAACAACATTTGTCTTCATATACAACCATACACCCATATGGTTTCAACCTCTCACCAATATAATAATAAAACAATACTAATTGTTTTATTATTCTAACTTACTAACTTACCACATACTAACCACATTTTACATTTACTATTTACATTTACATAGTAAATGTACTTTCACTAATTTACCATAATAATAATTACACATGTAATTACTATTCACCCGTACATATAAATGGAGCACTAAGATATATTTCCTAACAAGTAAATCCTGTCACAACACACAAAACCTCCAAACAAAGCTCTGATACAAATTATGGGGTTAAAAATATAACAATGTTGCAAAAATTATATAATCGGATAAATTATACAAGTAATGAATATGGAAATAATTAGAAGATTAAATAAACAAGAGAAATATAACACTTTGGATTTAACGTGATTCACCCAAAGGTGTGGCTACATCCACCAAGAAATGACCAATATTATTATTCAATTATTTACAACAGAAATACATTGAAAATATCTTGTCTTTCAACACCTTATATGATGTTCAATTATTTTCCCTCACTTAGCTACTCTTTCTTGCTCACCAAGAAAAATTACATGCAAGCAATTACTATTTTCTTCTCACATCCTTCTTACTTACCCTCATACAATGCATACATGCATATATAACTATTCTTGGTAACTAACTATGATTTTACAATCAAGAAATCATCTTTAAAGAAAAATATTTATTCTAATTCTCATCAAGAAAAACAAAACACTTTGTCGCATAGGTAATTTTCACGGTCACTACTCGACCGTCATTGGTCCCACTTCACATTGGTCACACAGTCACTTCACGACCTATGATGGTTGATGACCGAACGTCACCGATCACTACGACCATTTCCGGTCACTTCTTGACTAATTCGATTACTTCGACCATCACCGATCAACGCCAAAACCAACAACATGTAAAAACACTCTTGCTTTTGTGAAGTAATTAAGCTATATAATTAAAATCACGGAGTTGAATTTTACATCCTTGCAAGATGTTATGGCGATCATGAATCTATACCCCTTTAAGTCATGTTTTCAGATAATCCACCATCCTTCTTCCTACAACCCCTTCCATGTTGTGACAAAATCATATAATGTCAATGTCATCCAAGCCAAACTCAATCTCAATGCCTCCTTGGAAGAGTGATGCAAAAGCTATGGAGTCATTTTTTCACCTTTCAATTGCATTAAATAAAGTTTGCATTGGTTAAATATATGAAGACATGTATGAGGGGGTATTTGTGTGTGGAGAAAGCTAAATAAAAAGTCTTTCAACAACCACCATTATGTCACCACTCTACTAACCAATCAACCACTTCCATAACTATCATATCTTACCTATTACCATAAAAGATAGTCCTTGCATGCCTAAAGCATTATATTTCAGGCATTACAACCTCTTGGTTCATGAAATTTTAGTTTACCAAATGTATTGTATGTCCCTGCTTTGATGAAAAACTTTCTACCAAATACGATCAACTTCTAGATCATAATGTTAAGATTAATTTTGATTGCCATTCCAAGTAAGATTTTTTTATTCGAGATAAATAAAGAATCTAAAAATTTGTTATGAGAGCTTTAAATGTGGGATGGATTTTTGAGATTTATTTTTTCCATAGAGATGATCAAGGACTCGTGGCTAAAGAAATTTCCTTTACATAGTTGTGGCATCAAATATTTATTCACATTAGTTTTGGATATCTCAACACACTTCGATAGTACAACATGGTGAGAGGTTTTCTATATCTCAAGAATGATAAAATATAGTGTCCTAACTACCTCATAGGAAAACAACATAGAGCCTCATTTATGAAGAGTACATATTGAGATCTAAGTATCTTATTTTGGTGCACAATGATATTTACAAACTGATGTAACCTAATCATTGTGGATTTCAGTAATTTATGCTTTGCGTTGATGATTATTCAAGAAAAATATGGATATATTGTCTTCATACTTAAAGTGAATTTTTCAAGAACTTCAAGAAGTTCAAAGCAGGTTGTTGAGAGTGATACTGGTCATAAAATCATATCTCTCTACTCAGATCAAGGGGGAATTCACTAGTAATGAGTTCAAATCCTTTTTGGAATCTCATGGGATTTGTTGACAAATGCCTCATCTACATACACCACATAAAATGGTGTTATTGAGAGAAGCGAGGTTCATTTTAACACCCCCTCATAAAAAGTATTATACAATGGGTGGATAATATCTGAAATGGACTTTTGAAATGATGATGAATATATGAAAAATTGATTCGTGGAAAGGGCGATTTGGTAGGGTGTATTTTCAAACGGTTTCATAGAGTTAGATGGGTGTTGGACAAACATCTCTTTATGATCATGCAGAACTCTTGTTGGATGACATATTTATTTTGGGTGAACATCTAACATACATTGGATGAATGCCCATTATATTTGGATGGTCGTCACCTCCACATTGGACAAAAACCATTGGTTGTTCATCGACCTTGTTGGTCTTCCATCTAACCTATGTTGGATGATCATCCTAGTAAAGTTGGACGGTCATCCATTTCTCATTAAGCGAACTTATTGGTTGTTTAACCCATATTTTCTAGCCTTCTCTATGATATTGGATGGCCGTCTTAGTAATATTAGATATATGTCTTAGATGTATTGGATGGGGCGCATTAGTCATCCATCCTACTTTTGCATATGGTTGTCCTTTCCGACGGTGGGTGTTCTTATAGGATTTTGTCTTAGACGATTTATGGGATCCTTCTATCTACAATCCATTAGATATGCCAACCTTTGCATGAGTCCCCATGAACTATTGTCAAACTTCACCACCACTTTTCTACCACATGTCTAGTACCATGAACCCGAGCCCTATATATACCCCTACGAGGTTCATTTCTTCACTTTTTCCATAAAATTTTACAAATACATAGTGCTCTGAGCTCTCTAATTTTCTACCAAACTAATGTGTACCTACAACATTTTGATTTACCCTCCCTAATGCAACTTTACACCATATCCAAAACTTTTAACCATGGCTAGTACGTTAGTTTATCCTGTTAGTGCATCCAAATTCTAGTACAAAAATCTCATGTTCCCTCGATTTCAGCACTGATAAAACTGGAAGACACACTAAAGTAATGGATGCAAAAAAATCATGGGGCTTGTACACATGCCTCAATTCAATATAGATACTTCATCCTTAATTACTGCTCACTTTTTGACAAAATGCCGAAATAGTGACAGGTTTCCATTCCCCTAATGGATCATACAGTTTCTTTCACCGTGGAGCCCGCAAAATTTATCGATTAACTGGATTACCTTTCCAAAACTAGCCACCTATGACTACAAAGGTAGTCCTAATTGATGAATACAATTTTTTTTGGAGTTTCATTACAATGTACATGTTGATGGTAAGTTCAATATTATTTTCAATTAATTGTTTTTAATATTACTTGACTGCCCAAGCATCTAACATTTCTTGTATCTTGTTGTAGCTCCTGTTAATCATTCCAAAAGAGGCCTTGTTATACAAGGTATTACAAATAAATTATTTCATGCAGTGATATCACTATTTCAATCTAGAATTGTGTTGTAGGGAAGATCTACATACATTCCATTTTGGGTGGTTTAGTATATATTGCGGACACTAGCAGGAAATAATTCGATTGGTGCACATATTTGTCCAATCGAATAAAAACATATGTCAACAATGCCCTTGTCAGTATGAATACATCTAATAAATCCAAGATTGTGTTCTCTTCTTCTAATTATCTACTTGTTTTCTATCATGAATCTTTCCACTAATTATAGAATGAACAAATTCCAACTGTAATTAATGACAAAATGATTGGTCTCTCACTTGAAGAACAACAGTAATAATTAATTTTCACATTATAATGATTAATTATTTTTGAATGCAATAATAATAGTAATTTTATATTTTGCAGAGAAGAATTATAGTTGTAATATCTCATAAGGAGGTTATTTTTGGGGTAAATCCCCTTGAGAGGTCTCTGGTGATTCTGATATGGATTTAGCAAAATCAACCCGATACGAGTTCCTCATCAAAAATACCCACTGGGTGATATCTCCACCACTCCTACCTTCTATACCATCACACTACTCTACAGGTATAAACTTTACTATTTATAATTAAGCTACTAGGAGGAACCATAAACAAGCTATCTGTTTTGTAAGTGGTACAATATTTTAATATTTCTACATTCTTGTTTTCAGAAAGTTCCAAGTTTGATGATATAGATCAAACTCATTCTCAATGTCAAGATTGAATGGTCACGTCTCCGAGCATGAAAGATAATGTATAATTTTTACTATGTTTTTACTTGCAAACATTTTATTTAGTATTTATAAGGGTATAATGATTAGTTTTCTAATACTTTACAATTTTCTTCTTGCAGTTAATAGACCTTCACAAAGTGTTAGCATGTAGGCCTAATAGGTGTTGTCATTGATGAAAATATACATTAATGGAAAAGTGAATGTTGTATGATGATTTCATGATGTTGTTTGAGGTGCTAACAGATGGTTCGAGATGTTCGTCAAATACTACAATGAGATACAATGATGCATGCTTGTTCTAGCAAGCCTATACAAGTGCCTAGGAGGTGTAGCTTGACAATGTGAGATTAATGGATGTTTGAGAATCATTTTGACATGTTGGATATCAGGTTTTGAGGGTTCTTGAGAACTCATAGTAGTGGCACATTGCGGATACATGTGGTTCACTTGGTTACGGGAGCTCATTTGGTGCAAGTATGTTTGCTTGGAAGTGTGACAAAATGGATTGGAACCATTTGAGCTCATATAAGAATGAAAATAGTTATATCATGGTATATGAGGTACATTTGTTCCATTTTCAAAATTTTATTGTTCATTTCTTGCATTGTTTCAGTTGGTCCTAGTTGTTACAATAAGGATCTAACATGCAAGCATAGCTAAGTATTAATGAATGGAGAGTTTGGGATATGGAATTGATATTATAATTATTTGATATGTTATAGGGATGAATAATAGTGCTCTCAAAAAAACTTCAGGTGCCCATGATGTGTATTTTGCAAGTTATAACGAGTTAGGTGAAACAAGGTCAAGCACAGTGAAAATTAAGCTCGAATTTGAACTTCGATGCTCATTGTGAACAATGTGATTTGCATGTGACCTTGTGGATTTTAAGGACGATTTTAATGTGAGTTAATAAGTTTTTACAAAAATAATGAGTTTATTTCATTGTCACATTTTTATGAACGAATGTTAAGAAGGTAAAGAGGTCAAAACCCTAGTTAAACCCTAGCTAGGAGCAGTTTGCAAAAGATGAAGTATACTGACCTATTTTTTATTGAAAGTGAAAAATTGATGATTTTATGTTATATAGGAATCATTAGGATTTCCATAAATGTATGGTTGAGGTCATGATGATATGTGGGCCCCACCTAAAAATATCGGTTTAAGGAAAGATGATTTTAAGACAAGATGGTCCAAATGAGTAACATAAAAAATTGATGTTGCATGATTTATGGGGGTTTTAATTAATGTTAATGGAGGTTTTATAACATTTTCATGAAGGTTCATGATGTTTTTAGGTCCAAATAGGTTGGTGGTCAAAGGGCGGTCTTGATGAAATTAGGAATATCTTGAGCTACATGTGAATTCTGAGATGATTCAAGTTGTGTTGGAAATATGATTCAAATATATTTATATGGATATATTTATTTTATCATTATGAGGTCATATGGATGGGTTTCCAGGGAATTCATTCAACAATAATATTTTTATCGATTCAAGACAAGATATGTTTTTATGCAAGTTTGATGATACTTGAAGCATGAGATGGATTGGTTGATGATTCTTATAACCTTTAATGTGACGAAAGATTAATTTGGCATCAAATTAATCCATTTGGAGGTATTTAATACATGTATAAATTTTTTATGAGATAACCTTTGGAAACAAGATTTTTGGTAGGTTGATTTGATGAAGGCAAATCTTGCTAAGGTTTGACGTAAAAGATGTTTCATGACTGCTAACATTCTTAGAAGTGTTATAAAGGTTATGAAATTTATTTTTAGTGGTCACATGTAATTTTTTGGTTCATTTGAATACATTTGGTGGCATAATTAAGTTTCCAGTGTCTTTGAAGGGTGAAGGAAACAATCAAGAAAGATTGTAAAAGAAATTGGGCCCGAGAAATGAAATAATTTCATTGGTTGATATTAATTTCAACTATGTATGAATATTTTATGATATTTTAATCATTTAAAAGGGTTCATGTGTCATGAAAATGTATGGGACTCATGTTAGGCAAATTTTAAGATTGTGCCCATGGAATTTTGAGCCAATTTTGGCACATGTAATAAGGTTTTTGGATAGGACAACCTATATGGGTCACTTGTAGCTGTTATATTTAAAATTTAAAATTTTTCCTTGATTTATTTGTCAAAACAAATGGAGGGAAAATTTTGGGCCTAAGTTTGAAAGATGAAAAGCATATAAAAAACATGTTTTGGGTGCTTTTATGAACTAGTTGATTGTGTGTAAGGTGGAGTGACATAGGTGGGTGTTGCTTGTAGGTATTGGAGAATTAATTGAGACTGATTCAAGTGTGTTTTAGGTTAGAAAAATAATAAAACATGAGATCAAGGGTTTGATTAATTTTAGAGTGATTGAAGAGTTTGTTTTTTGAAGATTGATCACCTAGGGTTTGAGTGAAGAAGTGCGAGATGAATATTGGATCTCCATTAGTTGTGGTAGAAAAAATAGGATATCTATAAATATTAAGGTTGTTGAGTGGGTTATTTATCATCTTGGGGGTTGTATCTTCCTTGTGGAGTTGGCACTTCACAAAATTAGGGGTTGGTGCTCCTTGTAGGGTTGGTACTCCTTGTGGGGATGGTACCTCACTAAATTCTGAAACAGATCAATATAAGATTTTGTGTTTTAGGTTGAGAAAAATAATAAAACATGAGATCAAGGGTTTGATTAATTTTAGAGAGATTAAAGTGTTTGTTTTTTGAAGATTGATCACCTAGGGTTTGAGTGAACAAGTGCGAGATGAATATTGGATCTCCATTAGTTGTGACAGAAAAAATAGGATATCTATAAATATTAAGGTTGTTGAGTGGGCTATTTATCATCATGGTGGGTCGTATCTTCCTTGTGGAGTTGGCACTTCACAAAATTAGGGGTTGGTGCTCCTTGTAGGGTTGGTACTCCTTGTGGGGTTGGTACCTTACTAAATTCTGAAACATATCAATATAAGATTTTGTTTTAGTGGTTTTCTTCCCCCTTGATGGTTTTCCACTTATATCTTGTGTCTTGTGTTGATGATCTTGCTTATGGTTCTTACACATATGATTTTTTGATGGATGATTGAATGTTTATGAGTATTTTTATATGAAAGTTTGAAATTTGAATTTAAATTTTTATAAGGAATCATTCACCCTCCCCCATCTCAGTCCATTGTGATTCTAACAATTGTTATTAGAGTAGGCCCTTCTATAGAATCTTGACAACTTGTGGGAGATATTCTAAAGAAAAAAATGGGTAGTAAGAAGAATTCTCAGAAAGGAAAGAACTCCAAAGATGACTATTGTTCTACTTTAAGTGAAGGTAAGAATTGTTTAGAAAATATTCCTAAAATTTACTCTCCCTAAGAGTTGTAACTTGTGAATTTGGAGAAGGGTTTAGTGATTCAAAATTAGATTGTGAAGAGTCAACTTGGACAATATTGAAAAGGGAACTTAATCTTGTAAGAGATTAGAAGAAAAGCTCACTCAACAGATTATTGAAATGAAAAGGAATAATGAAGATCAAATTAAGATCCTTGAAGAAAAATTAGAGAATGAGAGTAAAGTACATGATGAGATCATTAGGCATCTTGAGGAAAAATTAGAGAGGGTTGTAGCCAGTCTTGAATCCAAGGAAGATGCTCATAACATAGTCATACTATTCAGATTTTGGAGTCACAAATGGAGGAGTTGTAAGAAACTCTAAAGGTCATACATGAAGAGTGTACTCGAGTTGAAGGCACAATTTTCTTTTCTCAATGATAAACTTGAGTCAAAGGAGGAGGAGTGCATCAAGTATGAAGATGGTATGAAATATCTACATTCAAGACTTGATCTAGTTTCAAGAAAACTAAAGATGTTTGAGAAAAGTACTAGTGACCTAGATAATATTCTTAGCCAAAAAATATCAGCTGGTGATAGGGCTGGTTTGGGATTCAATGAGGATCTCAAGGACAAGGAATTAAAGCAAGAAGACAAGGTTCCAAGTAAGGAAGATGGTGAACCAAGTACCAAGGAAGAAATGAAGGTAACACACTCCAAGGACAATGAGAAGACCAAACCTATTAGACAACCTAATGCATCAAGGTATGAAAGATCACTCAATGGCTATTGTTTATTATGGCATGCTTTTGGTCATAGAGATAAAGAATGCAAGAAAAGGTCATATAAGAATGGTGTAGGATCCTTCAATGGTGAATGTAATTCATGTTGTGAATTTGGTCACGAAGCTAAGTATTGTGGATGGAATCTAGGAATGTTTGAGCCTAAAATAAGTAAGAAGGTATTTGTCAAAAGATATGATTTTAGATATGCTCAGCTATGGAAAGGAAATAAAAATGATTTTTCAAATAATATAGTATGCTACAAGTGCAATAAATAAGGTCACATTATAAGGTACTATTTGTATGGATCAAAAAATCATGATGAAGGCCTCAAGGGACAAAATTTAGTAGTATGTTATAACTATAACAAGGTTGGGAATGTGGCAAATAATTGTTTCCAAGCTTCATCAGGTCCAATAAGAGGTTACTTAGGTCCTAGAGTGTAAATTTTTGGTGTTCAAAGGGCTAGAATGAATGAGTATGCCCCTAGAAGGTTTTGGGAACCTATGAAAGATCTTGGTGCATCTTCAAGTGCAGATGTTGGTGGAATAAAGAGTGAATCTCAGAATCCATAGAAAAGAAGGGAAGATGGAAATATTTTATAGGTGCCCAAGAAGGCTTGGGATATTTTCAATACCTTCTTTTAGGTCTCCATGGATCATGTATACCTTCACTATGCTTCTTAAAGGTATACCATTGAAAATGAAGTATCTAGGTGAGGGGGAGCCATCTAGTCTTGTGTGTGACATAACTACATGGTCAAGGTATGTGTATGTTTTCTCCCATAGTATTGTTTGGTTTATTTTGATGGTTCTTGTGCATTTGTCTTGTTATTTAGTCTTGGATACCTGAATTATACTTGTGAGTAGTCTAAGTGGTCTATTCTTTAGATCTAAAGAATCATTTCAACTATGGTGAGTCCTAAATGATTTTGATTCATCTTGTCATGTCCCTATGGGATTATAAAATGTGTCATTTGTGTTAATTTTTCATGATCATGTCCTTTAAGTGCTTATGTTGCTCTTAGTTCTATCATTGATCTCGTGTTTGGTCTTCTTTATCCTATCTGAGTCATAAGATGCTTGTTTGAGGTTTTCATGAGATTCAAATGGTCCTAGTAGTTTTTTTTGAGTTCCTCATATGTGTGGAAGTCACAAGTCTTTGTCATTGAATTAAAAAAGGTGTCTTACATATAAATCGGGGAGTGTAATCAGTCCTTAGGGGTGCTCGTGACTATGCTTAAGGCTATGAAAGTCTTTTTGGGATGCACTAATGACCTCCTCAGGTCTTTACATTAGTCTAATGAGCTGAAGTATCATAATGAAGATGGTAAAGGTGATCAAGTTCCAACTTGATCAGTATTTATGGTGAAAATGGATCACTTAGTGAGTGAAGGTGCTCAAAATTAGGCTTTTTCCAAGCAATATGGAGAGTTACATATATGTAAGGTGAATGATCATGATGAAATATCATTGAATATGATGCTCAGTAAGTTCATGTAAGCTTATACAAGGTGATGATATAAGTTTGAATAAGATAAGAGAAACTAATGTCAAAAATGCTAGTTTACTTGCTATTGACTAGGTTTACACAGTCTCCAAGAAGTGATATAGATGAAAAATCAATTTAAAGTGCTCAAGTGATAGAGTTTTGTCTTGAAATTTTGTACCTTTTATGAAGAATAATTTATATAAAGGATGAAGGTGATTTGGATCTCAAGGTATGCATACAGTTCTAACTATAAATGACAAAGTTAGTGATTTGCTTTAAGTGTACAATGATGAGGGGTTGTATCTAAGAAACCTAACTCTTGGATGGTTCAAAGTATTGATAAGGTCTTCTAGTAATTAAAATAGTATATGAAATAATATAATTGTACTTAAAGTGTTTCAAATGTCTCAGACTTTATGTGAGGGAGATTTGATTGTCTTTCACCATGGTTTATGGCTAAAATGCATGTTACAGTACAATAGCAGAGTTGGAAGTTTCTGAGGTATGAAATATTGTTTCCAACAGTTTTGGACATGTTTCATGTGGTATAAATACTTCTTAAAATCATTCAAGATGTTTGTAAAGTTATTTGGTTGTTGATCTCAGCAGATAAGTGCTAGTGTAAATTTCTTGATACTCTTTGAAGGAGGAAGAAGACCTACAGGTTTAAAGAAGATAGAGTAGGATGTTCTCAGTGATATGAATCAAATTCCAAAGTTCTTTTTCATATTGAAAGGTTTTTCCTTTTGGAATACTCCAAATTTATTGCTTTACATGTGGAGGTTGTTGAAAATTTGCATATGCCTGTGAAGGTTGATTGTTTCTCATATGAGGTCTATGAATACCTATAGGTCGAGAGACAACATTGTATGGCTACAGTGATATGAATTATTATTCAAGAAAAATATATTCATGAAATGGGGGAGCATATATAAAGTGTGTGATTAAGCATACAAACCAAGAAGAATAACTACCTTAGATGAAAACAAAGTTCTATTATGCTACAATATCAAAACATGTTTCTACATATTCAAATGTATGCTTCTATAGGTATGAGAATGTTGCTACAAGTGTGTATGATATTTTTTTAGGACAAGGGAAGATTGATTAGACACTCTAGAAGGTGAAGGATGGTCCTATTATGGATCATAAGGTATAGTTTCATTTGGTTATACTAGTCAATATCAAAAGTTGTTATATCTTAGTCAAATGTGGTTGTTGAAGACTACAAAAGTTGTTTGGGACCTTAAAAGTTACTAAGGTGTTGTTCTTGTCATGAATTCAATACAAGATGTATAAAACCAAGATTTTCCACTTGAGAAAGGTGTATTATGTCTAGGGGGAGCTATGATTTGCATGATCAAGGTAAGTATGATGTTTCATGACTTTTCAAAGTTTGTTTGAATGCTACTAAAATGTCTCTTCGGGAACTTAGTTTTAATGTGATATAAAGAGAAAGATTATTCCTAGTATAGCTAAGATTGTACCTAGAAATGATGGAATTTGGCCTAGAAAGGTGAAGAATGCTTTGTGAGCATAAAACTAACATTATTAGCATGTTCAAAGAGTATGTGGCTCAGATATTGTTCTGTTACAATTGATTCTTGAAGATGAAAGAGTAGCTTGTTTGCATGCTTAGGAGTTGTATTATGAATATTTTTACCCCTAAAAAGTGAGATCATAATTTTCCATGATGTAATAATTATTTTCATATGTTTGAGGTACTTATTCGAGGAGGATCTTGTTGCTTGAATACCTAAAATGAATGATTTTTTTAATTTTGGGCAAAAATCAAGAAAATGGAGCTAATTGAGATCTTTGGTTGATGTTTATAACCAAAGAATGAAGGTATGAAGATGAAGAAGGTGAATAAGGTGAGTTACAAGTATGATTTTTCGTTAATGTAAAAAGGGGGAGAAGTTTAGGGTGTTTTCCATCAATGACAAAGGGGGAGATTATTGACATGTAGGCCTAATAGGTGTTGTAATTGATGAAAAACCACATTAATGACAAATTGAATGTTGTATGATGATGCTAGGATGTTGTTTGAGGTGCTAACACAGTCTGTTCATATGTTCATCAACTACTATAGTGGGATATAGTGATGCATGCTTGTTCTAGCAAGCCCATACAAGTGCCTAGGAGGTGTAGCTTGACAAAGGTGAACTTCATGAATTTTTAGAAGTATTTTGACATGTTGGATAACAAGTTTTTGGGTGCTTGAGAACTCAAAATAGTGGCACATTGCAGGTACATGCGGTTCACTTGGTTACAAGTGCTCATTGAGAACAAGTATACTTGCTTGAAGTGTGAAAAAATGGATTAGATCCATTTGAGCTCATTGAAGCATGATAATAGGTATATCATGCTATATGAGGTAAGTTTTTGCCATTTATAGATTTTTCTTGTTCAATTGGTCCTAGTTGTTACAATGAGGATCTAACATGCAAGAATAGGTAAGTCTTAATGAATGGAGAGTTTGTGATATGAAATTAATATTATGATGATTTTATATTTTATAGGGATGAGTGATGGTTATCTTAGAAATAATTCAGGTGCCCATCATGTGTATTTTACAAGTTATGACAATTTAGGTGAAACAAGGTCAAGAACAGGTGAAAATCAAACTCAAATTTGAACTTCTGATGCTCATTGTGAACAATGTTATTTGCATGGGACATTGTGTATTTCAAGGATGTTTCTTAGGTTATTTTATAATGTTTAAAAAAAATAATTAGGTCATTTAATTATTATGTTTCTATGAACGGATGTTAAGAAGGTAAAGAGGTCAAAACCCTAGTTAAATCCTAGCTAAGAGCAGTTTGTAAAAGATGAAGTATACTGACCTAATATTAATTAAAGTTAAAAATTTATGATTTTATGTTGTATAGGACTCCTCAATATTTCTATAAATTTATGGTTGAGGTCATTATTAAATGTGGACCCCGCCTAAAAATAGCAATTTCTTGGAAAGAAGGTTTTAGGACAAGATGGTCCAAAGGAGTAGCATGAAAAATTGATGTTGCATGATTTATGGGATTTTTATTGATGTTAATGGAGGTTTCATAACATTTTCATGAGGTTTTGAGGTCCAAACAGGTTGACTAGTCAAAGGGTAGTTTTGGGATCTCAAAGAGCAATCTTCAGTAAAATGGGAATATCTTGAGCTACAAATGGATTTATGAGATGATTCAAGTTTTGTTGGAAATATGATTCAAAAATATTTCCATTTATATATGGATTTAATCATGATTATGTGATAGGAAATTTTTCTAGGGAGTTATTTTAGCAAGAATATTTTTGACATTTTAGAACAGATTTGTTTTTGTACAAGTTTGATGATACTTGAAGCATGAGATGGATTTGGTGGTGGTTATTATCACTTGTAATGTAAATAAATATTCATATGGAATAAAATTAATCCATTTGGAGGTATTTACTACATGAATATTTGTTTTTATGAGATAACCTTTAGAAACAGAGGTTTTGGCAAGTTGATTTGGTGAAGGAAAATCTTGCTTTGGTTTGAAGTAAAAGATGTTTCATGACTTATAACATGATTAGAAGTGTTATAAATATTATTAAATTTATTTTTAGTTTTCACATGACATGTTTTGGTTCAGTAGAATTCATTTGGTGGTATTATGAAGTTTCCAAGGTGTTGAAGGGTGAAGGAAACAATTGTTTTGAAAATTGTAAAGGAAACTGGGCCCAATAAATGAAATAATTTGATTGGTTGATATTAATTGTGACCATGTATGAATGTTTTATGATATTTTAATCATGTATAAGGGTTCATGGGTCATGAAAAAGTATGGTACTCATGTTAGGGCAATTTTAAGATTGTGCCCATGGGGTTTTGAGCCATTTTTGGCACATGTAATGAGGTTTTTGGCTAGGAAGACCTATATGGGTAAATTTTAGCTGTTATATTTAAAATTTAAAATTTTTCCTTGATGTATTGGTCGAACCAAATGGATGGAAAAGTTTTGGCCTAAGTTTGAAATATGAAAAACATATAAAAGTATGTTTTGGGTGCTTTTATGAACTAGTTGAGTGTGTGCAAGGTGGAACAACCTAGGTGGGTGTTGTTTGTAGGTATTAGAGCATTAATTAAGACTGATTCAAGTGTGTTACAAGTTGAGAAAAATAATAGAACATGAGAGAAAGGGTTTGATGAATTTTAGAGTGATTGAAGAGCTTGTTTTGTGAAGATTGATCACCTAGGGTTTGAGTGAAGAAGTGTGAGTTGAATATTGGATCTCCATCAGTTGTGGAAAAAACAAATAAGATATCTACACATAATAATGTGGTTGAGTGGTTTCATAATCATCTTGGGTTGTTGTAGCCTCCTTGTGGAGTTAGTGCTTCACAAAATTAGGGGTTGATGTTCCTTGTAGGGTTGGTGCTCTACTAAACTAGGAGTTTGTGCTCCTTGTGGGGTTGGTTCCTCACTAAATTCTAAAACATATCAATATAATATTTTGTTTCAGTGGGTTTTATTCCCTTGAGGGTTTCCCACTTATATCTTATGTCTTGTGTTGATGATCTTGCTTATGGTTCTTGCACATATGATTGTTTGATGTATGCACACATTAATGGATGGTTGAATGTTTATGAGTATTTGTATATGAAAGTTTGAAATATGAATTTAAATTTTTATAAGGACTGATTCACTCCAAACTTTCATTCCATTATGATTCTAACACATAAAATATTTCAAAAAGGCCTCTGTACCACCAACACATATTGTACAAACAACAAGAAAATTTGGAGGCAAGAATATAAGGGTTCCCGCATAACTGGAGAAACAGCTTCATCTAGTAATCTCATAATTTATTAGTTTTTCACTAGGTGGTGTCATCGTATAATGGACACCTAGAATTTGAACAAAATCAAGATTGATGACAAATTTTTCAGATTTGATAGTGGTGACACAGAAAATGCTAACTATTTTGACATGCATGGTATGATATAATATACTCCACCTCCTCAACCAAAAGCACAACAAGATGCACATTAAATAATCGATTCTCCTCCTCCTCCAAGTAAAAATCCACTCACGATGATCAAAAGACAATTCTTTACTTCAAAATATGGTATCAGATAGTATGGGGGCCATAATTCAGGAAGTTGATATGTCTGATGTGGAATCAATGCGCACTTGGGAGAGAAGGGCCAAAATTTTGATCAAAGAAATAAATACCCGATACCATAATCACACTCAAAGGAATTCATTGTTCATTGTCGTAGAGAGCCAACTAGCAAGGCTTGACATTTTTCTAAACAAAGCTCAATCAGGCACAATTTTGTATAATAATGATTATGATGATGATATTTTGGACATAATGTTAAACAGGTTGGAGAATCTTAATGTTGAAGCCCAGGCATACTACAAAAAATGGGCTATAGTTAATTACAAATGAAGAAAAACATAAATTTGTTGTAGGTCATCTAGTACACGCAATATTGTGATATTATGAGCATTAAATATATTATTTACAATTATCTAATAGAGTAATAAATTTTTATTTCTGTTTTGCAGGAAACATATGAAAATTTAAAGAAAGAAGTAGCTGTATTTGATGCACATTTGAATAATTCCCGCAAAATCTTGAATTCATGTATACAGCTTAAAGGATTTTTTTGGTTGAATAAAAAAATAATACATTGAAAATGATAATCAAGGATCATAAGATAGATCCTAAAATATTATCAAGGAAAATACATATGTTGATCCATCACTTTTATCATTAGGAGATGTTGCAGGGAGGAGCAGAATATTATTTGAAATATCAATTCTACAATGTAGGATTTGAAGGCATTAGGAGTTATAATAGAGATCTCTATAAATACCGAGCAAACTCCACCTCTTGTGTAAGAAAAATATCAAGCTTCCCTACAACATAAATTGTAAAATTATTTAGTTTCACCATGTGATAGGTGTGTTGTCACAATTTTGACATTGGCATAGGAATTAAAAGATAGTGGCCAGACAATTTTTTTCTTTTTTATTCTATGTGGCAGACGTAAGGAAAACTATGATTCAAAATCATAGGAAGAAAAGAGGATTCCTTGTAATGTGTTCTTATATGACAGAACTTTCCCAAAAGCTTTGAAAACCATTGACAACCCACCATTTTGTAATTGTATTGGCTGAAAATTATTTATGAAAACATGTCTTCATAAAGTAATCCACCTCTTGATAGAATGAATACAAGAATAATTTTTAATTGGAACTATATTTACTATTGTATCACATTTATTGAAATTTTTCAACAATTTAATATGAAAACTTATAATTGGATTTCTGCTTACTATGAATGTTTTTTATGTTAATATTTGGATATGTAAATAGTAAAGCATGGTTTAAGACACTTAGTTTATGTTTGTTTGAAAATATTTACATTTCATGCAGAGATAAAACATTAATCGATAATCACACGAGATCCAAATAAATCACCGTATCTATTTCAATAATAAAACAAAATATAAAAAAGAATTTGTTACAAGTAAAAATAGTCTATTAAGAAAATTTGATTATCATTAATGAATATGAAATATATCAATATATCAAATCATTTTCAATAGCGTCAAGAATGTATACAAGAAATTATAACTCTAGAAATTGAAACAATCCTAGAGAAACCCGTTCATTTGTGTCCTGAAATTTTGTTGAATCGAAAGTGTGTTTAGTGGATGTGTTTCCATCTCCTAGATCAATCAGAATGTTACCAATCCTCTTATTTCTATGAGTGAATTCCATAATGCAAGTGCCCTCTCATAAGGAAAAGTTTCCAGAGTAACTGGATACATACAATCTCAGACAACTTTCTAAATTTCTATCCAATATGTTTCAGACTTTTGACTTTACAAAGGACAATGCACTGAATACCCTCTCATCTTCAACAAAACCTAGAATCATTGTTTGAAAAATTTCATATAGCTAAATATACTCACTCAAATCATCTCGAAAAATACTACTTGAATAAATCTTCTTCCAAAGTCTTCTAATGGAACCAATTTCATTAAGCTTGTCCATAAATTGAAATTGCTCTAGTATAGTGGTAGAAAAATCCTCTAACTGAGAATTCAGTAACTTTTTTTTGTAAAATACCTTCAACAACAACTCCGTTTATCTCTTCACACTTATAGAAATGGTCCACTAGACTAGTCATGTATTTAATATATAAAGTACTGATGGATTCTTCAAGTGTGCCTCTAGGTGTATTCTAAAACTGTGGATTGACAACTCCCATTGCTTCAAGTAATTTATCTTTTTTGAATCTTTTATGGATCTTTGTAGATAAATATTTTTCAATTTATTTTGATTCACATATAGTTATATTTCAAATAAATTGTGTGTCACTCTTACTTCTTCCATCTCTGATGACCAAAATCTACTCTTATTTGAAAAGTATGAAGTGATATCTCTTTCCCATGTGTTGTTATATATAGATGATCATGTATATTTAATTTCAAGTAGCAACTTGCATTCTTAAGGTCTGTTAATGCATTCCAACTTTAAAAAATAGGACCTTGAAAACTTCCATCTAACAAATATAAATTAGCTAGACTCAAGTACACACGTTTTATGAGTCTTATGAAACATGTTATGTGGTGCAACCTATTATCTCAAGCTATCCTTCATAATAAAATCATGTCCAATACTCAATACTAAACCCACGGGTCTCTATTCATGTAAACGTGTTTAAGATTTCATGGTGTATGTTCTTGTCTTCACTATCAAGCCTTGGTCTTTTCAAATGATGTATTCTCCTATCTTTGTCACCAAACAAGGTTATACCTCCTATATCATGCATGAACCATCATAATACAATAACATCTCTACATATCAAATCTCAGTCCACAATACCATGTGATCAAGAACCTTGTGGGAATTATATCTTGAAGGATCAAGTGGGAGTTTGCATTGATATCCACCATTCAATGAACAAGTATATCTAATACAACTTATAACTCTAAATAGACATTATCCTTACCATACTCCAATCTTTTAGCATGATAATTTATCAACCATTACATCAATTTCCTTATTTTGTTCGTTGTCCTACTCCTATAGGACCTGTAGAATTATATCATTAATATATCAAATAATATTCAATTTCAACACAAACCATTCAATACCCATTTCCCAAAAATGGATCATGACATTGCATATAAAATTTCAGGTCCTAACTCTTAAAAACGTGTGAGTTATGCTACTTTTATCAGGGCGACATTTTGTCAAACAAGTATCATGCAACCTCAAACCCGCTGGTAAAAACTCATCATATCTTAAAAATACTAATCATCAAATCAAACCCTTCAATACCCATCTGAAAAATTATGTTTTCCCTCTATGGTTAAAATTTCATCTTGTTTTGAGCTCATATACAAAAGTTATGAATGTTGTCCTAAAACTGGGTTTGCACAGATCAAATTTTTACCGTTTGCTCTCTATAATGCATACAAGTTTTATGTCTTCATCTTAACACAAGGATATTTCTACACTTTTCACACCCACTTAGCAATAAATAAAACATATTAACACCTAAAACATGAATCATACATTACCAATCATAGAGTAATTCAAATCATCAACTCTTATTCATTCCCAGAGCTTTCATACAACATTGTTCTCCACTTAATTCTTGCATACCTCCTCTGATTATCACTTTTTCATGCTTATTATCCACCATTCTCTTCTTTCCATGTTTTATTCAACCTCATACTCCCTTAGTTCTCCCTTGACCAACTTCAAACAAAACAACTATATATCTCTATGATCTTAAACATAGAACTTATCTTATCTTCCTTGTTGAGATATTTGCTCAACTACATGCTAGAATAGGTGAGTCGGTTTGAATATGGCTTGCACATAGTTGTGCTAACTAGATATGATCTAGGACAACTAAAAAAAACATATTCAAATAAATCTAATCCCTCTTCCTACGTAGAATTTTATGAAAACAACCCATATCCACCTAAGACACCCACTTTTACTCTTACTTGTATAGTAAAGAGTTTATTACATGATAATACAAAATTCAAACATAACATAACTGGAGAGAAAATCATTCAAATTCCAATTACATGTTATTCATGCCTTATTCAAACTTTATTTATTCTCTCCAAGCATCATGGAGAATGCTCCTGTATCATACTTCCCCACTAGAAAGAGTTTGAACTCCAATTCAAATGAGGTATCTTCTAGTCTTCACTGTACACCTAGATCCCAATTCTTTGTTTCCAATGTGAGTGTTTGAGTCTCCTTCTTTTATTTTTCCTTCATTTTCTTACTTCTCTCTCTCTTCTTGTATATGTTCTTCCTCATCTTCTTCTCATTTTCAAAACCGTACGCTTTCTTCTTTATCATCTAGTATGTCTTCAAAATCTTCTTGTTCTTCATGGATTTCCTTCATCTCAACACCCAATTAGAAATAAATAAAACATATTAATACCTAAAACAAGAATCATACATTACCAATCACAAAGTAATTCAAATCATCAACTCTTATTCACTCCCAGAGCTTTCATACAACATTGTTCTCCACTTAATTCTTGCATACCTCTTATGATTATCACTTTTTCATTCTTATTACTCACCATTATCTTTTTTTCCATGTTTTATTCAACCTCATACTCCCTTAGTTCTCCCTTGACCAACTTCAAACAAAACATCTATATATCTATATGATCTTAAACATAGAACTTATCTTATCTTCCTTGTTGAGATATTTGCTCAACTACATGCTAGAATAGGTGAGTCAGTTTGAATATGGCTTGCACATAGTTGTGCCAACTAGATATGATCTAGGAAAGCTAAAAAACATATTCAAATAAATCTAATCCCTCTTCCTACGTAGAATTTTATGAAAACAACCCATATCCACCTAAGACACCCACTTTTACTCTTACTTGTATAGTAAAGAGTTTATTACATGATAATACAAAATTCAAACATAACATAACTGGAGAGAAAATCATTCAAATTCCAAGTACATGTTATTCATGCCTTGTATGCCTTATTCAAACTTTATTTATGCTCTCCAAGCATCATGGAGGATGCTCCTGCATCATACTTCCCCACTAGAAAGAATTTGAACTCCAGTTCAAATGAGGTATCTTCTAGTCTTCACTGTACACCTGGATCCCAAGTCTTTGTTTCCAATGCGAGTGTTTGAGTCTCCTTTTTGTTTTTGTCCTTCATTTTCTTGCTTCTCTCTCTCTTCTTGTATATGTTCTTCCTCAGCTTCTTCTCATTTGCAAAACTCCATGCTTCTTCTTTATCATCTAGTATGTCTTCAAAATCTTCTTGTTCTTCATGGATGTCCTTCATCTCAGCAACCTCTACATATTCCTTCTCAGTTGCACCTACATCATCATGTTTGGAATCATTTATTTGATGTCCATCCTTTTCTCTTGTTCTTGGTGTTTGTAGAGAACTTGTCTTGGCTTCCCTTAAGCTTGTGTTCACCAACTCTTTGTCATGTTGTCCTACATCTTCTTCTTGCATTTTCCATGGCTTCTCTTGTCTCATTCCTTTGGCTTCATTTCCTCCTTTATTTTCTTGTCCTCCATTGTATTCTTGTCTTGTTACACCAACACATGGAACAAACATGTTAAGAAAACTCCATTTTCTTCTTTGCTTTTCATCCTTGCATTCCTTTCTTTTTCTTGACTTACCTCACAGTGTTCTTGTGCATTTTTAATACTTCTCTGCCTCAAAATACTTTCACATTATATGGAGTTCATTCCTAACTCCTCCTTGTACTCTTTGAGCTTCTTGCTCTTCACCAATGTCTCCACCTTTTTCTTAGTTTCTAGTCTTCTTAACTCATCCATTTGCTCTATGGACTGATCCAAACCTGTACCTACTATAACTAGCTCCTTAGGAGGGTCAAATAGTTCCTCCAAAATTCTCATCTCAGCCTACAATGCTTCTTCATCCATGTTTGTGCTTGCTTCATCAAACTTAGGACAAGACTGCCCTTCTCCTTCTTCTAATATCTATTTTGGATCAACATATTTAGTTATCTTCTCTTTCATGCGTAGGAGTTCTTCATGCTCTTTCAACCTTCTTGGTTACATGTTAGTCTTCATTTCATTCCATGATTCAATGTGCCTTTTAATAGTCTCATTAAATGAACCAAATGCATCATTACTCAAAACATTCAATGTCACTTGTTTACCTTCCATCTCTCTTGTTCTCTTTGGACTTGCCTCTGTCCTCTTGGGTGCTTCATCATTGTCCTTGCTTTGCTCTCTTGAGCTATGTTGTTGTGGTGATCTCTTTCCATATTTTTCTGCCCCAACTATGTGCTTATGCTCATTATGTTTGCATTGTAATCCTTTCATGCTCTTGGCTACCCATACTCTTCTTTGCATGGCTTTAGGCTGATATATGATTTTTCCTCTATCTTTCTTGTGATCTGATCCATGTTTTTAGGCATTGTCTTTATACATTCTTCTTGCTTGAGGTCTATGTTCTTTTCTTTGTCTGTTGGCTTCTTGAGCCATTTTGGCACTATGTACCCATGATTGGGTATGAGCTTTGGATACTCATTGCTGTTCCTCTTTGTATACACCTGCACATCTGCAATCTCTTCTTTATATTCATAATTAGATTCAGCATTCATCATTGCATTTACCTTCTCAAGGATCCTTAGCATGGTTGTTTCACTGATTCTGCTTCTCTGGCTTGCAAGTACTTCTTTCTTACTTGTCTTCTCTCTTCTCTCTGCTGGAATGGTTTCCTGAGCGTCATGGAATTCATTTTCTTCTTCCATGTCTTCTTTAGTGTGTGGTAGGTCTGCAATTTCCCCCACATGAGATCTCATAACTTGATCTCTTCTATTGTCCTCTTCACACTCTTCTCTGGGTGCTTTGCTTGACCCATTTCTTACAACCTTCAAGGTCTTTCCTCTGATCTTCTCTCTGAGGTTCTTCATACCTGCATACACATTCTTAAACACAATATTAGACAACATAATTAGAGACAAAAATGTCTCCTTGAGTGTTCTTCTTAACACTCTTTCTCTTCCTTCCTTGAGTACTTCTTTCTAACTTCTTCTCCTTTCTTGTTCTCCATCATGAGAACTTTGTTCACCTCTTCTCCATCTTCACATGGTGATTTACTCTCTCTCTCTTTATTTCTCTCTTCATGGAAATCATCTCTTGCCTTCTTTTCTTCATGAGTAGCTTCAATGGCCACTTCACTCTTCTCCTCATCCTCCATCCAACTCCTTGGATTGGCATTTGCATCCTGGCTTCCATCATTGCTTCTATCTCTTCAATTATTTCTTTTATCTATCTTATCTCCTCTTCTTCTCTTTGGAGTTTTTCCTCTCTTTGTTTCTTCTTTCTCTCTTTCTCTTTTTCTCTAGATAACTCTCTCACCATTCTCAATATGGATTCTATCTCCATTTTTCTAGATCTTCACCCAAGTCTTTTTCACCTTGGTCTATGGATCTTCTTAATCCTCACCTAGGTATTTTTCACCCTAGTATTTTGATCTTGTCTCACACAAGTCTATTTCACCTTGGTAATTTTGACTTATTCTTGAGCTTAACTTTCTCCTGGGATTCTTCTTCTTGCCACACTATCTTCCTTTAGCCACTCTAGGCCTTAAATACTTGTAGTCTCTTCACCTCAATCACCTGTGATCAACACTGTACCATTCAACATTTCACCATTAGCAAAACATATGAAAACAAAAGAGGTTATTCTTGCTCTGATACCAAAAATGGTGCAGCCTCTTAGCTCAGGCTATCCTTCATAATAAACTCATGTCCAATACTCAATACTAAACCCACAGGTCTCTATTCATGTAAATGTGTTTAATATTTCATGGTGTATGTTCTTGTCTTCACTATCAAGCCTTGGTATTTTCAAATGATGTATTCTCCTATCTTTGTCACCAAATAAAGCTATACCTCCTATATCATGCATGAACCATCATAATACAATAACATCTCTACATATCAAATCTCAGTCCATAGTACCATGTGATCAAGAACCTTATGGGAATTATATCTTGAAGGATCAAGTGGGAGTTTGCATTGATATCCTCCATTCAATGAACAAGTATATCTAATACAACTTATAAATCTAAATAGACATTATCCTTACCATACTCCAATCTTTTAGCATGAGAATTTATCAACCATTTCCTTATTTTGTTTGTTGTCCTGCTCCTATAGGACCTGTAGAATTCTGTCATTAATATCTCAAATAATATTCAATTTCAACACAAACCATTCAATACCCATTTCTTGAAAATGGATCATGACCTTGCATATAAAATTTCAGGTCCTAACTCTTAAAAATGTGTGAGTTATGCTACTTTTATCAGGGCGGACATTTTGTCAAACAAGTATCATGCAACCTCAAACCCACTGGTAAAATGTATCATATATTAAAAATACTAATCATCAAATCAAACCCTTCAATACACATCTGAAAATGATGTTTTACCTCTATGGTTAAAATTTCAGCTTGTTTTGAGCTCATATACAAAAGTTATGAACATTGTCCTAAACCTGGGTTTGCATAGATCAGATTTTTACCATTTGCTCTCTATAATGCATACAAGTTTTATGTCTTCATCTTAACACAAGGAGATTTCTCCACTGTTCACACCCAATTAGCAATAAATAAAACATATTAACACCTGAAACATGAATCATACATTACCAATCATAGAGTAATTCAAATCATCAACTCTTATTCACTCCCAGAGCTTTCATACAACGATTGTTCTCCACTTAATTCTTACATACCTCCTCTGATTATCACTTTTTCATGCTTATTATCCACCATTCTCTTCTTTCCATGTTTGATTTGACCTCATACTCCCTTAGTTCTCCCTTTACCAACTTCAAACAAAACAGCTATATATCTATATGATCTTAAACATAGAACTTATCTTATCTTCCTTGTTGAGATATTTGCTCAACTACATGCTAGAATAGGTGAGCCGGTTTGAATATGGCTTGCACATAGTTGTGCCAACTAGATATGATCTAGGACAGCTAAAAAAACATATTAAAATAAATCTAATCCCTCTTCCTACGTATACTTTTATGAAAACAACCCATATCCACCTAAGACACCCACTTTTACTCTTACTTGTATAGTAAAGAGTTTATTACATGATAATACACAATTCAAACATAACATAACTGGAGAGAAAATCACTCAAATTCTAAGTACGTGTTATTCATGCTTTGTTTTCCTTATTAAAAATTTATTTATGCTCTCCAAGCATCATGGAGGATGCCCTACATCATTATGTATATGAAACACTCTTGTGCATACTTCATCAAAACATTTATCTCATTCAACATTGGAAAAATACCACATAGTGTAAGTAAAGTTTCAATGTTTGTTAGATGGTACAACAAATATTTAGCTTTATCTACATCTCTACGGTATTTATACATAAAACTTGTCAATGAAGGATATTCTTCAAATATTCTATAACCAGGTTTATACATTTAAATCCATCTAGTATCTATATCTTTGAGAAAAATTTTCCCATCTGTCAATCTAATTGCAAATTTATAAAATTATAAAAATATCTTTGGATTGCTAGAATAATAAGCATGCAAATCATGGATCAAATCCTCCACTTTGGAAACACTTTCGAATGTGCTCACAATTTAATAGACTAGATTCATTTTGTGAGACATGCAATGAATCACAATCATATAAGGGCAATAGTTGTTTATAGTCGATGCAGAGACCACTTATGGCCCCCTCGCATTACAATGCACCATCAGTTCAAACAAAAACTAAATTATTTGCAATGGAAACATCATCCATACCTACAATATATTTCAAACATGACACCACCAATTTGTAAATGTTTTCGAATTGTAATTTTCACTCGCTTTATGAACTCCCGAGAGACGGGTTTTTTTAATTCATTTGCAAATGTGTATAAATGAATACAAACCCATGAAGTAGTTTCCACTTCAAAGAACCTCATCAATTGAAAGGGAAATAAAATTTTCATTTTTAATAGCCTCTTCCACCAGAGAATTAAATTTTGTAATTTCCCCACCACAGGTATTTGACCAATGTGATTGAGGAACATTTTGTAAGCCAATAACCTAATTAAAAATTATTTTTTGAGAAATATGAAATTGGTCTTCCCTTTTTCAATATATGGAATACAATAGAAAATTGAATACTTTTGGCATGCATTTTAGTCTCCATAGCTTTGCCCAATTTTTCTATAATTGTGCCACCTTTTTCATTTAGATTTTTCAAACGTTTTTGTTCTTTTTCATATTCTTATGTGTATTTTACATGCAAGCAGTCTTTTACATTTTTCCATTTATGAGATCTTACTATGCTCCCATCCTTTTGCTTTTGGGAAATATATATTTTCCCACAGTGTTTTTCAATGGTGTCTAGTTTGAGTTGCATTGTGTGATCTTTCCCTTGTTTCCAACTACATATTTTACATTGACATTGAGTTGGAATATCATTACCATTTTTTAGCTCCACGGGTTCAATAAAAGGATATTTGGTCGCTAGCTGAACCTGAAAGTCCTTCCTATTTTCCAGTTTGGTCCTCTTTCTTCTTATAGATTTTTTTACTTCCTTCAAATTTAACTTGTGCATCTGGGTTCTCAACAGGAATATCTTGATCCTCACATCTCCTTTTTCCTAAACCAAAATTTGGAGTAGAAGCTTCCTTTGTTGTTGGTGTTGGATGATAATTTGATGAATCTTCTCCTATTTTGATGTCATCAAGGGAACAAATGTTTTCATTAATCGGATCATCTCAAAAATTATTAATTTGATTAAAACCAAAAGGATCATCGAGATCTGGAAACACATTAGTTTGTGAAGGTGTTTGAGAAATGTCTGCATATAAAAGTGTTATAGAAATAGTATTAATTATTTATATTATTAATACCACTAAATAAACATAAAACAATAGTGCAAAGAGTATTTGAAACATACAATATGAAAAATATAATAATATAATTATGTAAATTAGTAGATAGTACATACCCATATTTTCCGTAGATCTAGACACAACATTCATTTTTTGTGAGTTTCCAAAATAGCCAAATAATGTCTTGTTACTCTTTTTTGAACTGGTAGCAACCTTCTTACCTTGCTTTCCAGAATCCATGGATATGTCGTCAAACAGAAACACATAAGATTTGGGTTCAAAAGATAATCTAGATGGCCTAAGGGTGATTGCAGTTGGATGGCTCGGCAATACATAGATTGGAGTTGACGACCTATAATTGGATGGTTGGTTGTTGCATGTTGGACTTCTTATAGTTAGACAACTTGAATTTGGACGGCTAGTTGTTGGATGACTTGCAGCTTAGATGACTTGTTGTTAAACACCTTGCAGCTTAGACAATGCAGTTTACTGACTAGATGTTATTGGTTAGATGGATTCGGGTTGATGATCATAGTTGGTTGGGTTCGGGTTGGGAAGCAAAGTCAGTAAGTATGACCGATAGAGGTTGGAAGGGTTTGGGTTGGGATTCGTGGAAATGATTACAAAAAGGTTTAAAAGTTGTATATGAATTATACCTAGCGCTATGTATAATAATATACTATGACGAATATGTGCACAAGTTGATCCGAAAAAGCAGAATTACATGCATAATTTCATTTATATTGTAGTCATAACATCATGCACTTAATAATATTATTATACCACAAAGTATGTTTTTTTATATATGGATCTTACATAAAGAAAGTATTCACTAATGATGCATTCCATTGTCTAGTCATTTGTCTTTTTGGTCTTTGTCGCCATTTTTCTTGCACATTCATCACTCACTCACATATTTCTCGTCGGTCTCGTGGAGTATTATATTTCAATACTCAATTGGTGTCATCACTAGTATTTGAATAGGGCACCTAGATAGGGATTAGGGTGCCTTGGTCCCGATTTCTAGGTGTCATGGTCCCTATCATAATTGGTTTTGTTTTACACATTCGAGGTTGGTATTTATGGTTTTCCTCTCATATCCCTAGGTGCTAGTTAGCATGTCGGGCCATTAGTGTCGAAATTGGAATAAGATGTCCATATATAAACACAAAATACACACTACCTTATGGACATACTATTACTATCAAGGGCTAGCTATCTACATAGATATATTGCTTGTATTTGGGCACTATTCTACATCACACACTACATAGGAAGGGGAGTATTCATTCTATTCCATCCACCATTTTGCATTTTATCTAGCTACTACCTGATATCTCTACGTCATTGGTGCTAGGAAACCTAGGCACATTATTGCACACACAAGCACATAAAACTACATTGGGTCTAAGATGTAGTAAAATTCTTAGTCATAAATCCATCCATTTAGCAATGAGGACAATCTAACCCCTTCATTTGCATATTTATTTTTTAGGGTTTGATGTTTTGTGTGGGGTTTTACAGGTGATTCTTCATTACAGGTTTGTGGCGACATCAATGAAACAAGTGCAACATTCACCCGACTAAAGGTGAGATACTGAAAAAACCTAGCAACCATATCAGGATCATATTCCAAGATGTTTCACAAACTAGAGAACCCAAAAGCACCCCTATCCCTCTCTAGGTACCCTAGTATGGCCAGATATGCCTCTACTACTATTTTCTGAAGATCGTTGCAAATGCTATGTTATGCTATTTCATCACTTTGTTCAGTCCCGGATCACTGCGAGGTAAGTTCAATTTAGGTAAGTACCTCCCCCTTTCATTTTATTTCATTTTAAATTACCAAATAAATTATTTAACATTTATACTTCATTTATGTGTCATTTATCATAGTTATACATTTCTGATTTTAATAAAATATTGAGATTTTATTGAATCATTTTGGTGAACCCATAGCTTAGAACATTTTCCCCTAGGATCCACTAAAACCCTAATGGATAAGGATAAATCTTCTCCCTCTCATTTAATCATGCCTCATGTTAGTATGAATCCTATCTATGATGAGGAAACTATATCTAAACTTACAACTCTATATCATGATGTTATTATTCTGGATGATATTAAAAAAATCTAGCTAACGAATGCAATATACCTCCTAGATTTGGAAATTCTTCTTTTAGCATCATGTCGGATCTGGCTAGCTTTTTTGGTTTTCAACCTTGTTATATAGTTAGCCATGATCCCCCTTCTCACATTTCCAAGGAAATTCTAGATGACTCTCTTATTGATTTCATGTTTGGTCTTGACGCTAGTACACATGTGCATAATGATTCTCCTCCTAGTCAAACCACTACTATAACTACATCTCATGATTCTCCTATTTTTGATAATGCTTCTCATGATCCATCACATACTCATTCACATGCTCATTCACACTATGTTGATGATCCAATTGATGAAATTTTCATATCTGAGTCCCTCTTTGATTTTGATGAAACAATTGATAGTCATGAGTCTACTACTTTACATACAAATTAAGTGTGAATCTCCTACTCCATTTTCATATTATTATGAGGTTGTATCTACTACTATCCATGAATCATCTCCATTTATTAGTTCATCTCCTCCTATCACTCCATCTCCATCTATTAGTTTATCTCCTCCTATCATTTCATCTCCATCTAATACTCCATCTCCTAGGGATGTTTATGATTCTATTCCTACTGCTTCTATGGACATTTCATGTCCTTCATCACCTATTGCTTCTTTGTAACCTACACTTAGTGTGCCTTTAGCATTGAATTCTCCTACATATCCTCTTAACATCCATATGATTACTCACAATGGAAAATTACAACCTCTTAACACATTATTGCCATCCTCTATTATTCCTTCACAAGATATATTTTCTCTCATGTATATTTTAGGTCATTTATAATCCTAGGTTCAATCAATCACATTATAAATAAAATCTTATTATGATTCCATTGATAAAAATTAATTACATGGAAACCTTATTCCTAAGAAGATTCATAACTCAAAATTTCCTAAGGATTTTATCATGCCTACCTTTTCATGTTTTGATGGTACTAGAAACCCCTACTTACATCTCAAACATTATCGTATGGCTATGGCTTCATATTCTAATGATCGATTATTTCTTAAATCCTTTTGACATAGCCTTACTGATGATGCTTTGAAATGGTATACTCACCTACCATTTGGATCTATTATCACTTATCATGATATGGAAGAATGATTTCTCCGTCGCTTTATTATCAACTATGGCCTTAGAGTTACTTATGATCACCGACCTACTTTACTTCAGGGAAAAACATAACCTATCATGGATTACATCTTGTAATTAAATGCTTGTATGCACCAATTAGTCTTTCAACCTATTGACCTAGAGAAGAAATTTATCTTCTATCATGGTTTGATTCCATCATTAAATCAAATATTGTAATATGAAACATGCAAATCATTCACACCGTTATAGTATAGAGTCATTGATATAGAACAAGACCTTATTGCTACATATGTAATAGATCCTCCACCTATTGTTATTGTTACCGCATCATCTAGTTTTGCTCCATTTCCATTAGCTAATTGTCCTACACGATCTCTATCTCCTCCTCACAAGAAATCTCGTATCCTATATCACAAAAGCGTCCTTCATCTCCTATTCCACAATAGGATACACCTCAATCTTATACACCTATTTTGTATGAGACATTTCATTTCTATCATCATGCTAGACCACATGATGTGTTGCATGCTTTGCTTAATGAGTGTTTAATTTTCTTACCTTCTAACCAGTATCATCCACAACATCGTTTACAACATCACTATGATAAACATATTATAACTACTACCGTATCAATGGCCATAGGGATAATGATTGCTTTTCCCTTCATGATCGATTACAAAAATTAGAGGATAAGGGCATCATCTCCTTTGGCTCTCAATCATGTGAGTGATCCATCTCTCCAATCCCTTATCCACGAGCTACTACTCCAGTTGAATTATCTCCTCCTTCCAGTGTTGAGGTCATTGTTTATCCATCACCATAGTTTGGCACTCATGCGTACTCTCCATCGTGTCCATCCATTTCTACACCATCTCATCCACCTCATCCATCACATCATGCTACCACTTCACATTGGCTTCCACATCCCTTGAAATTTACATCTCCCACCACCACTCCAAATTACATTCGGCCTTAGTTCATACGCTCACACTGCTTTCATTTCACATGCTTCCATCGCTTCACGCCACCTTGTTCTATGATAGGTGATTACTATCACCCTACCCTCGATGAAACACTCATGTTATTACACTCCTTACATGAATGTTGAGGTATCTATTATACTAATAACATCTCTTCACATGATCCATCAATTCATTTAGTGTACATTATCGAATAATTTCCCGATGACACACTCTTACTTTACAGTTCATTATTCACTGTTGAGGGGTATTATCTAAATGAACCTCATCATCTATATGTTGGGGGCATCACTAATATTCCCCTATCCTTATCATACTAACATATTATGACTATCTCACACTTTTACACATCACCAAAGGTTATCTTTCAATCATACATTTTCTATCATCACATACATTATACTATCATCATCACACTAATTACACATTACAAGTTAACTCAACAAACATAAACAACACTCAATGCATCAAAGCATCATACATGACAATAAAATAAATCATACATCATCATCACATCATAAAAATTAATACACAACAAATACAATCATCATATGCCAATAAATATATCTATATATATATATATATATATATATATATTCACAAAACATCTCATCACTGGGGTAATTACCTTACATCGAATACATAAATACAAATAATATCTCATCATCTCTCTCACTATCTGGTATCATAAGTTCTATAGAGCTTGATGCCTCGCCACTAACTCCTGTCACCGACCATAAACCATATACCTCTCTACCTACCTATGTAATAGTGTGTTCTTCATAGACTTCTTTGCAAAGTGACTCTGTAATGTAAGGAATTTTGAAAACACATCCTACGCTAAAGGACCACCACCCACCACCTCTTTAGCTCGGTTTTTGCCTCATCCATCTCTCTCAACAACATGGTACACGTCACTACTACTATGGAAAAGGCTTACAAAATGGGCATGTATGCCCGCAATTTCATCCACGCATTTTAACATCCCCCAATCCACAAGTATGTCAAGAGAACATTCCATGTCAATGTGTGGATAGATGTGTCCAAAATAAACCTCTAATACATGTCACCTACAACCAATGACACAACACATTAGATAATCATAACCATCTCAAAAGTAAGTGACCAATCATACAACATAATTGTATAGATAATCACGCTCTACTATCACCACCTTTACATTGTCGGGGCATGTTCTTGCCCTCCACTCCTCCTTCCCGTTGTAATCCCACCATGTCTCGCAGAACAATGGAAAAAAACCCATCGATGCATTGTCCGCCATGCATGGTATGCCTCTGTACACCCCGCATCATGTTTTTTTATTGGATTTATTACTGCATTGGTCTCATATGGCCTAAGAGGTACTATCTCGCTCTCCTATGGTCCCCGCTCTAGCTCCGGCCCTCCTCGGTGCTCTAACCACTCTAACCCATACATATGGCTCTGGGGGCACATCCCGAGCCATACCAAATTGTCAAGATACCCTCTCCACCTAGAATAACTTAGTCACCCCTATAAACTGATCCTCTAACCACATAGTTATCCATGTGCATCGTAACTCTATCACATCCTCTGACCATCCTCCATATCCTCGATATGTACTACATATCATCGCTCTAAACCCATATGATCTATCAAGGCTCTATAATTATCGCTTACATCTTCGCCCACACACACCCCAACCCATATCCTAACAAATATGTCTGGCCTAGCCCACTCTGCTCATAGACCACCAACTAGCCTCAATACTGCTATATGCTCGTAGGCCCATACATGCAATAAAGTAGTCACTCCGATCCCACCTCCATGCTCTTGTGTAAATTTGTAAAGATCTCTATACAGGTGGGCCAACACACATCATTCCTATGCATACCTAGTACCCTCCTCCTCTATCCACTGGAAAATATTGTGCATCTTATATAAGATGCCCACACCACCTCCCTCCACTGTGATTGATGATGCAATCACCATGACTATAAAATTCCACAAGCATGGAACCCCTGATCTCAAAATCACATCCAAGCTAATATGGGTCTCGAAAGAAACTCGAGTCCCCACAAAGTACTGCCTATTGGTCCTCATCTATCTCTTCATATTCTCCACAACCATGACATGTACACTCACCAACAATAGGTAATTGTAGTATCTAATAGACATCCTCTAATGTGATTTTCATCTCACCTGTAGGTAGCCAAAATGTATGTGTCTACACACCATCTCTCACACAATGTTGTTAACAAAGGAATAATATGAGGCACATCCCCCATCATTGTTATGTGTCGCAGCCAACATGGTCCATAACCTCCCAATCATCATCTGATAAACCCAACCCAAGAAATATACTCAAGTGGCGACCACCATGGAACTCCCTCGAATGGATATCCCTCTACACACCATAACACAACTAAAAACAACGTGTTAGAATACTATACATATACAAACATAGCCACTTATGACATCACTATGCATAAAAATTCACGTTTACATTTCTTAGGATAAAAATCGACTATCTAGAAATGGGTACCCGTAAGCGGACATTAACGCCATGTCCTGGGCACTCCGCCCCAAGGACCATTAGTGCCTTCACGGATCTTAACCAAGTCCCAAACATCGAGAAAATAAAAAATATTTTTTTGAAAATATTCACTAAACACGACTACTACATACATATTTTTCAAAAAAAAATCACACTTACCAACTTTGTGTGTCATACGCGATGTCACGATAGCCTCTACCATCTCAAATTGACTAGGTCACGATGCTCTAACTTGCAACATCCTTACACACTTAGAACTCATTCTCACAAATCTAAATAAATGCAAATGAATTGAATAATCACTCTTTCACTCTACTATTTATAGTCACTTTTCATTATTTACTCTACTATGGTCATGTTTTACATTCACTACTCAACTAATACACATCACACGATTTTGCTAATATATTGAGCATTTTTACTCCAGATTTCTATCCCATTTGCTAAATTATCTTTATAATTCTATCTACCATCATATCATACACATGAAACACATGATATTTCTCCTCAACATTGTCTTTCACTTGATCTACACATGTTTTTGTGATATCTATCATACATTGTTTATTAACGGGATAACGCTTTGGTTCATCGCTCGTTCTCCTTATCACTTCAAATTTCACCCAAAGGGAGGCATACAATTGGGGTCATCCTATAATTTCCCTTACACCACTACATGATCATTCAAAACTTATAATTTTTCATTTTTGAAAATTTACTAATACACCATGTGATATTTCATCATTTTCTATTGATTCCCCCTAATGACCTAACTTGAGGCAACAAGAGTAAAATATCTCTTTGAGTAAAATAATCAATCAACCAATCAATATAAAATTTTACATAATCAATCATTCCACATCAAAAACATTAGTCTCGTTTAGTACACTTCATCATGGTATTACATATCTTGTTATGCCTCATGGACAAACACATTGATCCATGGTTCACCATGATATATGTTCTCATTTGGTATGCTCTCCTACCACATCTACACGTTCTTCTACAACATGGAATTCTTTAGATTCCTCTTAGGTACGCATCTCTAATGAGTTTATGTTACCAATATTTTACTCACCAACATAAAGTGGGGAAAATGTAGTCACAAAATCATGCACTTACTACTATTATTATACCACCAAGTATGTTGTTTTATATATGGATCTTGCGTAAAAAAAGTATTCATTGATGACCCATTCCATTTTCCATTCATTTTTCTTGTTGGTATTTTTCATTATTTGTCTCACACATTTTTCACTCACTCACACAGTTCCGGTCAGGTCTTAGGAGTCTTATCTTTTAGTACTCACTTGGTGTTGTCACTAGTCTTTGAATAGGGTGCCTAGATAGGGATTAGGGTACCTGGGGCACCCTGGTCCTTATTTTTAGGCACCCTAGTCCCTCACAAACTTGGTTTTGTTTTAGACATTTGAGGTTGGTCTTTATGGTTTTCCTCTCATCTCCCTAGGTACTAGTCGGCATGTTGGGTCATTAGTGTCAAAATTTGAACAAGAGATCCCTATATAAACACAACATACATACTACCTTATGGGTGGACTATTACTATCAAGGGATAGCTATCTACATAGAGCAAGGGACTATATTTGGGCACTATTCTACATCACACACTAGCATAAGAAGGGGATTATTCATTTTATTCCATCCACCATTTTGCATTTTATCTAGCTACTGCCTAATATCTCTACATCCTAGGCACATTATTACACACACAAGCACATATAACTACATTAGGTTTAAGATGTAGTGCAATGCTCATTCATAAGTCCATCTATTTGGCACTGATGATGGTCCAACCCCTTCATTTACATCTTTATTTTTTTAGGGTTTGATGTTTTGTGTGGGGTTTTGTAGGTGATTCTTCACTACAGTTTATGGAGAAATTAGTGAAATAACTATGACATTCACCTACCAAAGGCTATATACTTGTGAAACCCTAGCGACCATATCAGGATCAGATTCTGAGTTGTTTTTTAGACTAGGGCACCCAAACTTTAGACCATGAAACCCAAAAATGCCCCTATCCCTCTTTAGGTCTGCTAGTATGGTGAGATCTGTCTCTCTTGCTCTTTATAAAGATTGTTGTGACACTCTGCTCCACCATTTCATCACTTTATTTAGTCCTAGATCATTTTGAGGTAATTTCAATTCAAGTAAGTACCTCCCCTTTCATTTTATTTCATTTTAAATTACCAAATAAATTATTTAACATTTATACTTTATTTATGTGTCATTTATCATAGTTGTACATTTCTTATTTTAATAAAATATTCATATTTTATTGAATCATATATGTGTAAATACTAGGTGAAATGACCCATACTAAGGACCTTTCGACCAAAATTTTAGGCGAATGGGATGGTATCTCGACTCACTGAAAATTCACCATTTCCAATTTTCTAAAACACGAATATTCACGAGTTTACAAAAAATTCTCGCTAAAATTTTCCCTAGAGAGAAGTAACCATACTATCATGGAGATGGTGCATTACATGATTGATGATTCAAGAGGGCGAAAACATTCTAGGCCAAATCGGTAAAGACTACAATGTACTTATTGATTAGAGTGCTCATAGTTTATCTTAATGGAATAACTCCACATGAAGCATGGTCAGATCGAAGCCATCCTTTGTGCACCTCATAGTATTCAGGTGAAAAGATAACATGCACATACCTAAGTAGAAGTGAAAGAAGATAGATATGAAATCATAGAAAAACATATTAATTAGATGCATTGAAGAAGAAATTGGGTACAAATTAATGGATCTGAAGACTAAGAGAGTCTACACTAGCATAGATGTTTAGTTCTATGAGAAGAAAGAAATTGAGGCTACTTTCATAGACTCACCCGATGCACAAAGCACCCTTATTATATAAATAAAAGTAGATGTTCCTAGTAATGATGAAAATTATGATAGGGATGATGATGATGATCGACATGACCATAACCCATGGGAATAATTCAACATATGCCTAAGTGGTATACAAACATGATTCGAGATGCAAATTTAGATGCTCTTCCAAACACATCCACTACCGGAACACGAAATCACAACAAATCTCATGAAGAGGTAATTTTTCCTTGAGTAGATTTATTAAGTCTATTGAGCCCTCTACTATCGGTAAATACCTATAATCAAAATCTTCGAAAGATGACATAGATGTTGAGTATCAATCAATAATGATAAATAACACATGACAATTTGTCGATCTTCTACTAGATAAGAATCTCATTAGATATAGATGGATATTAAAAATAAGTACGAATCAGATGGGACCATTAAAAAGTAAAAATCAAGATTTATAGCAAAGGGATATGCTTAGAAATAAGGCATAGAATATGATGAAAAATTTTCCCCTATAACTAAGATCAAAATGATCAGATGATATTTTCTCTAGCTAGATAGTTTGATGGAATGTCCACTAGATGGATGTGAAAATTTACTTTTAATTGAATATTCATAGGAATAATTCTACATGACTCAACTAGATGTTTTTTCATACCTGGAGAAGAAACAAAGGTATGTAGAATCATCAAATCTATGTATGGTCTTAAACAAGATCACCGGGCATGGTACATCAAGATTTATGAGAATCTCATTCACCATGGATTCGAGAGGAATTAATATGATCGAAATATCTACATCAAGAAACAAGGAGGAGATATTGTCATAGTTGTTGTATATGTCGATGATCTAGTCATCACCAAACGCATTGAAGATGATTGTTGTAACAAACAAAGATCTTAATAAATCATTTGACATGATAGATTTCAAGCTCATGTACTACTATCTTTGATGTAAGTATGGAAAAAGGATAATCATATCTTTATTTCTCAGTTAAAATATGCCAAGAAAACACTTGATAAATTCAATATGATGGATTGTACATCGATTTCTACACCTATAGAGACAAGACTTAAATTGTCTCATACATATCCATCTCCACTGGTAAAGGTAATTCTCTATCGAAAATTGATTAGGAGTATCAATTAATTGACTTATACTAGACCGTATATTAGATTTGCAGTCAACTATATTTCACGGTTCATATAATAACCTATAAGTTGTCATTGGAAAACAACAAGACAGATCATAAGATATATCAAGGACCATACTATGTATTTTGGTCTAAAGTACAAGAAGAATGATAAATTATTCTTAAATGGATATTCTGATTAAGATCATGTAGGTAACATTGATGTTATGAAATCCACTTCTATATTTTTTTATGTTTGGGATCTAATCCAATATCATGGGGAAGAAAGAAACAAAACTTTATTTCTTGATCTTCCACAGAAGATGAATATCGTGTTATAGGTGGAGTTGTTTGTGAAGTGATATGGCTATGTTGCATACTTGAGGGACTTGGAGTACCACATGATAAATCCACCACCATGTATGTTGACAATGAAGGTGTTCTAAAACTTGTTTACAATTCATTGTTTCACAAGAGAATGAAGAAAATTGAGGTACATGTTCATTTCATTCACAAGAATGAATGAGAAAATATCTTCACAAAGTCACTTGCAAAAAAAAACTCAATATTTTTAGAGATTTCCTCTCCTCTCCTCTTGAGTAAATGCAAAACTAAGTGGGGAAAGTTTGGTGGAACCTACTAATAATAGTAAATTTCCATTGTATTTTGTTGTTTATCATAGGTCATAAGTTATTATTGTTCTAGTTAGGAAGTTACCGTGGGTAAATATTTGTTTATTTTTTTAATATATTATTATGTGGTTTAATAAAGATCTCTTTTATTATTTTTTTAATGTATAGTTTTCTAGTTCATTTGTTGCACCTTTGTAACAAATCCTTGTTTGTATTATGTTGTGTAATATCTATAAATATTGCAGCATTCCATTACTCCGTAACTTGATTGATTTATCAATACAATAGTCAATATGTTGTCCCTATTATTCACTTACATATGATGAGGTGGATATTAATAGATAATATAAATAAGATGAGGCACTTCAATTCTCAACACTTAAAATTTGACACTTGGATTATTGTAGAACATATTGATTTGTGATCTAGTAAAATAACATATGAATACAAAGTTTGAGTAGATCGCTTGTAGTTGTAAGGGATGGATTCAAATTATTTTTCATGACCTTCTTAGCATGTTTTTGAGATGAGATCTCCTATATATGCCCCTGAATATCATATGTTCATTTAATGGGTTAAGTTGTTAATGTTGATATAGATAATATTTATGATAGATTTCCCACTCAAATGATCCTTTAAGGAAACCAACATATCTTGTGCATTTGAAATGATGAATGTTACAAACACAAGGGACACATGTTCTTTAACCCGTGGAAAGGTTCATTGGTCAAACTGTCACAATCCCAAAATATTGTCTAGGCTAAAGATGGAATCATATATGACATATGAGGTAGTATATAGATAATCCGAATAGGTAGTATATAGTTAGTATATGGGTAATTGCATGGAAATGGGGGTGAAAAGGGGTCTAATTGGACACTTTTTCTAAAATATATAAAACTTTAACTTGTATGAGTTGTTTGAGATATTTACACTAAAAATTTGAATATGTTATAAGAACATGAATCATAGCATTTCGAGTCTAGTTTCTAAACTACTATTTAAAAAAAAAATGGTTAAGTGTAAGTGGGTTAAATATATATATTTTTATTTTTTTCTTGAGTTACCTAGGGAGAGGGCCCTAGCCCTTGTGGCATCACTAGCCCACACCGGCCATGGAACCATCCAAGGATGGTAGTTTAAGCTCTCGGTGAGCCCACAGATTAAACCACATTATCATGGTACCCTATCACCAGGGTATCTAAACCGTCGGTAGTAGGCATCCTTAACACGGAGCTGAGATTTGAACCTTGGACCTCCCAATTACAAGGAAACCCAAAACCATAACACAACTAACCATTGATGTAAGTGGATTAAATATATAAAATTTCAATAGTGCTCTGTTTTTGTAAAAACACATAGTAGATAGCTGGTCATGCCCCCATTTTTAGCACTATTTAGTAATTTTTAAAACCCTTTGGTAGAAATATAGAAGCATCTAGTTTGTGATAGAATTTTAAAGATTTTTTTAGTGAGTATATTTTTAATCATTTTTCAATTACAAAGATTTAAAAAATTAACAAATAATGGATAGCTAGCCATGTTCTCCTAACTACCTCAAAAATATCGAAAATTAGATTTTTTAATATGTGTAGAAACAGTCCTTGTTTGAGATTGTATATTTTTGAATTTGGAAGTTAAAATATATATATATATATATATATATATATTAAATATATATATATATATATATATATATATATATAAAAGATAAGCATTTATTATATTAAAAATAGAGGTATAAAATACATAGTTTGAAATAAATATAACTGAAACCTTACAATAGTCAAAAATATTATATATATATATATATGTGTGTGTGTGTGTGTGTGTGTGTGTGTGTGTGTGTGTGTGTGTATAGAAAGAGGATAGTTTTCTTGATGTTGTAGGATTTTTTTATGAAAGATTGGAATCGTTTTTGTAGGAATTGTCATGGTGAAAAGTGAGTTTTTTCATTTTTGTCAAAAACACATAGGTTGTTGTGATGTAACAGTCCAAGGCTCATGTTTGGGAAATCAAAGTAATTACAAGCCTAGAAAAGCTATGTTTGTGTGCATAATTAAAGGAAACATGGACACACTATAATGCGTACACGTTTCTTTAACACTTATTTCACTAAATCTGGACTTATTCTAGTCTCGAGCAACTTAAAAACATAGGCAATATCGAATCCAATATTATTAGTTTTGGATTCAAAATGATATCTTCAAAATCACACATATTAGAATCCAAAATCGCATATATTGGAATCCAAAATCACATATATTGGAATTTACTACACTCCAAAGTCCCATATATTGGAATCCAAAAATCAAAATATTGGAATCTAAAAAATCAAATATTAGAATATGTTATACGAGCTAGCAACTGTTGGGCATTATCTATGCTTTGGACTAAACAAAACACGTATTTGTTTTATACGGGCTAGCAGAAACTAGACATTATTTATGATTTGTTATAAATAAAATATGTTTTAGTTTTATACGGGCCGTGACTGACCGCTAGGCATAATTTATGATTTGGACTAAACATATTGTGTATTTGTTTTATATGGGCTAGCAGCCACTAGGCATTATTTATGCTTTATTATAAACAAAACATATTTATGTTTTATACAAGCTAGTGACCATTAGGCATTATTTATGCTTTAGACTAAACAAAACATGTATCAATTTTATATGGGGTAGCACACGCTAGGCATTATTTATGTTGTGTTATAAATAGAACATGTTTCTATTTTATACGGGCTAGCGACCACTAGGCATTAGTTATGTTTTGGAATAATGTTTTTATCAGTTTTTAAATGTCTTTAAGATTAAACTATGTATATTTGAATAATTAAACTTCCTTATGGCCTAACAACTGCTTGGGTAGTAAAATTCAAGATATGTGAGACATTTCCGTGTTCATTCAATATGATGTGATTGAACCTCGGTGTAACCAGAGAATAACTAAAGATATTCTAAAGAAACTATAAGAGGGCGACTATTTAGAGTAAAATAATGTAATTAATCAGAAACAATTTCATATATATTTTCAAATTTAAGTATGGATACGAAATTAATTAAAATTATCTATAAAACTAACCCGAGATATATTTGTGTATTCAAATATAGATATGGAATAAATTTAAATTGCTTTACTAAAGATAAGACTCGTAGTAAAACATTTTAAGAATTATTTGAATTTTATTGTAACACTATTCCTAAAGATCTAGGATCCCAAATTAACAATATAAATCATAAAAGCTCCAAAAAACTCCCTTTAATTCGGTTTTTGAACAGATAAAATCCTCGAACATATTCCATGTCCTTAAATGGTAGTAACAAATGACACAACTAGGTGTTAAATTTGACGCTCATTTAGACGCTTTTAACGATTTTAGTTGTAAAATACTTGCAAATATTTGAAATAACCGTCACATATGACTTGCATATTTTAGATATGACTCTCATTTTTTTAGAGATTTATATAAAATATATATTAAAAATATTTAAAATAATTAAGTATATACAATATAATTTTATATTTATTTTATGAACAAAGTGTAAAAATAATACTATTTTACATTTTTTAAGGATAGTTTTGTAGATAATTCACACACATAAATTATACAATCATAATCTCAACTTATAATCAATGAAAATATAAATACTCCCAACTTATGTTTGTACAATCTCAATATGCAATAAAGTTAAGCGGACTTTCATGATAACATATGAATGTATATATTCTTTAAAATGTTAAGTAGTACCATCATAATAACATTTTGACATGATAAATAATTATTTAGTATTTTCTTGCTCCAAAAATTTGATGCCCTCTACCACATTTAATCCCTGAGACACTATTTGTGATATGTTTTTGTACAAATTGGCCATCAACCATTTATCTTTTTTTAAGTCTTTGCATATGCTTTTCATCCCAGCCATAAAATTTTTAGGAGGGTTTCCCTTTGCACCTAATGTAATAGATAAAGTGTTTTTAGAATTTTAAGAAATTGTTTTTCTACTCTAAACCGTTTCTAGATCTCTTATTACAATTTCGTTGACTATATTGCAATGTTCCTTTCCCCAAGTGAGTCTTGGATTCAATACAGTTGATATTTTTTTATTGAAGCCCGTTGATATCTTTTTAACATCAATAAAAATGAGATTATCAGACCAAAATCCCAATTCACAACATGGTGATAATAGTTTTATAAATTTTGAAAAGCGACCTCGTAGGTTGAAAACATTCATACTGGACTCGAATGACATCTTCATATTGTATGTTTTGCTTATCCCATATAACAAGTCCTCCATTTATAAAATAAGTAAATAAGTCTTGTTACTTTTTGTGTTAGTGTGGGTTATTATTTATCATTTTTTTAATTTATTAGGATAATTCGACACTTTTTTAGCCCTAAAATTGTTGGGTTAGCTTACTAGTTGTGTTGAGTTAGCTTCTCGCTTATGTGGAGTTAGCTTACTAGTCTTTTGGAGTTAACTTAACTACTAGTATCGCTTAGTGGGAGTTCTTTACCACCGATTGAGGTAGTAGTTGCACTTCCCTCCTCCTATATGTATATCTTTCTTATTGAGTAATTCAAGTCATTATATTGTAATGCATTGAGAATTATGGATTATGATGGATTTCCATATATGGTATTTTAGCTCTTATGTCTTGAAAATCTAATGTGGTGTGCTATTATCATCCAAGATCACGCCTTGGAACAATCTTCTTATCGCTCCTTTTATGATATCATGGCTACGAGATGATGTACACATCCATCTCGTAAGTTTTTCTTTGCAATCAAGGGTTTATTATTTTCATGTATTTGGAAATTTTTAGCACTTTTCTCGCAATATGCATTTTTATACAAAACAGATTGTGTAATTTTCAAGGTACCAAAACCCTAGAATTGACTGTAAACTCGACCATGTTTTGAGATAGTCAAATCTGGGAATTTTTAAGGGTTATTGACACATTTCTTTTTAAAATCAGACAATTATGTACAAACATATTTTTTGACTAAAAAATTATATCAACTTTCTAGGTTTTTCGAGAAACTTTCTGGGTTTCTCTCTATTTTTGATATAGGTGCCAGAAAAAGAGATATTTATAGTCAAAGTTTGTATTAACAATTGTACTTTTTGGTTGCATTCTTTTATCCATTAGATATAAGTGTGTACTTTCTAGATGCATTCTTTTACCCTCTTGATATTTCTATTTTGAATGCGATTATATCCACTTTGGATGTAGATCTATACCCTCTGGTGCATTTTTTATCCATTGGATATAAACGTGTACCTTATAGATGCATTATTTTACCTTATGGATATTTCTATTTTAGATGCAGTCTTTTATCCACTGGATGCAAATTTGTACCCTATGGGTGCATTTTTTATCCATTGGATATAAGTGTGTACCTTCTGGATGCATTCTTTTACCCTCTATATATTTCTGCTTTTAGATGCGAGTCTTTTTTATCCAATGGACGAAGATATGTACCCTCCGGGTGCATTCTTTCATCCATTAGATATTGACGTGTACCCTCCGAATGCAATGATTTACCCTCTCGTACATTTATGTTTTTGACACGCAATTTTATCCTTTGGTCTCAAGCATGTATTGTGTGGATGCACTCTTTTACCCTTTGGACATTTGGGTGTCATATGTACCTTTAAAAACAAATCAGCATTAAAATATTATTTTAATAGAAAAACTTCTAGAGCTCATAAATTTTGATCCGTAGCTCTGATTAAGGTTATTTATTTTTTTGAAATTATGTATTTTTCAAGATCTACACATTGGTGACATTTTTGTACACATATTTCAAATGTAAAAGGTACTTTTACTCATTGTAATATTTACATGCACTCAATTATAAAGTACCAAATTTGGGAGGGTGTTGTAATCACTTGTGGATGTAATTTTGGTTGAGCCCGACGTCCTAAAATTTTGGGTATTGAATTATTGTATCTATGGGTGTATACATTTATATCTCGCTTGTTTGTTAAGATATTTTAGATCTATATTTTTGACACATTTTTTGGCATGTTGATAGTCTCTCTTGTGGGGGATATATTTAGGTGAATTCCAATTTTAGTTTGTCGTGTTTGAGTAGTTAATTTTGGGAACTCATACAAATCATTAATTTCATTCTACCCATTCAAGTATGGGAGGGTGTGGTTTTGATACCAATTCTTTGGGTTTCGTGTCCTTTCCTTATTACATGTTGATACTACTTCTTTGGGTTTCATGTCCTTGCCTTGTTATCTTGGCTTTTCTTGGATTGTGCCACTTCTATTTATTTGGATCTTGTGTCCTTGCCTTGTTTCCTTGGTTGTTCTTGGATCGTGGCACACCTATTTGTAGCAGTTGATCAAATTATGTTTGGTGTTTTTTTGCACTTTTGACGTCACTCCATTGACATTATCCTCGTGATTGAGCTATTCGTGAAGACCAAAGTGTAAGTTGTTTTTGAGTTCTATTATCGAGCGGGATTCGCACCATACAGTGCACACAACACTTCTTCGACATTGTACAATTTTTTTGAGCCGAGATTTTGAGGATATCTTGTAGTGGGATTTTTCTCTCTACTTTGTTATTACTGGTTTTGGGTACCTTGTGGTGTCCAATTTTCCTAGTTATTTTAGGTGGGTACCTCATTAGGCCTTGTTGCCAGGACCCACCTTATTTTTTACCTACCTAAGCTATGCTTATGGGAGGGTGTTAGTGTAGGTTATTATTTATCTTTTTATTTATTTATTAGAATAATTCTTACACTTTTGTTATCCCTACACTTGTTAGGTTAGCTTGCTTAGGTGTACTAGTTGTGTGGAGTGTTGAGTTAGCTTCTCAGTTATGTGGAGTTAGCTTACTAGTCTTTTGGAGTTAACTTAACTACCAGTTTTAGTTAGTGGGAGTTATTTACCATTGATTTATGTAGTAGTTTCACTTCTCTCATCCTATATGTACATCTTTCTTATTGAGTAAATCAAATCATTGTATTGTAATGTATTGAGCATTATGGATTATGATGGATTTCCATATATAGTATTTTAGCTCTTCTATCTTGAAAATCTAATGTGGTGTGTTATTATCATCCGAGATCATGGCTTGGAACAATCTTCTTATATTTCCTTTAAACCTACAGGAAGTAAACAAATTTTATTGTTATCATTTGCATATCAATTATAGCCAATTGAAATAAACAACATTTTAGCTTAAGGCTACTAGTTACCAATTGAGATTATCACTTCAATTACACCGCTTTTACCCATTATTGATCCTTTACGCAATATCTATTTAAAATAAAAATTCATCAATTCATAATCTATTTATTACTATTGAAAATGAGAGAATAATGTATTTGAAATAAAAATTAATCAGTTTGTAATTGATTTCATGCTATGGAAAATGAAATCTTAATTGGAAAAAAGCAGTGGTTTCTGTGGTAATATGGTAAGTACAATATGAATTTTTCTCTATCTTATGATTGAAGTTTAATGGCTTCTAGGCTACACTTATATTCACTGAACCACTCCTTGGTAAAAATAGTCCTCATCTATTGATGAGGATTTGCACCGCTTGGTTATGTCATCATTGTTTGAACTACACTTTGTTGGAAAACCTTTAATGAGGCTACCTAAGTGTTTCTATAAATACCCACGAGAGGGTTCAAGATGTATGCGCTTTTGTTTATGATTATGTTGAAACCAAAACAATGTTAATTCAATATAAGTAGTCAATATGTAGTAGTGAATCAACAAAAATTTGTAGAAAGTATGCAGTTGTGAATCAACAAGATAATTATTAAAGTAGGTTTTTAGTCTAACCATTAATGTATTGAACGTGGATGCATAAATTCCACTAAGTTCTATACTTTGTTTTAAATTTTTAGCATAGATTAAAAATGGATTTCCTTAAACTTTTTCTTCTATCAGTATGCCAAGAATATAAACTAATGTCTATTAGTTATCATTTCCCATAAATTTGTGGACCTTATAAATGGTTATGTTTTAAAATCCACATGGATAACATACTGTGTTTTTACTGTTTATTCATGTTGGAAACTTTTCTCCTCCATGATTACATTCTCCAGTTTTAGGTTTTCTCGTATAATCATTTAATGTCTCATAAATTTGTGGGAATTATTAGTGGTTTTATTTATAAATTCACATCACTAACATACAAGGATTTGATTTTATATTCATGGAATATGTGCCTACGTCCTCCACATCTATCATCAGAACTGCAAAAAACATAATATTGTTAGATAAATGAAAACCATGGCAATTGAAAATAGAGCTCATTAAACATATTTATAAAATGATTGAATGCCAATCACCTTGTTGAATTGATTTTATAGCATTAAGTTGAAAGGGTCATTCATAAGCTCTTATAGTTTTTGGTTGTCTGCATAAACAATAAATGTATAAGTAGCTTATATCGGTTCAAATCCATTAAACAAAATAAATTGCTCAATTTGTTTACGATGATGATCCTTTCTTCATATGAGAGTAGTAACGCTTTCAAAAACAACAGATGGATTGGAATCAAATAATGCACACAATGTGATACTTCCACCATAAATCACTATTATTAGAGAATTTTGGGAACAACATCGAGTGAACATCTCATCCTAGAACTCATAATATCGTTCGTAAGGAAAAGGATGGATGTTTCCTTGTAGGAAAATTTCACTTGCAGCTACAAAATTTTGTGGCGCTTCTCTATCCACTCCCTTGTGACTTATTCTCTCTCATCATCATTATTTTCACAATTGTACACCCCACTTATTGAGTACATTAGACATAAATTTTCAAATTTCCCATTGTTTTTGTAGAATTTTTATCATCCATCCATAATTGAATCTTCATTGTCTTTAACCTTTTCCATGTATTTTTACTATCTCTTAACATTTTTGAATAATAAATTGGTATGAGAACAATAATAATACAATCTAGCATGCTTGTTTCGATAAATTTTAATAGCTCCATTATCACATCAGAAGAAATATTGCTAGACAAATTACAAAAATTAGTGATCACACATTCAACATTGAAAGGATTAGTCAAAGGAATAGCTGATAAAGTTGAAAGAAGATGGAATGGATATGCACATTGACAAGTAAAATATTATGTGTCTTCCATCCTTTCTGGTATATTTCCATCCATTGACATCACATAGTTGTCTAATATTGTCTAAGCCTCAATGGGAAGAACTTCTTCCACCTCAGGATTTTTTTACGTTTTTCCTTTTTTCCCCTATATGGGAATCATATTTTATTTTTCCCTTTCTCTCTTCACCCAACAATACATACAATTGTGATAGTGTGATTCATGTAAATTAAATTTTTCAATTACATTGATTCATCATAGGTCATTAATACAATATTATCCAAATGTTTATTTTTCAAATAATTTAGAAAAAATTCTCTCATCTTTCTATCTCCTTTTATTGTCCGGAAGTAAGAATCAAATGTCTCGTATTATTATGCTTGCCTCAAAAATTCTAGTTAATCAAACATCCCCGATTTCACTTTATTAGCTAGTACTAATAGCTCTTCATTAGTCATTCCTCTAAAGAGCCTTGAATCAATTGGATATGAATTTTTCTAGTGAATTTGGCTGAAAGTTAACCTGATTATCCTTAATAAGTGAACAAGAAAGGTCACTTGATTTAAACAACTGAAATTTTATTGTCCATTTAGTCCATATATCATCAAGAAACAATAGAAAAGTCCATTTATTATATTGACTCCCTAGTTTTTTCACTTGGAAAATTGAAAGGAATTGATTCTCAAAGTTTTGCATTTAAAGGAAAAATATTTTGTTTATCTATTTATATGATGAAAGTAATTGTTAATAACCAATGCAATATAATTAAAATGCACATTACATTCCACTCTTCTACCTTTTTTCAGTCTGAGACATTGAGGACATCCTAGCAATTGCCAAACTAATCTAGATTTGTACAAAAATCAATAAACTTGGTTTTTATACAAGTTTTTTTACTTTATTCTTGCAAATATTAGCAATAGCCTTCATAGTTTCTTTTATAGATAGAATGTGAGCCTTTCAAAACCATAGCCTTGAATGTAAATAATTATAAGTATCTAAGCCCAAATTTTTTTTGTGCACATATTGTATGTTGGCCATCAAGTATATAAAATTTCACATCATCCCTTTCCAATTCATTCGGATCATGGAGTTCTACAAGGTTATTTGTAGACTATAAGAAGGGAAGAATAATTTCATCCCTATGTGTAGGAATAACATTTATCAACATGGAGTGGACAAGGTCAACATTTTCATCATCTATAGGATGATATTGATATTCTAGAGGTGCTACATGACACCTTGAAACATCAATTAAAAATACTTCACCATTGAATAAAAAAAAGAAACTGATTGAATAGTTGAAGGTTCAATTTTCTAGAATATAGTGGTTTATTTCTTCAACAATGTAGCTGATTTAGTATTCTTTTTCAACCCAGGAAACTTTTATTTAGATGGGTCGATATCCAATTTAGATAACTATGTTCACCTCATTGTAGTAAACATCTTGACATGTTTTGGAGGTGAAAGAAAACCTTTTCTATTCAAGAAATGACAAACAAAAGAGGTTTTTTTATTTCTACACAATTTTTTGAATAGTGTAAAAATACCATTATGAATTTCTTCTGCATTTGAACAACCAGTATTATCGGAATCTATAAGCACCCAAAATTTCCAACCATATTGTGAATAAGAATATGGTGTGTTGTATATCGAGGCTTACATCTCCCATTTCCTGAATAAAAAAATTCCAAATCCATATACAGAATAAGACACTTATTGTTTTCAAAGTCAATGTGTTCGACATAAACACGCAATGTCCCTGAATCAATAACTTCTGAGGATAAAACTATACCAAATTACTCATGAGTTTCATCTATATAAAAACAACCACATGTCAACATGGTAGTTTTCAGGAAATGGATTTCAATGAACAATTCCTCGTATTTTTCTTCCAACAATTACCCCCTTCGATGAATGGAATTATTGAGAATGGAGCGCGAATACTAGAAGAAATTTTACCTATAGTTGGGGTAGAATACATTAATAATAAGTTCATTTATGAAATATAATTTTTTTTGCATTGTCTGATAAGGAATACAAGTACTATTGTAGCGATCACCAACCTCTAGAGTTCCTTACTTTGTATCATTGGAGAGTAATTAACTTAATGGAACTAATGCGACACTAGGCTTTAACTAGACATTAGTAGTATCATTCAAAATGGTTATAATAATTACAGAAATTTAATCCTCTTGACTATTGTATGCCCTATATACACTTATTTCACATCGTCTTGTTTAACAAAAATACTTAGCGATCGCTAACTCTGGTAATGTGCTTTTTTCTCAAAAACTCTCTTCAAAATACCAAACATTCGATCTTAGTGTTCTCTACACTATTCCATTCAATAGGTGTAAATGACCAACAAGGAATGTTTTAAGTTGTCCATTTATATGTTGACCAGAAGCTTATCTTCCATTAGGATCTATATTTTTAATGTTCCTGTCATTCCATCTATGTAATGTTATATATTGTTCGACTCAATGATAATCCTATCAAAAGGTGAAAATGAATGCTTATCCTTTCAATGCATCATAAATGGCTATAAATTTTTTGGATAATTTATTTTATTATTGATTTTATCCACAAACTATGAATTATTGTCTATTATTTTTAAGAGAGTGTTTGAGCAACAAATCACATTAACGAAGTTAACAACCGTTAAGAATTTTTTGTTATACAAGACAATGTAAAATAAATGTATATTAGATTTACTCAGAGTTGAGAGGATTAAATATCTGTAACAACTCTAAGTAATATATTTAAAGCATAGTGGTCCTTAGGAAATTCCACAATAATCTATCAAATACAATTGGGAAGGATTACACATTTACTAAAAAAGTATGTCCCTAGAAACTCTAGCCATTTTCATTGAAAGATTGTAGTTGAGAAGGTCATGATGGGTTATACTTATTTGCTAAAAGATTTGATTATTAAAAATGTTTAGTGAGTGTCTCTACACCAAATGTCTATTGTTTATTACTCGATTATAAGTTAGATTTAACAGGTATAAACCAGCAGGTAGAAACCATAGTTCAGATTTTCTTGAATATATTTATTCATATACCTCGTGCTCTGAATATTAACTATTGGATAAATATCCAATGAGGTAGGAGGACCATATTTATGAAGACAACAGACTAGTCTTCTATACTAGAATAGAGATCAATTTTAACAAGGGCCTTTGACAATTCCACAACAAGCTATCAAATATAAGGGAAGGATTACACATTTCCTAAACAAAAGTATGGCCCTAGCAACTCTAGCCATTTTAGTAGAAACATTGTAGTCTAGAAGGTCATGATGGGTTATACTTATTTGTTAAAATATTTTATTATTAATAATGTTTATTGAGTGCCTCTACACCAAGGGTCTATTTTCTCTTACTCTGATTATAAGTTAGATTTAATAGGTATAAACCAGCAGGTAGAAACCATAGTTCAGATTTTCTTGAATATATTTATTCATATACCTCGTGCTCTGAATATTAACTATTGGATCAATATCCAACGAGGTAGGAGGACCATCTTTATGAAGACAACAGACTAGTTTTCTGTACTAGAATAGAGATCCATTTTAACAAGGTCCTTAGGCAATTCCACAACAAGCTATCAAATAAAATCGGAAGGATTACACATTTCCTAAACATAAGTATGGACCTAGAAACTCTAGTCATTTTCATGGGAATATTATAGGCTATAAGGTCATGATAGGTTATACTTATTTGTTAAAATATTTGATTATTAACAATGTTTATTGAGTACCTCTACCCCAAGGGTCTATTTGTAAACTTTAGAAACAGGGGTGGAAGCTTGATAAACTTTATTAATATCAATCAACCAAAGATACAATGGAGTGCTACAATTCTTATAGGAATCGTACAACAGATGAATACAAATATAATTGTTACAACATCTTCCAAAATACATCCGGAAACAATAACTAACTAAATAAAAAAATATTATTGCAACAATAATGCAACAAATAAACAATACAACACGTTATAAATAAATATAACCAAATAACAATAAATAAATAATCTAACTATGTAATGCATAATTAATTAAAATAATAATGTATTTATCCTAACAAATTTTAATTTTTCATTTTCTAAAGGGATGAGGAGAGGAACTCTTTGAACAACTCAACCTTGTCAAGTATAAGTGACTTTATGAATATATCTACCCATTGTTCAGCTGTTGGAAAAAATTGAAGTTGTATGTTGTGCTTCAACACATGCTCGTGTATGAAATGAACATGTACCTCGATGTGATTTTTTATTTCATTAAAAATTGGATTTTGAACAAGTTTGAGAACACATTCATTTTCAACATACATGGTGGTTGGTTTGTCCTGTGGTATTCTAAGTCCTTCTAGTATGCGACGTAGCCAAATCACTTCACAAACATCTTCTCTTGCAGAATGATACTTGACTTCTATGGAAGAACAAGAAATAAATTGTTGTTTCTTACTTCCCCATGATATTGGTCCAGATCCCATAAAGAATACAAATCCTGAAGTGGATTTTCTATCATCAATATTGCTTACATGATCTTAATCCAAATATCCTGATAAGAAGAAGTTGTCGTTCTTCTTGTATTCTAGACCAATATTCATTGATCCTTTGAGATACCTCAAGATGCTCCTTTCTTCTTTCCAATGAAAAAATTTGAGTTCTTGTATGAACCTGGATAGATAGATTATTACAAAGATGATATCTGGTCTAGTGTAGCTTAGGTAAATGAGACTCCCAATCAACTGTTGATAGAGAGTAGCATTTACCTCAGGAGATGGATCTGAACAAGATAACTGCAATCTGTTCTCCATAGGTGTAACAATCAGTGTGTAATCCATCATCCTAAATTTCGCAAGCGTTGTATTAGTATATCTCATATGAGAAACAAAGATGTGATTCTCTTTCTGCCATACTTCAAATCCAAGACAATAGTGCATTAGACCGAGATCAGTCATGTTGAATGATTGATTAAGATCTTTCTTCATTGCATCAATCATCCTCACTGAACTACTAGTGATGACTAGATCATTGACATAGAAAACTAAAATCACAATCTTCCCCCTTGATTTTTGAGGTAAATATTGGGATCGTATGGATTTATAACAAATCCATGTTGTACGAGACGCTCATCAATTTTGATGAACCATACCGGGTGCCTATTTGAGGCCATACATAGATTTCCTAAGTATGTATACCTTTTCTTCTTGACGAGGTACTACATATCCCTTAGGTTGAGTCATGTAGACTTCTTCTTGTAAATATCCATTTAGGAAAGAACTTTTTACATCCATCTGATGGACTTTCCAACCAAATCATAGTGCCTAGAGGAAAGATCATCCCGATTGTTTTGATCTTATCCGTGAAAGTAAATGTCTCCTCGTAGTCAATTCCTTCTTGTTGTGTATACCCCTTTGCTACAATTCTCACTTTGTACTTGTCCATGTTCCCATATGATTTTTACTTCATTTGAATATCCATCTATATCTAATGGGTTTCTTCCCACAGTGGAAGATCAAAAAGTTGCCAAGTATTATTTTTCATCACCGATTGATATTCAAAGTGTCCATGGCATCTTTCCAAGCTTTTAACCGTAGGACTTCCTGACTATAGAGGGCTCATCGACTCAATAACTCTACTCATCAAAGCACATTTGACTTCTTATCTTGATTTACTATGATTCTGTGGTCCAGGGGTGGATGTATCCAGTGGAGCATCCATTCTTACATCTTGTAATGTGATAGTACACCAATTGGGCATACGCTCAACTGATCCCATGGGTTGTGGTTCTATTTGATCAACACCATCATCCTCATCATCACTTTCATCATCTGTGGGAACATCAACTTCAATTTTTACAACTAGTGAAGAATCTACATCAGGTGAGTCTGGAGGAGGAGACTATGCTTCCTTCTTCTCAAAAAACTCAACATCTCTACTAGTGTAGACTTTTTTGGTCTTTAGATCCATCAATATGTACCCAAGAGTCTCTTCACTGTACCCAATGAAGACGAGTTTCTGTGACTTCATGTCCAATTTATTTATGTTCTACTTGGGTATGTACATAATTTATTTGCACCTAAATACTCTAAGGTGTGCAATAGATGGTTTCCACTTTGACCATGCTTCTTGTGGTATTAATCCTTCAAGATAAACTATGGGTACTCTATTTAATAAATACATTGTTCTCTTTAGTGCTTCTTCCTAGAATGTCTTTACAAGTCCATAGTCATCAATCATGCATTGCACCAATTCCATGATAGTATGATTTGTTCTCTCAACAACACCATTATCTTGCGGTGTGTGTGTGAGGAGGTATTTGTCGACGAATCCCATAAGCTTGTAGGTAGTGTTTGAACTAATTATCAGGTGAATTCCCCCTCAATTTGAGTGGAGAGTTTTGATGTGACGATCAATTTTGTTCTCAACATCTACTTTGAAATTCTTGAAGGTTTTACAAGATTCACTTTTCTTGCGAAGACAAAAATCCACATTTTTCTTGAATAATCATCAACACATAGCATGAAGTACTAAAATCCAAAATGACTTAGTTACATCAGACCATAAAGATTGGTATGAACCAGATCAAGCTTACCATGAGCTTGATATGTACTTTTCTGGAATGAGGCTCTATGTTGTTTACCTATTAGGCAGTGAGGACACTTTTCTATATCCTTATGAAGAGATGGTAGCCCATGTACCATATTGCGTCGGCGAAGTGTCTCGAGATACTTGAAACTAACATGACCAAGTCTTCAATGCCATAACTATGCTTGAGATAGAGTTCTTAGCCACAAGTGTCTGATCATCTCTGTGGAAAAAATCAAGTTGGAACATGCGTCCCACATTGGAGGCTTTTGCAACTATTTTCGAACCTTATGATTTATCTCGAATTAAACACGTTTTCTTACCGGAATGACTATAAAATTCAATTTTTAAGTTGTGATCTAGGAGTTGACTAACTGAAATTAGATTCTTTGTCAACCCAGGGACATATAAGACATTTGATAGTCTACAGTTGTGTGAACCAAGGGGTAGAGAAATGTTCCCAATCCCCTGAACTGTATATAAAGAATCATCACCCAACAAAACATGGTTTTTCAAGGCGTGTCCCTCATTGAAGTAAACTAGTCTTTGTGGTTGGTCATGTGTCAAGTGGCTCCCGAATCAACATACCATACATCACTAGATGATGTGGAAGGTTCACTTGATTGAGTAGTGTACAAGAAGTCTTCATTATCTGAATGTTCTTCTTGCTCAGAAATATTTCCTTGCTTACGAGGTCTTCTTTTCGCTTCCTTTTTCCCTTGATTGTAGTTTGTATGTCCCTTGTGATATTTTTGGTGTTGAGGTCTAGAGTTTCTTGATGAACCTTTCTTATAAGTGTTATACCAACAATATTTCAATTCATGTCCTCTTTTGCATATTGGACATTGCTTCTTCTATTGTTTTTCCCCTTGATGTTGATATTGATTCTGATGTTGGGAATTTTGATAGGAATTAGGTTTTCCTTTACCTTTTCCTTTCCATTTTTGATGTGAAGAAATTTCTTGCTCCTCTTCATCATCCTTATTATGCATGGCTTCCTCTTATTGTAGTAGGTTTACCAACTTGTCAAAACTAACTGTCGTATCTAACACGTTTAGTGTTGTTACAAAAATGTAGTAAGAAGAAGGGAGTGCTCTTAGAAAATGGGAACAAGAGCATCATCTATGACCACTTCTTCTAGGGCTAGAAGTGAAGCCATCAACTCTGCAGCTCTTCTCAAGAAAGCTTCAATTTTTCATTCTTCTTGAACTTCAATGTGTGTAACTGACTCTACAAATTTAGTATGACATTCTTATTTTTGGCCTCATATATTGTGCTCAATTTATCCCACGCTTCTTTTTTTTTTGGCATCTTGAATGTGGGGTTACACATCATCCAAAACTACAAACAAGATGATGCATTTGGCCTTTTGATATGCTTTATCAAACTATCATTGTTATGTTGTATCAGTTGTTGATCTGGTCAGAGTACCAATCACAACATGCCATATCTCTTCAAACTCAAGTTGTGTCTTGATTTTTATCTTCCAAGCAGCATAGTTGTTTCCTCATAGTAGTTGTGAATATGGAAGAAAAAATTTGGGGGTATTGGTGCCCATTTTGTAGAAATCATTGACACGGTTTGGCTCTTATCACTCCAAGTATAAGGTCTCCCAATCGATATACTATCATCCCCAATATACCAAACCTTTCTATATATGTGCCCTTCCGATATACCCGGACTATGTGGAAGAATATCACCCTCTCTATATACCCAACGGTATGTGAAAGAGACGTTAATGTACGTGAAATAATTCAATACATTGTACCACGATAGTATTGAAAGGGGTCTCGTAATTATTAACACCGCTCAAATAAATATCCTCATACGTGCATGTAACTTCACTATATAATTGGATAATTTATCACCTGATTTATGTCATGCAATCATTCACAGATGGATGGGATGGCTCATAGTGTGTCCTTATTACTCCCCATTGATTTAAAGGGTCAATGCCTGCATAAAGTTGTTATATGCTATATTAGGCGTTAAGTGCGGTAGTAGTTGTGACAAATTTACTCGCAAGCACTTCCTGCAGGCACCGTATATACTTGAATGCTGTGAATGAGATCTAGGATCCTGTGAGTGTTTTAGAACCAATTTTAACTATTTTTATTACAATATTCTGCTAGTTTATGAGTAGTTACAAAGTTTGTGGTTGACTATGGAAACCTAGAAATTAGTACAATAGATCAAGCATGTAATTAAATTCAAAATTTGGAAAAACATGAATGGCATGCAATTTTTTTGTGGGCCTTGGTGGCCTCTAGAGCCCAAAATGATCCTCAATGCAAAAAAACATTAAAAATTACCTCAAAATGAATTTTTAGACAGTCTTCTTTTGGAAAATGTTGTTCAAATGAAAAAATAGGCCTAATAGGAGATTTTTATTTAAAACCTAAATTAGGGTTTTTCTCACTAAAATTTTGGGGGCCTATTTAGTTATGACTAAGCAGTTTAGTGATGGTTTTTTCCACCAAATCTGCCTCCACAGTTGGCGGTTTCACTGTTTTTCCGCCAAAGTCAATTTTTAAAAAAACTTGTGTTGGTGGTGGGATTTGAACCTTGCACCTTACCCACCCAAGTCGTTCCACTTATCCAACTAGGCACCATGTGCGCTTGGTATATGAAATGAAGGAAAGTAACTTTGTATTAAAAAACATGGACTAACCTTTGAAAAACGTGACCTAGCAGGATTGGAGCTCCACGTGGATTGGCTGGAGGAAGGTGGTTTTACTTTGCATGCTCAAAATATGGATCTACCCTTCTTATCTCCTCGCCTTTTGTTTTAATTTCCTTTGCTTTTGCATTATTTATCCATCGATTTGGTCAATATTACTCATGTTGTTTGATTTCAACATTTTTATTTCTTTATCCGCTATTTTTATTTATACACCGCTCTCTTTTTTACTATTTATTTTTACAAGTCACATTGTATTTCTCACCGATTTTTGTTTGTTTGCTTGTGTGCATGTTATTGTTTGTGGTTAGTAGGTACGTGGCGAGGATGTAGGGATCTTCCAACTCACCACTCAAAGGAGATGGCTCGGCTATGGATGTTGAGCACCATTTGCAAGGTAGATCGATGCTTTTAACTCGCCAAAAATATAATCCAATAGCTATCAACAACAAATATTATTGATAGATAACCAAAGATTAGCTCAATTTCAATGAAAAATACCTAACTTTATCAATGCAACCAGCTCGCCTTTATCACATGACTTGGAATATAAAGATAGCTTGAATAGCTCGGTGTGAGCTCGGTCAAAGAGCTTAGAGTATAGCACAAAACATAGAATTCCTGAAATATAGTAGACTACTATATTAGTAGAGACCAAAGGCTCCTCTAAGTTTAGAGGTAAAACCCCGACGGAATAAACAAAATTATTTATTTTTAATATGATTGCTATAAACCAGAAAATGATCCAAAAGAAAATTTTCCTAGTGTAGAGAGCACCAAGGAAAAAAACATTTACTTTCGGTTTACTCGGAGAATGTACAGAGGTTGTGAGACTTTTGGGAGGTCTGGGAACTGTTGGAGGTAGCACTGGCTCTCCATTGTTGCAGATTTCTTCTCCATGAATTCTCCTTCCTCTATAACTTTTCTGCAATATTTCCAGCAGCTTCAACCATCTCTCGTATCAAATGTAAACTTGAGCAACAAGGGAAAAAGCCCGATAAACTTTATTAATATCAATCAACCAAAAATACAATGGAGTGTTGCAATTCTTATAGGAATTGTACAACAGATGAATACACATATAATTGTTACAACAAATTTTAAAATACATCTGGGAAGCAATAACTAACTATATACAAACAAATATAGTTACAACTAATAATGCAAAAATAAACAATATAACAGTTCTAAATAAATATAACCAAATAACAATAAATAAATAATCTAACTATGCAATGCATAATTAATTAAAATAATAATGTATTTATCCTTAAACTATTGTCTCTTACTTCCGATTATAAGTTAGATTTGCAAAACTAGATGAAGAAAATTATTTCAAATTGTTCAAACTTGTGTTAATGCATTTAGAGAATCAATCTTCTTAGGCTAGACAAATTACTGTCTCATATGTTATATTAAAGCAACTTTTAAAACATTAAGATTTTAATAATAGTGATAAAATAATAAATCATGGTCTAGCTTAGCGGCCACTAGGATACTACAATTACTTCTTGTCATTATAAAAATATGTATACGACTATGGAGGGATAATAGGTTTACTTGATTGTAATTGTATCATATTGGCTAGACTATCCTTGGTGAAGCCATGTGCTTCACTATATACCTTCGAGAGGGATCAAGCCTTATGTAGTTCTCATAAGATATATTGTTTATAACATATAATTCACAAAGGTTTGTATTTGATAAAATTCTTAACGAACATTAAGATTAATTACTTATTGAAAGGAACAACATAAGGGATGCTAGGATAAAAATTTCTTATTTTTAAAAAAGTGATTAAATAATAAATAATTGTGTAGTTTAGTGACTGCTAGGGTCGAACCATTACCTCTTGTCATTGTGAACACTTTTTGTACAAATTTTGGTCGCTAATAATTTTCATTTATATGAATTGTATCATATTGGCTAGACTACCAGCTGCTAGAGCCAAGTGTTGCACTACATACCCTTGAGAGGAATTAATCCTTATGTAGTTCTTATAGGATAATTTTTTTATAACATATAATTCACAACGGTTCATATGGGATAAAATTCTTAGTGACCTATAAGCTTCATTAATTATCAAAGGAATGACATAGGGATGTTTGGATCAATAGTTTCTTATTTTTAAAATAGCAATGAAATAATAAATCATGGTCTAGATTACCAATTTCTAGGATCCTACCATTACCCTTTTTCATTGTGAACACCGACTATACAACTATAAAGCACTAGTATATTTCATTGATTATTATTGTATAATATTGGTTGGACTATCCCTGGTGGAGCCATGTGTTGCACTACATGTACTCAAGAGGGATCAATCATTATATAGTTAGATCATTAGATATATTTTTTGTAACATATAATTCAATTCGGCTCGTAAGGGAGAAAATGCGTCGATACCGATAAGGTTCATTACTTATTAAAAGGAAATGCATAGGGACATTAGGCTCAATAGTTTCTTATTTTGAAAATAGCAATGAAATAATAAATCATGGTCTAGCTTAGTGGCCACTAGGCTCCTACCATTACCATTTATCATTATGAACACTGATTGTACATATTTTGGTCACTAGGATTTTTCATTGATTTGAATTGTATCATATTGGTTGGACTATCTCTGGCATAGCCAAGCCAAGCGCTACACTACATACCCTTGAGAGACATAAATCCTAATGTAGTTCTCATAAAATATATTATTTGTAACATATAATTCACAATGTTTTGTGTGTGATAAAATGATTAGCGACCGCTGCTCTTAATTACTTATTGAAAGGAATGGTATAGGGCACACTAGGCTACATAGTTTCTTATTTTAAAAATAACAAAAAAATAAAAAATAATTCATGGTCTATCTTAGCTGCCACTAGGCTCTTACCATTGCCTCTTGTCATTGTAAACACTTTCTATACAACTATGGAGCACTAATCGCCATTCATTATAATTGTATCATATTGGGTGGACTATCCCTAAGAAATTCATGTGATACACTAAATGTACTTGAGAGGGATTAAGCCTTATATAGCTCTCATTAGATATATTTTTGGTAACATATAATTCAATTTAGTTTTTATGGGAGAAAATTCTTGGTGACCACTAAGGTTCATTACTTATTAAAAGGAACAAAATAGGGGATGATAGGCTCAACAATTTATTATTTTGAAAATAATAATGAAATAATAAATCACGGTCTAACTTAGCAGCCTCTTCTAGGCTCTTACCATTACCCTTTGTCATTGTGAACATTGACCGTAAATATTTGTTCGCTTGTATTTTTCATTGATTTGAATTATATCATCTATGACATAGCTAAGTGTTGCGTGCACTACATACCCTTGAGAGAGATCAAGCCTTATGTAGTTCTCATAAGATATATTGTTTGTAACATATAATTCATAATGGTCGTATGCGATAAAATGCTTAGCGATTGCTAAGCTTCATTACTTATTAAAATGAAAATATCAATACAAAACTAAATCATGGTCTATCTTAGTGGTCACTAGGTTCCTATCATTTCCTCTTTTCATTATAAATGTTATCTATATGGCTATGAAGTGCTATTAGGTTTCATTTATTATGATTACATCATATAGGGTGGACTATCCTCGACGGATCCATGTGATTCACTACATATACTCGAGAGGGATCAAGCCTTGTATAGTTTTGATTAGATTTATTATTTGTAACATATAATTAAATTCAATTCGTATGGGAGAAAATTTGATTTACCACTAAGGTTCATTACTTATTCAAATGAATGACATAAGGGATGCTTGGCTCAACAATTTAGTTAAACAACCTATAATGCATCATAGATTTCTGAAAGGAATCCTAGAAAATATAGAGGCTAACGGCCGCTAGGATTCTCCTCGACAAATAAATGGCCAACATAAAACATGCATATCTATTCGTTAACACATATATAAAGGAAAATATTAGTGGCCACTAAGACCTAACATTTTATTATTTTATCATTACAACGGGTTTCAATAATCGGTAAGTTTTTCTATATATATAAGTCGACATGAAATATGTGTACTTTATAATGTTTCCCAACTATCTGGTTCAAACTTGCCATGTGGCACATTTTAATTAGAGAATTATATTAAATTAGCGCACATTATATTTAACAATGTCAATATCAATTTTGATAATAAAATAGAAATAAAGGCGCATATAGTATTCTATTAAACTTTAAAACTATGTCTAGGATTTATTTCGTTTATTTTCTTATATTATATTTGTTATTATGTTTATATTATTATATTCTACAAGAAATAAAAAAAAATTGTTGTTTTGAATTTATGTTAATTTTTATTTTGTAATGTAGTAAAATTTTAAATTTTGAATTATGAACTCCCCGCTTTATAAAATATTTGAAAATTCAATATCTCGCACTTTTTCTTTTGAGGGGGAAATTCAAATATTCAAATTTTGAAATCCTACAATTTTCCTATTTTCAAAATTTATATCGTGGAATGTGCCAAAACGCTAATAAAACCTCGAAGAAATATTGATTGGGATTTCCCACTTTTTGGTCTCGCAAAAAACAACTCTTGAAATTAAAGAACAAGACGCATAGGTCATAGATTACAAGGTCAAGTCTATGAATCCTGACTATTTTTGTGCAAGGGAGTATAATATTGTTTACAGAGTAGGCACACAAACGATGCACACAAAGGAGGAACACAAAGGACAGACACAAAGGATGCACATAAAGGAGGTAAGAAAAAGAGCTTGCAAATATAATCACTCATATAGTTTGTTTGAGGTAGTAGATGGAGGTTTCATAGACATCATTAAGCATGAAAGAATCTCATATATTACTAAATCAGATATTTATCAAAAGCATCTATTATAGATAAAGTATTAGAGAAACATAAAAACATGAAGATTTCAATAGTGGTGATAAAATAATAAATCATGGGCTAGCTTAGCGGCCATTAGGCTCCTACAATTACTTCTTGTCATTATAAAAACTATATGTACAACTATTGAGAGATAGTAAGTTTCATTGATTATAATTGTATCATATTGGCTCGACTATCCTTATCCGATCCATGTTCTTCACTACATGCCTTCGAGAGGATCAAGCTTTATGTAGTTCTCATAAGATATATTGTTTGTACCATGTAATTCACATTGTTTTTAATGGGAGAAAATTCTTAGCGACCATTAAGATTAATTACCTATTGAAAGGAATGACATAAGGGAAGTTAGGATTAGTAGTTTCTTATGTTGAAAATAGTGATAAAATAATAAGTCATGATCTATCTTAGTGACCGCTAGTCTCGTACCATTACCTCTTGTCATTGTGAACACTTTATGTAAAACTTTTAGTCGGTAGTATTTTTCATTTAATTGAATTGTATCATATTGGGTGGACTATCTCTCGTGGAGCCAAGAGTTGCACTACATACCCTTGATAGGGATCAATCCTTATGTAGTTCTCATAGGATATATTTTTTTAACATATAATTCACAACGATTTATATGGGATAAAATTCTTAGTGACCTCTAAGTTTCAGTACTTATTGAAATGAATAACATAGGGGACCCTAGGCTCAATAATTTCTTATTTTGAAAATAATGACAAAATAATAAAGCGTGGTCTAGCTTAGTGTTTGTTAGGATCCTACCATTACCCTTTGTCATTATAAACACTAACTATACAACTATGGAGCACTAACAAGTTTCATTGATTATAATTATATTATATTGGTTGGACTTTCCCTAACAGAGCCATGTGCTTTGCACTACATGTACTCGTGAGGGATCAAGCCTTATATAATTCTCATTAGATATATATTTTGTAAAATATAATTCAATTTGCTTCATATGGGATAAAATTCTTGGAGACTACTAAGGTTCATTACTTATTGAAAGGAATGTCATAGGGGTGTTAGGCTCAATGGTTTCTTATTTTTAAAATAACAATTAAATAATAAATCATGTTCTTGCTTAGCGATTACTAGGCTCTTACCATTACCTCTTGTCATTTTGAAAACTTTCTATATAACTTTTGGTCACGAGTATTTTTCATGCATATGAATTGTATCATATTGGTTGGACTATATCCATGCGGAACCAAGTGTTGCACTACATACCCTCGAGAGGGATCAATCATTATGTGGTTCTCATAGGATATATTTTTTTGTATCATATAATTCATTATGGTTCATATGGGGTAAAATTCTTAGTGACCTCTAATCTTCTTTACTTATTGATAAAGGAATGACATAGGGGACTCCAGCTCAATAGTTTCTTATTTTGAAAATAGCAATGAAATAATAAATCATGGTCTAGCTTAGTGGTCGCTAGCTGATCGTAAAACTATGGAGTATGTTTTATTGATTATAATTTTATGATATTGGCTAGACTATTCCTAGAGGAGCCATGTTTAGCACTACATTTACTCGAGAGGGATCAATCCGTATATAGTTCTCATTAGATATATTTTTTGTAACATATAATTCAATTCAGTTCATATGTGAGAAAATATCTAGTGACCACTAAGGTTCATTACTTACTAAAAGGAACGGCATAGGGGACATTAGGTTCAATAGTTTCCTATTTTGAAAATAGCGATGAAATAATTAATCATTGTTTAGCTTAGCGGCCGCTGAGGCTCCTACCATTATCCTTTTTCTTGGTAAACACTAACTATCTGATTTTGGTCGCTAGTATTTTTCATTGATTTGAATTGTATCATATTGATTAGATTATCTCTGGCATAGCCAAGTGTTTCATTACATACCCTTGAGAGAGATAAATCCTTATGTATTTCTCATAAAATATATTTTTTGTAACATAGAATTCACAATGGTTTGTATGGGATAAAATTATTAACAACCACTAAGTTTCATTACTTATCAAAGGAACGATATAGGGATGCTAGGATCAATAGTTTCTTATTTTGAAAAAATCAATACAAAACTAAATCATGGTCTTTCTTAGCGGCCTCTAGGCTCCTATCATTTCCTATTTTCATTGTAAACATTATCTATACATCTATGGAGTGCTAGTAGGTTTCATTTATTATAATTATATCATATTGGGTGGACTATTCTGATGGATCCATGTGATGCACTAAATATACTTGAGAGGGATCAAGCCTTGTATATTTTTCATTAGATATATTATTTGTAACATATAATTCAATTTGGTTCATGTCGGAGAAAATTCTTGACGATTTTCGCTAAGGTTCATTACTTATTGAAAGGAATGGCATAGGGATGCTAGGATCAACAATTAAGTCAAACAACTTATAATGCATCATACATTTTTGGAAAGGAATCCTAGAAAATATAAAGGCTAAAGAACCACTAGTATTCTCCTTGACAAATAAATAGCTAACATAAAAGATGCATATCTATTTGTTAACACCTATATAAAGGAAAATATTAGCAGATTCTTAAGACCTAATTCTTTATTATTTTAAATCCTTCATTTAAATAAAAATAATTGCAATGGGGTTCAATAATCGTTAATTTGTTTCTATATATAAGTCGACATGAAATATGTGTACTTTATAATATCTCCCAACTATCTAGTTCAAACTTGCCACATGACACATTTTAATTAGAGAATTAAATTAAATTGGAAAACATTATATTTAACAATATCGATATCAATTTTGATGATAAAAAAGAAATAAAGGTGCGTATAGTATTCTATTAAACTTTAAAACTATGTTTAGGATTTATTTCATTTTTTTCTTATATTATGTTTATATTATTATAGGTTATATGAAATAACAAATTGTGTTGTTTTGAATTTATGTTAATTTTAATTTTGTAATTTTGTAAAATTTTATATTTTGAATTGTGAATTCCCTACTTTTTAAAATATTTGAAAATTCAATATCTCATACTTTTTCTTTATGAGGGGGACAAATAAATATTCAAATTTAGAAATCTTGCACTTTTTCTATTTTCAAAATTTCTATCATGGAAAATGCCAAACACATTAATAAAAAAATGAAGAAATATTGTTTAGGGTTTCTCATTTTTTAGCATCGAGTAAAAGCAACTCTTGAAATTGAAGAAAATGTGCGCATGTCATAGAATACGGGGTTGAGTCTATGAATCTCGACTATTTTTGTGCAAGGGAATATAATATTGTTTACAGAGCATGCACACAAAGGATGTACATAAAAGAGGAACACAAAGGACAAACATAAAGGACACACACAAAAGATTCACATAAAGGAGGTAAGAAAAAGAGCTTTCAAATATAATCACTCGGATAGTTTGTTTGAGGTAGTAGATAGAGGTTTCATGGACATCATTAAGCAAAAAAGAATCTCATATATTATTAAATCAGGTATTTATCAAAATCATCTATTATATAGATAAATTATTAAAGCAACATAAAAACATCAATATTTTAATAGTAGCCATAAAATAATAAATCATGGGCTAGATTAGCGGCCATTAGGCTCCTACAATTACTTCTTGTCATTATAAACACTATATGTACAACTATGGAGAGATAGTAGGTTTCATTGATTATAATTATATCATATTGGCTCAATTATCCCTATCTGAGCCATGTGCTTCACTACATGCCTTTGAGAGGGATCAAGCTTTATGTAGTTCTCATAAGATATCTTATTTGCAACATGTAATTCACAACATTTTTTATGGGAGAAAATTCCTAGCAACCATTAAGATTAACTACTTATCGAAAGGAATGACATAAGGAAAGCTAGGATCAATAGTTTCTTATTTTGAAAATAGCGATTAAATAATAAGTCATGGTCTAGCTTAGTGACCGCTAGTCTCATACCACTACCTCTTGTCATTGTGAACACTTTATGTAAAACTTTTGGTCACTAGTATTTTTCATTTATATGAATTGTATCATATTGGCTAGACTATCTCTCGTGGAGCCAAGAGTTACACTACACACCCTCGATAGGTATCAATCCTTATGTAGTTCTCATAGGATATAACTTTTTTAACATATAATTCACAACGGTTTGTATGGGATAAAATTCTGAGTGACCTCTAAGTTTCATTACTTATTGGAAGGAATGGCATAGGGGACCCTAGGGTCAATAGTTTCTAATTTTGAAAATAGTGATGAAATAATAAAGCATGGTCTAGCTTAGTGGTTGTTAGGATCCCGCCATTACCCTTTGTCATTAGAAACACTAACTATACAACTATGGAGCACTAACATGTTTCATTGATTATAATTTTATCATATTGGTTGGACTATCCTGGTAGAGCCATGTGTTGCACTACATGTACTCGTGAGGGATCAAGCCTTATACAGCTTCTCATTACATTTTTTTTTAACATATAATTCAATTTAGTTCATATGGGAGAAAATTCCTAGAGACCGCTAAGGTTCATTAGTTATTGAAAGGAATGTCGTAGTGGATGTTAGGCTCAACGGTTTATTATTTTAAAAATAAAAATAAATTAATAAATCATGGTCTTGCTTAATGATCGCTAGGCTCTTACCATTACCTCTTGTCATTGTGAAAAAATTTGTACAACTTTTGGTCACTAGTATTTTTAATTTATATGAGTTGTAGATCATATTGGTTGGACTATCTCCTCGAAAAAACCAAGTGTTGCACCGCATACCCTCGAGAGATCAATCCTTATGTGGATCTCATAGGATATATTTTTTGTAGAATATAATTCACAATGGTTTATATGGGGTAAAATATTTACTGACCTCTAATATTCATTACTTATTGAAAGGAATGGCATAGGGGACACTAGGCTAAATAGTTTCTTATTTTGAAAACAACAATGAAATAATAAATCATGGTCTAGCTTAGCGGTCACTAGCTAACAAAGAAAACTATGGAGTACTAGTATGTTTCATTAATTATAATTTTAGTATATTAGATGGACTATTTCTAGAGGAGCCATGTGTTGCACTACATTTACTCTGGGGGATCAATCCTTATATAGTTCTCATTAGATATATTGTTTGTAACATATAATTCAATTTGTTTCGTATGTGAGAAAATGCCCGGTGACCATTGAGGTTCATTACTTATTAAAAGGAATGGCATAGGGGACATTAGGCTCAATAGTTTCTTATTTTGAAAATAGGGATGAAATAATAAATCATGGTCTAGCTTAATAGCCACTAGGATCCTACCATTATCCTTTTTCTTTGTAAACAACGACTATACAAATTTTGGTCGCTAGTATTTTTCATTGATTTGAATTGTATCATATTAGTTAGACTATCTCTGGTGTAGCCAAGTGTTGCACTACATACCCCGAGAGAGATAAATCATTATGTAGTTCTCATAAAATATATTATTTGTAACATATAATTCACAATGGTTTGTATGGGATAAAATTCTTAACAATCAAAGTTTCATTACTTATTGAAAGGAATGGTATAGGGGATGCGAGACTCAATAGTTTCTTATTTTGAATATAGCAATAAAAACATTATGGTCTATCTTAGTGGCCGCTAAGCTCCTATCATTTCCTCTTTTCATTGTAAACATTATCTATACAACTATGGAGTGCTAGTAGGTTTCATTTATTATAATTATATCATATTGGGTGGACTATCCCTATTGGAGCCATGTGATGCACTACATATACTTGAGAGATATCAAGCCTTGTATAGTTTTCATTAGATATATTATTTGTAACATATAATTCAATTCGGTTCATATGGGAGAAAATTCCCAATGACCGCTAAGGTTCTTTACTTATTGAAAGGAATGGCATACGGGATGTTAGGCTCAATAATTCAGTCAAGCAACCTATAATGCATCATACATTTCTAGAAAGGAATCATAAAAAATATAGAGGCTAACGGCCACTAGGATTCTCCTTGACAAATAAATGGCTAACATAAAACATGCATATCTATTCATTAACACCTATATAAAGGAAAATATTAGCGACCGCTAAGACATAACGCTTTATTATTTTAAATCCTTCATTTGAATAACAAATCATTACAATGGGGTTCAATAATCACTAATTTTTTTCTATATATAAGTCGACGTGAAATATGTGTAACTTTTAATATTTCCCAACTATCTAGTTCAAACTTGCCACATGGCACATTTTAATTGGAAAATTAAATTGAATTAGCACACATTATATTTAACAATGTCGATATCAATTTTGATGATAAAATAGAAATAAAGGTGTGTATATTATTCTATTAAACTTTAAAACTATGTTTAGGATTTATTTCGTTTGTTTTCTTATATTATATTTGTTATTATGTTTATATTATTATATGCTATAGAAAATAAAAAATTGTGTTGTTTTGAATTTATGTTAATTTTTTATTTTGTAATGTTGTAAAATTTTAAATTTTAAATTGCGAATTCCCTAATTTTTTAAAAATTTGAAAATTCAATACATTGCATTTTTTCTTTATGAGGTGGAAAGTCAAATATTCAAATTTTGCAATCCTGCAGCAGCTTTCCTATTTTCAAAATTTCTATCATGAAATGTGCAAAACACATTAATAAAACCTTGAAGAAATATTGATTGGGTTTTCTCTTTTTTTGGCCTCATAGAAAAGCAGCTCTTGAAATTAAAGAACAATACACATAGGTCAAAGATTACAAGGTCAGGGTCTATGAATCCCAACTATTTTTGTGTAATGGAATATAATATTGTTTGCAAATAAGGCACACAAAAGAGGAACAAAGGATAAACATAAAGGACACACACAAAGGACGCACATAAAGGAGGTAAAAAGAGCTTGTAAATATAATCACTCAAATAGTTTGTTTGAGGTAGTAGACAAAGGTTTCATAGACATCATTAAACATGAAAGAATCCTATATATTACTAAATCGGTATTTATCAAAAGCATCGATTATAGATAAACTATTAAAGAAACGTAAAACACATCAAGATTTTAATAGTAGAGATAAAATAATAAATCATGGGATAGCTTAGCGGACATTAGGCTCTTACAATTAATACTTATCATTATAAATAATTATGCACAACTATGGAGAGATAGTAGGTTTCATTGATTATAATTGTATCATATTGGTTTGACTATCCCTATCCAAGCCATGTGCTTTACTACATGCCTTCGAGAGGGATCAATCTTTATGTAGTTCTCATAACATATCCTTTTGGTAACATGTAATTCACAACATTTTTATGGGAGAAAATTGTTAGTGACCGTTAATATTAATTACTTATTGAAAGGAACGACATAAGGGAAGTTAGGATAAATAGTTTCTTATTTTGAAAATAGAGATTAAATAATAATTCATGGTCTTACTTAGTGACTTGCTAGTCTCCTACCATTACCTCTTGTCATTGTGAACACTTTTATGTAAAACTTTACGTTGCTAGTATTTTTCATTTATATGAATTATATCATATTGGCTAGACTATCTCTCGTGGCCATCGAGAGGGATCAATCCTTATGTAGTTCTCATAGGATATATTGTTTTTAACATATAATTCACAACGGTTTGTATGGGATAAAATTATTAGTGACCTCTAAGTTTCATTACTGATTGAAAGGAATGGCATAAGGGACCCTAGGCTCAATAGTTTCTTATTTTTAAAATAGTGAAGAAATAAGAAATCATGGTCTAGCTTAGTGGTTTATAGGATTCTACCATTACCCTTTGTCATTATAAACACTAATTGTACAACTATGGAGTGCTAACATGTTTCATTCATTATAATTATATCATATTTGTTGGACTACCCTGATGTAGCCATGTGTTGCACTACATGTACTCATGAGGGATAAAGCCTTATATATTTCTCATTAGATATATTTGTTGTAACATATAATTCAATTTAGTTCATATGGGAGAATATTCTTAGAGGCCACTAAGGTTCATTACTTATTGAAAGGAACTTCATAGTGGATGCTAGGCTCAACGGTTTCTTATTTTGGAGATAAAAATTAAATAATAAATCATGTTTTTTCTTAACGACCGCTAGGCTCCTACCATTACCTCTTGTCATTGTGAAAACTTTCAGTACAACTTTTGGTCACTATAATTTTTCATTTATATGAATTTATCATATTGGCTAGACTATCTCTAGTAGAACCAAGTTTTGCACTACATACCCTCAAGAGGGATCAATCCTTATGTGGTTCTCATAGGATATATTTTTGTAGCATATAATTCACAATTGTTCATATGGGGTAAAATTCTTAGTGACCTCTAATCTTCATTACTTATTTAATGTAACGACATAGGGGACACTAGGCTCAATAGTTTCTTATTTTGAAAATAGCGATGAAATAATAAATCATGGTCTAGCTTAGTTGTCCCTAGTTGATCAAAACTATGGATCACTAATATGTTTCATTGATTATAATTTTATGATATTGGTTGGACTATTCCTAGAGACATGTGTTGCACTACATTTACTCGAGAGGGATCAATCCTTATAAAGTTCTCATTAGATATATTTTTGTAACATATAATTCAATTTGGTTCGTATGTGAGAAAATTCCTAGTGACCGCTAAGGTTCAAGTTACTTATTAAAAGGAACAACATAATGGAAATTAGGCTCAATAGTTTCTCATTTCGAAAATAGCAATGAAATAATAAATTATGGTCTAGATTAGTGACCGCTAGGCTCCCACCATTATCCTTTTTCTTTGTAAACATTAACTGTGCAGATTTTGGTTTCTAGTATTTTCATTGATTTGAATTGTATCATATTGGTTAGACTCTCTCTGGCATAGCCAAGTGTTGCACTACATACCCTCGAGAGAGATAAATCCTTACGTAGATCTCATAAAATATATTTTTTGTAACGTATAATTCACAATGGTTTGTATGGAATAAAATTCTTAATGACTGCTAAGTTTCATTACTTATTTAAAGGAATGATCTAGGGGGTGTGAGGCTCAATAATTTCTTATTTTGAAAATAGCAATACAAAAATAAATCAAGGTCTATATTAGCGGCGCTGTGCTCCTATGATTTCCTCTTTTCATTAAAAACATTATATATACAACTATGTAGTGCTAGTAGGTTTCATTTATTATAATTATATCATATTGGGTGGACTATCCCTAATAGAACCATGTGATGCACTACATATACTTGAGAGATATCAAGCCTTGTATATTTTTCATTAGATATATTATTTGTAACATATAATTCAATTCAGGTTTGTGTGGGAGAAAATTCACGACGACCGCTAAGGTTAATTACTTATTGAAAGGAATGGCATAGGGGATTCTAGGATCAAAATTTGAGTCATACAAATTATAATGCATCATACATTTCTGCAAAGGAATCCTAGAAAATATAAAGGCTAAATGCACCGCTAGTATTCTCCTCGACAAATAAATAGCCAACATAAAACATTCATAACTATTCGTTAACACCTATATAAAGGAAAATATTAGCAATGCTAAGACCTAATTCTTTATTATTTTAAATCCTTCATTTGAATAACAAATCATTACAATGGGGTTCAATAATTGCTAAAAAAATTCGTATATAAGTCGATGTGAAATATGTGTACTTTATAATATTTCCTAACTATCTATTTCAAAATTTCCACGTGGCACATTTTAATTGATAATTAAATTAAATTATCACACATTATATTTAACAATGTCGATATCAATTTAGATGATAAAATAGAAATAAAGGTGCATATAGTATTGTATTAAACTTTAAAACTATGTTTATGATTTATTTCGTTTGTTTTCTTATATTATATTTGTTATTATGTTGATATTATTATATGCTATAGGAAATAAAAAATTGTGTTGTTTTGAATTTATGTTAATTTTTATTTTGTAATGCTATAAAATTTTAAATTTTGAATTGGGAATTCTCCTAATTTTAAAATATTTGAAATTTCAATATCCCACACTTTTTCTTTATGAGGGGGAAAGTCAAATTTTCAAATTTTGAAATCCAACACTTTTTCTATTTTCAAAATTTCTATCTTGGAATGTGCCAAACACATTAATAAAACCTCGAAGAATTTTTTTGGGGTTTCTCATTTTTTGGCCTCACGAAAAGTAGCTCTTGAAATTAAAGAACAATACAAACATGTCATACATTACAAGGCCGAGTCTATGAATCCCGACTATTTTTGTGCAATGGAATATAATATTGTTTGCAGAGAACAAACACAAAGGAAAAACATAAAGGACACACATAAAGGAGGTAAGAAAAAGAGCTTGCAAATATAACCACTCGTATAGTTTGTTTGAGGTAGTAGACGAGAGGTTTCATAGACATCTTTAAGCATGAAACAATATCATCTATTACTAAATCGCTTATTTATCAAAAGTATCTATTATAGATAAAGTATTAAATCAATGTAAAAAACATCAAGATTTTAACAATAGTGATAAACTATTAAATCATGGGCTAGCTTAGCGTCCATTAGACTCCTACAATTACTTCTTGTCATTATAAACACTATATGTACAACTATGGAGAGATAGTAGGTTTCATTGATTATGATTGTATCATATTGGCTAGACTATCCCTATCTCGAGTCATGTGCTTCACTACATGTCTTCGAGAGGGATCAAACTTTATGTAGTTCTCATAAGATATATTGTTTGTAATATGTAATTCACAAAATTTTTATGGGAGAAAATTCTTAATGACCTTTAAGATTAATTACTTATCAAAGGAATGACATATGGGAAGTTAGGATAAATAGTTTCTTATTTTGAAAATAGAAATTAAATAATAAGTCATGGTATAGCTTAGCGACCGCTAGTCTCCTACCATTACCTCTTATCATTGTGAACACTTTATGTAAAAATTTTGGTTGCTATTATTTTTCATTTATATGAATTTTATCATATTCGTTGAATTATCTCTCATGGAGCCAAGAGATACACTACATATCCTCGAGAGAAATCAATCCTTATATAGTTCTCATAAGATATATTGTTTTTCGCATATAATTCACAACGGTTTGTATGGGATAAAATTCTGAGTGACCTCTAAGTTTCATTACTTATCAAAAGGAATGGCATAAGGGACCCCAAGCTCAATAGTTTCTAATTTTTAAAATAGAGACGAAATTATAAAGCATGGTCTAGCTTAATGGTTTTGGGATCCTACCATTACCATTTGTCATTATAAACAATAACTATACAAATATGGATTGTTAACATGTTTAATTGATTATAATTATATCATATTGGTTGGACTATCCTTGGAAGAACCATGTGCTGCACTACATGTACTCGAGAGGAATCAAGCCTTATATAGTTATCATTAGATATATTTTTTGTAACATATAATTCAATTTGGTTCATATGGGAGAAAATTCCAAGATACCACTAAGGGTTATTACTTATTGAAAGGAATGTCATAGGTGATGCTAGGCTTAGTGATTTTTATTTTTAAAATAGCAATTAAATAATAAATCATGGTCTTGCTTGGCGACCACTAGGATCCTACCATTACCTCTTGTCATTGTGAAAACTTTCTGTCCAACTTTTTGTTGCTATTCTTTTTCATTTATATGAATTATATCATATCGATGGACTATCTCTCGGTGGAACCAAGTGTTACACTACATACCCTCGAGAGGGATCAATCCTTATGTTGTTCTCATAGGATATATTTCTGTAGCATATAATTCACAATGGTTCATATGGGGTAAAATACTTAGTGGCCTCTAATCTTCATTACTTATTGAAAGGAACGACATAGGGGATGCTAGGCTCAATAGTTTCTTATTTTGAAAATAGTGATGAAATAATAAATCATGGTCTAGCTTAGTGGTCGCTAGGTGACCTAAAAGCTATGGAGTGCTAGTATGTTTCATTGATTATAATTTTCTGATATTGTTTAGACTATTCCTAGAGGAGCCATGTACTACACTACATTTACTCAAGAGGGATCAATCCTTATATAGTTCTCATAAGATATATTATTTGTAACATATAATTCAATTCAGTTCGTATGTGAGAAAATGCCCGGTGACCACTAAGGTTCATTACGTATTAAAAGGAATGACATAGGGGAAATTAGGATCAATAGTTTATTATTTTGACAATAGCGATGAAATAATAAATCATGGTCCACTTAGTGGCTGCTAGGCTCCTACCATTATCCTTTTTATTTGTAAACACCGACTGTATAGATTTTGGTCGCTAGTATTTTTTATTGATTTGAACTGTATCATATTAGTTAGACTATCTCTGCATAGCCAAGTGTTGCACTACTTACCCTCGAGAGAGATAAATCTTTATGTAGTTCTCATAAAATATATTTTTTATAACATATAATTCAAAATGGTTTGTATGGGATAAAATTCTTAAAAACCACTAAGTTTCATTACTTATTAAAAGGAACAAAGATAGACGATTGTAGGCTCAATAGTTTCTTATTTTGAAAATAGAGATAAAAAAATCATGGTCTATCTTAGCAGCCACTAGGCTCCTACCATTTCCTCTTGTCATTGTAAACACTTTCTATATAGCTATGGAGCACTAGTAGGTTTCATTGATTATAATTGTATAATATTGGGTGGACTATCCCCGCTTTGAAGCCATGTGCTACATTACATGTACTTGAGAGAGATCATGCCTTATATAGTTTTCATTCAAGATTTTTTTGTAACATATAATTTAATTTTGTTTGTATGGGAGAAAATTATTGGTACCGCTAAGGTTCAATACTTATTGAAAGGTACGAAAAAGGGGGCACTAGGCCAACCAATTCGCTTAAACAACCTACAATGCATCATACATTTATGGAAAGGAATCATAGAAACTATAGAGGATAGTGGACACTAGGCTTCTCCTCGATAAATAAATGGCCAAAATAAACATGCATAGTTTTTCGTTAATACCTATATAAAATAATATATTAACGGATAAGACCTAACATTTGATTATTTTAAATCTTGCATTGGAATAAAAAATCATTGCAATTCGGTTCAACGATTGCTAAGATTTTTCCTATATATAAGACAACGTGAAATATGTGTCAATTATAATGTTGCCCAACTATTTGGTTCAAACTTACCATGTGGCACATTTTAATTGGATAATTATATTGAATTAATGCACATTATATTTAATAATTTTGATAATAAAATAGAAATAAAGGTGCGTATAGTATTCTATAAAACTTTAAAACTATGTTTAAGATTTATTTTGTTTGTTTTCTTATATTATGTTTATATTATTATATGCTATAGACAATAACAAATTGTGTTGTTTTGAATTTATGTTATTTTTGTATTTCGTAATGAGGTAAAAATTTAAATTTTGAATTGTGAATTCCCATGCTTTTATGAATATTTTAAATCTCAATATCCCACACTTTTAATTTATGAGGGGGAAAGTCAAATTTTCAAATTCTGAAATCTTGCACTTTTTCTATTTTTGAAATTTCTATCATGGAATGTGCCAAACACATTAAAAAATCCTTAGAGAAATATTGATTCAGGTTTTTCAAATTTTTAGCGTCACGAAAAGCATCTTTCAAAATTGAAGATCAATACATGCAATTCATAGATTGCAGGGGCCACATGAATCCCGAATATTATTTTACAAGGAAATTTGTTTTAGAGCAGGCACAAAAAGGATGCACATAAAGGAGGCACACAAAGGACGCACATAAAGGTCACACAAAAAGGACATACACAAAGGAGGAAAACAAAAAAGCTTGTAAATATATGCTCAAATAGTTTGTTTGAGGAGTGAAAGAGGTTTCATAGACATCATTAATCATGAAATAATCTCGAGATATTGCTAAATCGTATTTATCAAAAGCATATATTATAGATAAATTGTACCCTTTTTTACCGTGTGGGATCTATTAGTTTCTTTGTAATCATTTAATTCATGTGTTTTGGACAACATTTCAACCGTACTTTTCGATACCGAATCCAAATCCGCACCAACCTCACTTTTCCCTACCGCATTGTGCTCTCTACAGCTAGCCTTGCTTTGTAATTCCTTTTGAATGCCTTTTCAAACCACCTTGTTCTCCATGAATGTAGACCAAAAAATTGGGTCATATTCCCTTAAACCTTAGTAATTAAATTAACCATATCCTAGTTATTCATATCCCCTAGTGCACATGTTAATTAAATTAATTATCTTAATTAAATTAATTAATATCCTCACTTAACCACCTCACATAGCCACCTCATTCAATGACCTACTCAAACCTCATTAATGATGTAAGACCGAGTCTAAACCTATCCTAACTAACCAGACTTAGTCTAAACCTAGACCTAACTCCTATTAACAAACCTAAAAGGAATCCTACTTATTTTTCCATGATCTATCACTCAAGAATCAATTGAAGGTTGGAGATCATGCCAAAAATAGAAAAAATATTTCTATTTTTGGCCAACCTAGATATTCCCGCCTTGACCGACACTTGATTATATCTCAACCAAAGTCGATCACCTAACCATGGTTAGTTAGTTTAAATATGTTTTCAAATACTTGGCCCAAAGTTGGTCATTCCATTCAGAATCTCATTCTTCCATAGACTTGGAGCACTCAAATTTCTTTAGCACTCAGGAAAAATAAGACACATGGGAGAACTACCAACATCGGTCACCATTCATCATCCTCTTCACAATCACATATTCACAATAGAGAGGCACAGAGGTCCGAACTGATGTGACACAAATACAATAACTCTTCTTTTGGATCTCTACTATCACCTACATTCTCCAATCTACTTTCCAGTAAGTATTTAACATCTCTACACTGAATCTCTAGTTTCCTTGTGTAGATTTATTTATTCATCTTTGTAGTCTATTTCTCTCCACACCCATATACTTCCTTCCTTCCATCAACCCATCACCTGATCATACCCATAATTTTCACCCATTTTCACCCTCTCCTAATCATATCTGAGTCTTTAGAACCATTTTACGACCCCACTCTCACCATTTCCAACCTCTGTGCAATCATAAGGAGTCTAGAAAACCAATTCTTGGAAATTTCTACTATTTTACCCTACCGACGCCGCTTATCCAACCAACGTCGGTCACTCTTCCTAACCGACATCGGTCAGTCAGCTAGCACCACCATCGTGTCTATCAATATAGCTCAGACCAGTGAGATAATACCCACTTCCCAATATCCCAGAACCATTTCTAATCCTTACTAGACCTTACCCAGAGCCTATACTAGACCTACAACTCAACACCACCAATCAACCCTCCCATTTTGACCTTAAACAAAATTTTGCATGACCTTTCTTATTTTTTTGTACGAGATACCTAAATTGTTTCAATTCCAATAGGATCTTTCCTTCCATACTAAGACATCAATGTTGGAATTAGCAGGGTTGTCCCAATACCCAAGCAAACCGGCCAACCATGGCTCATGACTCACAGACAACATGACTCATGTGTATCTCCTATATACACGTGACATGATAGAGGCCCTAGAGTTATATATGGCACCACCCTATCGGGCCTATATAGATTCTATTCTAGATACGGTGAAACCCCTCTCTGGGATTGGCCATTGGTATTGGGTTGGTATTGGTACTATTGGGTGATTGGTATTGGGTTAGGTCGAGGGTGCTTGATCGAGAGGTTGAGGACCCTTGACCTAGACCTAAAGGAAAGGGAGGGTGAGGTTGAATAGAGAGAAAAGGGGGATCTCACTAGATATATAGAAAGAGTGGGTGAGGGGGGTGCCTAGCTCTATCTCTAGTTATCACATTACATATGTAATATGATTGGATTGATAGTAAATCTATATTGCCTTTGCTATATAGGTAGGGCTAGATATTTAGATTGGCCCCAACTCTATGTAGAGTCGATTTCGATAGGATCAAGTTAACCCCTAGTAAATTACACTCTAACTATACAAACTACAAAGAGCAAGAGGCTTCTCGTATTACCTCCTCAAACAAGGGAGCACCTTCCTGTGAAGGCTGATGGGCATACTATTACCAATATGCTATTATTATAGTGGTCTTCTTGATCCAATTAATAGGAGAGTCGAACTCCCAAAGCAGAGCGGCACCCACCACATTCATATCCATCTGTATTCTATTCTATATGCCCTATATTCTATATCTATCTAGATATGGTTGGTGGTGAGCTTTGGACAATGGATGGAGATGAGACCATCCCACCATCACCATATAGATTTGGTGCCCACCATCATCATATAGCTATACTCCCCACTATTGGTATAGGGCAATAGTGGGTGGGGGATCGAGCCATACCCCCGTTGGGATCTATCTAATGGATCTCCAATCATAGGAGGTTGAGAAACTAAGGAAGACGAGGAGGGTTTGATTGACGGAGAAGAACTATAGAACTATAGAGAGTTCCATGGGCCAACCCCCTTTCCTCCCTAGCCGATAGGGGATATATCCATAACCACCACCCGACGCCCAATCATTGATACTTGGGGAGTGAGAGGAGTAAGAGGAGGCCAAGGCCTTTATTCTATATGTAGGGGACCACCCACCCGCCCACCTATTAATTGGGGGTTGGGGTCGAGGGTGACTTCCTATAGTCGGCTATCAATCGCCTTGGGTTGCGGTCGAGGAGGACGAGCAAGGTGTATGATTTAACTAGTATTAATATTCTTATATAAAAGTGGATTGACATCATGTTCAGGAAGTATCACACTTCCTGGATCTAGCTTCCACTAGGCAGTCCACTCATTATTTTTTTAACTCTATTTGGTGGTATTGTTTTGTATCTACAGGTAGTTCCTCCTAGCCAAAAGGGAGCTCTCACATCCATTCTGATCCAAAATTCATCTACGCGTGCATTTGACCTTCAATCGACATTACAATAGGTATTCCTCCTTATCCTTTTACCCTTATCTATTTCATTAATCTACTAAGAATCTGGTGAAACATTTTGGCACGCCTGGTGGGACCCATCAAGGGTTCCTTTGTATTTGTTCATTCCTAGGCAAAAATTGTGTGTTTATTTCTCTTTGAAAAGTATTCACATTAATTTTCTTCTCTGGAATCTTCTCCTTCTTTCTATTGACTAAAATAAATCATACTTTTGGTGCTTTAAAAAGAACACGTCTTCTTTTCTACTGCATTGCATTAGTGAAAGAGAATTCCTCTTCCTCTTCTCCATTTGCTACATCAAATGTAATTGTGGATTTGGGCTTAAAACATTTACATTTCATTCTGGTTTGTTGCATTATAGCTCACATTAATTTGAGGGAAACCTATATGCTAGAAGTCATGCCCAACTGATGGTTGACTAATTTAATCATAGTTTACTTACACACTTTCTTTGTATTCCAAACCACTTAAATAAAATACACATCTTCTTAAACATCCTCCTAACTAGAAGAAGTTGTCAACGATCACATGATCAGTGGATTGAAAGTGGATGCCAAGTTGGTTTCTCTATCCATTCATTATCTCAAAGAAAGGACTATTCCCACCAAAACTTTACTTGAAACCATCCTTAGATCTTGGATTTCATAGGACACCTTCTATCAAACCAAAAAAATTGTTCTATTCACAAGTCAGTCTAAAATAGCATAAGCTAAAACATAAAACTCACCCATAGGATTTCGTGTTTCTTAGTTTTTCTTAAATTATGTTTTGAGTTGTGAGGTCATTTTCTCCATTTTCTTTCTTCCTTTCATGCTCCACAATCATAGTTGGTGTATTCTAACTGTTTCTGAGTGTGTCAGGGTTCATCATTACCATACTCAGGTTTCTGGGTTGGTATTTTATCTGATATAAGTCACTAAATCCCATTTTTTCTCATCTTTTCAAATTTCAAAGTGACCGCCGCCACCCAACGACTATCACTTATTTACATCTAACCATCATCGGTTTACCTAACCATTGACGGTTTCTATTTTTTAGTTTATTTCACCAAAACAACACTAATCAATTTTCTCGTTTTTTTATGGGACTTCTCGATACATCATCATACCTATAGATATTTTAAAATCACTATAAAATCTAAGCTTATTTCATTTTTCATCGCTATTTCCCCATTTGCAAAACTTTTGATTTCTTATAATAACTAGTATCGGTTAACCTAACTGGCATTGGTCATCCTATCACCATCGTCAGTTAGCCTAATCTGCTTTTTCCTTTGTTTTAATTTTTAATTAAAATAGTGACATGTTTTTACCTTTTGGAACTTATTTTCTCCATTTCCTTTTGTTTTCTTGTGTCATTTATAGAGATCATATTACCTATTCTATGACAACTCACATGGTTTTGACTCATAGCCAATCCAACGCCCTTGTGTTTCATGCTAGGCTTTAGCCGCTCCCACCAAGCCCATTACCACCTTCTATCCTGTCACCTATGGATCCTACTCAACCCATTATCATCAGTACTAGTGACGAGGAGTTCAGAAGACTCCTTGACATAACCCCGTTGCCTTACAACATTATCTTTCTCATTCATCTACTTGAGATTCATCAAGACAATTGGTATATGGCATGCCTGCGTCCATCCCTCCTACCCTCGCCCCCACTTCCACATCAACTCGCCACCATCTCAGCATTACCTTCATCCACCTTACCACCTGTGGTCTCCTAACTAGACCCCACATCGTCTATATATGTGTAACCTATGGCATCTATCGCGCCTTGACGTTTTCTATCTTGGTGTCAACCATTCCTTCATTAGCCATCTTGAGCATATCCCTACCTGTACCCACCACCTCGTATATACCTATTGTATTACAGCCACCCATGGTGTCAGAAACCCATACCCCATTCCAAAACATTGTCATGTCCATCCCATATTATTTACCTTGAATCACTACATCCACCCCACCTACTTACACATATAACCAACAACCACCTATTTCTTCTATCGCCTATACGGGATATTTTAGCCTACATCTATTCCCCCTCGGAGTTCTTGTACTCGACACCACCATATACTAGGATGTCGTTCTCATCATACATTCACCATCTACCCCCTTATACTACAGGGGTGCCCAGTCATCACAACCTACCAACGAACTTATTAAAATGATGATGGAGAAGATGCAAACATTGGAAGCATCGTTTTTGGCTCTCGCAACTCTTTAACATACGACAAAATATGCAATGAGCCCATTCATCCATCTATTCCCATTTTTCCATACCCTACACATTGGGAAATTCCCAAATTCAACCGGTTCAACAACAAAGAGGACCCGTAGCAACACTTGCAATCTTTCAAACATGGGTGTTATTTAATCACTCATGATGATGCTCTACTCTTGCGAATATTCCCAATGTCCTTAATAGGACCTACATTGGATTGGTATAGTGGTTTACCTTGAAATTCCATTTACTCATTTAACCAAGTGGCTCAAGCCTTCCTAGACCATTTTTCAATCAATATCATCAAGAAGGTCACCATGACCGACTTATACTCAACACGACAATACGACAATGAGTCTATCACAGATTTTGTCACTCGTTGGAAAGCCTCATCAACTAACTTACATTCTAGCTACCTCAAACCGAGCTTATAGAGTTGTTCACTAGGGATTGTGTCAGGCACATCTCACCAACTCTCCAAGTCCAAACCTTCGTACCTTTGATGAAGCATTCACCATGGCTAGAAAACTTGAAATCCATGCCATAGAAGAGAAGAAAATTCAATTGTGTAACAAAAATGCCACATTTAAGTCAAATGATGCATCTTCCTCTTCTAAACCCCAAAATAATTATTCCAAAGCCAAAGGATCTGCCAATGCGGTAGTTTTAAAAGCTAACCCATCTCACCCATCCAATCAATTGAAACCTTCTTCTAACCTTTCTCCCGTTCAAGATTTCCAGTTCAAGAGAGAGCAATGAAATTACACTCCCATAGGAGAGCCATATTCCTCAATTTTAGAAAAAATTCTAAAAGACAAAGCATTTTATCTTCCATCCATCAAACCACATACTGGTTTTGATCCTGCTCATCCTATGCCTACATGGTATAAGGAACATGATTACTACAACTACCATCGTGTTAAAGGTCATAGTGATGGTAATTGTATAACCTTCAAAAACATTGTCTAGGAAATGTTAGATAACAAAGATCTTATCTTGGATAACCCAAATACATTAGCTAATCAGAACTTGTATATCTTCAAGAAGCCATTTACTAATCACACCACATCATCTAACCAAACTAGAAAACCTGCGACTAATGACAATAATGTTTGTGAATTTCATGTTGTTTTCAAAGTTGTACCAGCCCTTCCTCAATTTCCTCATATCCCATCTATCGAGGATATTCTTGCATGAGCATGTTTACCCATGGAGGAACCTATTTCATCTACTCCTTCAGCCACAGAAGAGCCCCATTCATCTCCCCTTCACCCACGAAGGAGACCACAATATCTTTTGATGCCATTTCATCACTCCCCTCACAACCTAATGAACAACATGCGGTGTTAACTCTCCTACCCATGGGAGATTCATGCTCACCTCCCTCTCCACCAAAAGAGGAACCTACCTCATCCCACTTGTCATCTCCCCTACCAATAGAGGATCCTTTAGAATTGCCACTGCCTATTTGTGATAATTCCCCATTAGCCTTCCAAGATCCAATTGATTTTCTCTTGGCTCTCTTACCTACAGAGTCTAAAGCCAACCAGTTCTATCTCACAAACATACTTTACAGGGATTACTACTAACTAAATGTCATATCTTCCTACAACAATATTTTTTTCACTCCTAGCAGACCACTTGGATTATGTTGATAATTCCATGCTTTGGGGACGCCATTAGCTACCTTTTTAAACCCAAATGAAAATTTCATCTTTCGATACCTCTATGATTTATACAAAGTTATTTTAGAAAATCAAACCAATCATGCCCATACCAATCATAACAACCTATTTTTCATCACCCTCGCTTGACACCTAAACATTTACCCATAATCAAACCTGATCCTATGCCTAAGAACCTACTCGCACCTAGAATTTCCCTCGTAGCTAAAGCCATCACCACATTAGGTGGCATGTTGACATCAAGTATAGTCCATCCTCCTATCAAATTAGACTTAGGCATGTCTTCAAAATCCATGTAAAAATATTTCCCCACCTAAAAGGAAGACCTCAAACTTTTAGGCCGCATACACCGGTTTCACCTACTACTCCTGTTTCACCTTCACCACTTCCCTCCATCATAGGACCTCACCCATCGACCTTGGCCAAAAAACCTCATATCTAAGGTAAACCAAAATAACAAAACCTACCTCTTCATCAAAATATTTTATTACACCCAACTTACTTGCATAACATACACCTTTGTTGTTACCCACATCTTTCTTACCACCTATAGTAACCTCATCAGTACCTATGATATTTCCTTCTCTTCAACCCATACCTTCCACCTTTCCTCTACTAAAGAACCTTCATTGTGCCTCCTTTATCACCTTGGCTAACTCATCCTCTTCCACCATCTACCTTCCCTTCCACATCATGTACTCCTTCCTCACCTTTACCTAGGAAGGTGCAACCAAAATTGAAAAACCCACTACCCTCCAAAGTGGTAGTTAAGCCTACAACACCTTCTATTGCTAGTTCATCTACTACGCCTTTACCCAAGAAGGTACAACCCAAATCTAAAATAGTACCACCTACCAAACTAGTGGTCAAACCCATTTCACATCCAATTCCACCTCCCATGATGCCTCTCCCACAAAAATCACCCACACTTCAATCCAGACCCACACTCACCTCACATTGTGATCCTTGGCGGATCTTATGCCAATATTCTACCAAACCTTTTAGATACCGTTGTCATCACATTTCTGCCACTTAGACCTTACAAACAACTCAAACCTAAACAAGAAGGGTTTGATGATACCAAAATTTATACCTATCATCATGTGTCAGGGAATGATATAGAAAACTGTAAGGCTCTAAAGACCATTCTACTATGATTATGTCCTCTTGAAGAAAACTTTGATGATGATGATCTTTTAGATGAGGACCTTGTTCCCCCTTCACCTATCACCACACACCCTCATCCCTTACCTATCCAACGACCTTCATCTCCACCTCCACAACCCTTTTATCCTCCTCCAAAATTCAAGATCAACATGGTCTCGCATAAGAGAGTTAGCCAAACCTCTACCTAAATGCCAATGCATTGATTTCTTTGCACAACACTAGTATATGCCCTCATCATTCTATTTCCCATCTTGTTGCTACACTTATCATGACTCAATTGCTCCCTCACCCCATATTAATATGGTTAGCATTTCCACTCTTTTCCAGAAAGACAAAGGAAAGGAGAAACAAACCAACTCATCTCGCCAATCTTGTGACCTATTTACCATCCAAAACCACACCAAAAATCATGATTCGAGGACCCACATACCATATTTCTAACGGGGTCACCCATCGTATAATGATAAAAAAATTACACCAATCTCTGCTCAAAATGTCATTGTACAACCTTGTCCAAACCTCTAAATCTCATTGGCAGGCCCTCATGGAAGTTCTACAATCCATTGAGGTTTTACCTAATGACCCTACGCTTGTGACCTCCATTATCACACCTCATCATATGGCCTCTCTCACTAATTCATCCCCTTCCTCTACACATGTTATCACTAATCAAGTAGCCGCTTTCGGTTTACGTGATGATGAGATTGTACCTCTCCAAGAAGATGATCCTAATCTTTCCCTTTTCATTTCCATCTATATTGATAATATACGTGTTTGACACATTATGATCAATGGAGGTGCCAACATCAACATCATTTCCTCCCATGTGTATAACCAAAAGTGCATTCTCACCAATTACATGCATAATAACCCAATTATGCTACTTTCATTCAATGATGCCATAACTTTGACCATTAGCACCATCATTCTCCACATTCACATGGTCCCCATACCATTCCAAAATTATTCTACATCTTAGAAGGGGAATTCCAGATACAACTATTTCTTGGCGGCCTTGAATACACATCATGGCTTGTGCTCCTTCAACCTTACATCTGTTGTTTAAAATTTGAACATGAAGGACATAGCTAGACCATTTTAGCTTACCCTTCACCATTCAAAACCTGTAACATGTTATATCGAACTAACGATGTTCTTGCACTGTTAAGGATTCCACCACCGCTACCACTTCTCCTTCACCCACAACCCTATCCACCAATTCTTCTGCTACCTCTTCCACACCTAACTCCTCTATGCCCACTTCTTCCGTAACCTCTCAGAATCGACTCATCTACTAACCCATCTACTTCTCAACCAACCAAGTGCTTCTTCTTCACAATCACCTAGTGATTCATCTATTCCTACCACCCACATACCAACTTCCGATCCCTTATAAGGATTTTTCAATGTCTCACTCTAGGGGAGTACCTCCTATAAAACATTGACATATTCCTTACTCCTCAAGAGTATGGTAGCCTTCGAAACATCCTCGCTATGATCACCACATAGAGAGGTTTTCCCTTATGATCCTCCCCATCTTCACACCAACTTAACGTATGGGGGACTTGATACTTCTACCTACTCACCTGAATCACCTTCCTAAATGCAACCATTTTCATCTGACCTCCGATCTCTTACCAATTGCTACTTCGCCCACACCTTCCTCCATCATTGTGTGTAGAAGGAATTGGTCTTTGGTTTCTATGAACAAGGCCACTACAATGTCATCTCATGCACCACACTTAAAAAATAATGACCAAATTCGTATTAGATTTACCAAACCACATTCTAAGAAATCCCATGTACAACTCATTAAGAATGACAACCTTCCTTTACCCCATCTACCAACTTCACCACCTTCACCTACGGAGTCTATGGATCCAGAATCCATTCCTCCTAAAAAAAATTCATGAACACCATTTCCATGGGACCTCTAACTTATCAACAAGATGTCGAGGCTCCCTATTCCCTTCCATTCTTGTATCCTGACATGATCGATGATGATACACCTTCTACTAAGGTTATTCAATGTCAAGACGACGAGTCTATTTTCACCTACCTTGGTGTGGAATATTCCTATATTCATTGGTCATTTCCTTCTAAGACATAAACCATGTTAAATGAATCAACCATCATAATCAATATTAACACTCATGACAACCTGTACATTATAAAGATAGGCCAATCTTTAGATGTCACTGAATAAGAATCTTTTACTTCTTTCCTCCGGGATCATAACGACACTTTTTCATGGTCCTATGCTGATATGCCCGGTATTGACCCAAACATTATGGTCCACAATATCATCATCATCCCCTAAACCAAACCCGTGAAACAAAATATGCGAAAAATGCATCCTCGCATTGATATTCTTGTCAAGGAAGATCTCCAATGTATCCTTTCGATTTCCTTCATCCTACCCATTGATTATATCCAATGGATCTCTAATATGTTTCATGTCACAAAAGCGATATGGGAATCCATATTTGCATGGATTTCCATGACCTTAACTTAGATTTCCTAAAGACAACTTTCCTCTACCTAGTACCGACCAACTAGTTGATCTTACTATTGGCCATGAGATGTTATCACTCATAGACGGTGTCTTAGGCTATAACCAAATATTACTTGCCCCAAAGATCAACACAAAACTACCTTCATCACTCCTTGGGGGACCTTTTGCTATTGTGTCATGCCCTTTGGCCTTAAAAATGCTTTGGTGCTACATATCAAGTAGGCTATGACTTATATCTTTCATGACATTATGCATCGCATATTGGAAGATTATGTTGATAATCTTCTTGCCAAATCCAAAAATCATGCCGAATGTGTTAGATTCCTTAAGGTCATCTTTGACCGTCTTATCAAATATTGTGTTCTCCTTCATCCTAAGAAGTGTGTCTTTGTTGTTCTCTCTGGAAAGTTCCTTGGTTTAATCATTTCTTTGCATGGCATAAAATTCAATCTCGCTAAAATCAAGGCTATTATTAAAATGCCTCCACCTAATAACCTTCATCAACTTCATAGTTTGCAAGGCAAGTTGCAATCTATTTGTCATTTTATTTCACAACTTTTTGTTACCACCCATTTCATCATCTCCTCAAAAAGGATATCTCCTTAAAATGGGCTAATGAATGCCACAAATCCTTTGAGGCCTTAAAAATAACCTCCTCCAACCACCTATTCCCATTCCCCCTAAGGATGACTAACCATTTTACCTTTACATTTCTTCTACTAATCATTCCTTGGGTGTCATGCTCACTCATCATGACAATCAACATAGGGATCAAGTGGTTTATTATATAATCCATATGCTTTTGGACTATGAAACTTGCTACACCCATGCCAAAACCTCTACTTAGTCTTAGTTTTTGTCGCCACTAAAATTCACCATTACCTATTCAACCAACTTTTTTTATCACCAATACTTACCCCTTACATTACATGTACACTAAACCCTACCAACATAAATTTGCTTCATGTTGGCTCATGTTGCCTGTAGACCTAGACCTTGAATTCACTCATGATAATTTTTTCAAAGGATAAACCTTGCTAACCAACTTGCAAATGCACCCCTCTTTGGAAATCAATCCTCTAATTTCAATTTCCCAGATAAATCCATCACTATCCTCTCTTTGGATGATACCATTTACCAGATGACCTTATTCTTTGATGGTTCCAAATGTTAGTGTGGGGGTGGTGTCGGAGTTATCCCGATTCCTCTTGATGGTGAGCCTATGTCATTATATTTCAAATTATATTTTGATTGTACTAATAATATTTCCAAATATGAAGCACTCGTATTAGGCCTTCAAACTACCATCGCCTTAGACGTTAAATCAATTAATATCTTTGGCAATTCCCAACTGGTTATAAACCAAGTTAATGGTATATACTAGTGTCGTAATGAGATACTTAGAAGGTATAAGCATCATGTTGACATAATTTTGACTACCTTTGACAATTATGAACTTCAAACCAACCCACATTCCACTAATAAATTTGCAGATACCATGGCCTATCTTGCTTTTAAAATCCCTTCTTCACCCTCTCGACTCAAAAATATTTGTCAATGTACAAAGGTGGCAATCACCTTCTAATCTATTCAAGATTTCAACCTTGTCGAAACCATTGAAACTGACCCATGTGACCTTTAGTATAAATAGTTTTTTTATTACCTTTCCCTTTCAATTTTTCTCCGTGATCTTACTCATAATGGACAACGAGCCTTTCTCAAAACTATCTCTCACTATGTCATCATGGGTGGTATTATTTATAAACGTGGCTTTGACGGTATCCTCTTACAATGCCTTACCAGTTATGAAGTTCCTTACACCATCAAGGAAGTTCATGACAAAATGTTTTTAGGTAACTTCAAGTGGTTTATCTCTCGCTAAAAGCATTCTCCGCTGGGCTATTATTGGCCAACCTTAAACCATGATTTTTGTGATTATGTCAAACATTTTTTGAAGTTCCAACAACATGCTAATCTTCATCACATGCCTAGTCACACCTTACAGGTCACACGAGACCTTTGGCATTTCTCTCAATGGGGTTTGGATCTTTTCAAGAGATCAATCCTCATTCTTCCCAATGTCATCAATGGATTATTACCGATACTGAATACTACACTAAATGGGTAGAAGCCATACCTCTTATTTCTACAAAAGCCAAGAAAATATGTGAATTCATCAACCATCACATCATTTGTTACTTTGGTGTTCCTCATCATCTCATCATTGATAATAGAAAATAGTTCAAAAACAAAACCCTACGAAACTCTTTGATTCCTTTGGCATTCAACTCATTTTATTCACCTTACTACCCTAAAAAAATGGCCAAGTAGAATCAACCAACAAAACCTTAAACAAAATTCTTATATAGGTAGTTGACAATACTTTGGAAAGGAATGGCATCACACATTCTCTTTTCCTTATGGGCTTATCACACTTTGGTATTCATACCTCAACTTCCACCATGCCTTTCTCTTTGTTCTAAGGTACAAAGGATGTTCTCGCCTCTTGAAGTCTAGATTCCATCTCTTTCTATCTCACTTAAAGATATGCTCAATGATGATGACATTCGCCAAGATTGTTTAACACAACTTGATTTATTAGACGAGCGTTGTCTCAATGCTCTCTACCATTTCCAAATCTAATAAAAATGTATCAAATGTGCCTACGATAAACATGTCCATGAATAAACCTTCCAGGTTGGTGACCTTGTCTGAAGGAAAATCAACATGTAACAAAAGATGAGAAAAATAAATAGGGAAAGTTTTCTCTAACTAGCTTGGACCTTATAGTGTTACTCATACCTATGGATGGGGTTCTTATCATTTGTCTTCACTCAAAGGTAAACTTGAACATGAGCCCCTCAATTATTTGCATCTTCGACCATTATATTGTTGAATCAAGTCCTATATCACCTTCTATTAATTAAATGCTTGTCCCTTGAGCACCATTCACCTTCCTCTTACCTATTTGAAGGATCAACGAATAAACAAGAGTCACATGATTACCCATCACCTTTTAAACCTTATATTAAATGTGAGTACCATGGATCTACTCATGGAATGATTCTCATGGATACTTCTCATCTTTTTGAAGATGGGATCCCATGTTCGTCCATCACTTAAACCCTCTCTGTCATAGTTAGCCTCTATGTGCTATGGTTTTGTATGCAACACAAGAGCCTATCGGTCTCTATATTCTTGTCCATGAATTAAAATTCCAAAAGCAAAAAATTAAAATGGGATTCATCTCCTTGAGTAAAAATTATAGAAAAATGATGACTCCCTCAAAATGACATCTACTCTTTCTATCTCATTGCTATAAATAGATTGCTCCCTCGAAGGAAAGCTATACCAAGCTAGCCATATTATACATAGTCTATCATAATAAGAAGACTATTCTTGTAAAAAAATAAAATAAAATATTCAAAAGCTTCCCGCATCGATCAGCTTCATGAAGACCTCAAGGATAAAATATACTCATCCCACATAGACTACCCACATCGATCAGTCAATAAAACAAAAAACAAAAGAAAAGGAAAAATAAAAAGATTAACTTTTTCATCATGGACTTTCCTATTTTGATCTTGGGTCTCTTGCCAAATAGGCATGTTGTCTCACACTAGGTTATGCTAAAACCAACCTGCTTTCACCTCATCACCTTTTTCACCCTAATTTTCTACCCACTCAAGGGGCGTGCTGCAAATGCGACATTTCATGATCATGTGAATTTCTTCACCCATTGAATAGTCAATAATAAAACACTTTTTAGTGTCTTACATTCATAATCCCATCATATGTATGGTAGACTTGTTATGGTTCTTTCCAATTAGATTGCTCTTTTGGTCACCTCTTACCCTTCACCTTCTTCATTACTTGTTGATTCTCCTATACAGGACTAGAACATCGACACCTACATTTAAAGAATTCCTCTTTCACCAACATCACCATACCTAAAATGACCTAAACTCAACCATGCCTAACTCACTTAGAATCCATCATGCCTACACAACCTCGACTCAATCATGCATAATTTACCTAGTTTTCATCAATACACAATAACAATGGAAATTAAAAACATAGATACATCATCCATACAATAAATATCATCATCTATATAACTAGGAAAAATTTTGTGTATCAATACACATATACATAGATACAAATACATACAAGTATCTCAAATCACTCAGATACAACCTCACTATCTTTGGCACGTAGGCTAGTATAAAAATCAAAATCACAAAAATCTCATATACAACCTCACTATCTTTGGCACGCAGGCCGAATATATCAAAACCTCAAAAATAATAATCATACCAAGTGGCTAATCATCACCCCACCTCATATCCTCTAGGGACACAGTCTCACATGGCTCCTCCTCCCACCCTGTCTGTCACCCTACAAACATCTCTCCACCCTCCATGGGTCTCAGTCTAATCTTCACCTATACCTCAACTAGGCTTGACCTATTTGAAATAGTAGCCTCGCCCTGACCCTGTCTCTGGGATTTTCGGTCCCCTGTGCTATCTAAACTATGAGTGCGGGATCAGATCCTCTCACTCCCTACCTACTAGGATCTATAAGCAACATACAAGGGAACATCTATCTCGACAATCATAAGGTGATTCTGATAATAATGTGCCCCATTCAGGGCATACCTAAATCTCGCCATATTCATCGTATGAGGTGGTGCCATAGGTTTAAATGCAACCTATGTGCCTTGTCCTATTAATACTAATCTTGGTCCCTATATCTAGGATCCCTGTGCTCCTCCCTGTACTATGGGACCTTTTCCTGCTGCTACTTCATGTAGTATGGGACCTTATCCCTAGGCTTGTGGAGGTACCTATGCCAACTGGGCTTGTAAGGCCATCACCTGAGCCTATAGGGTGGCCACATGTGCATGAGATCCTATCAACTAACCTTACAGACCTATGATCTGTGTCTATAGGGTGGCCACTTGCCCTTGCAATGCATCTCTCTCGAACCGTCATTGTAGATGCAGATTTGGCTGCCCTAGCCTTGGTGGTGCCACCCATAGTTGTGCCACCCACCACCCCCTATATCCATCAATGACTCTAGCATCATCTATCCACCTATCCACCGTTTTCTCTCCTACCCTGTTGACACATTCGGTCTTTTTAGAGATATGGGTCTCTCTGAGTCATCTCTCCAGTATTATGGGAAAGGTGGAGGTGAGTCCCATGCCAGCCAAAACTATCGTCTAACCATGTCTACGAGTATCATCTCATGCTCACTGGAAAACCACCCTTGTATCCACCTCAGTTGTTGAAGCTCCTCTAACTCCTCCATCATGCTACGAGAGATAACCAATATATTGCATCCATATAATATCAACTCCATAAATCCTTGTCTGTAACCACCTGTAGTAGATAACATCATATGTGGCTCTCGCCACCCTCATCTAACCACCAAAAGGTACCCAACATCTATATCCAACTCGTGAGACACCACCCTTGAACTAATCCTATCATGGTAGACCCACTGGGCATAAACACACAATGTGCTTGTATGCCGAATAGTGTAGTAAAAATGTGCAACACATCTCGATTCTCCACAATATCCCATAAGCCCATAACTCCCTCTATAGTTACACTAGGAATGTCAGGGCCCAAGAAAAGAAGATTCTCTCTTCCATAATATCCTAGAGCACTCCCATCAGTGCTCATGGGAATCTCCCACCCTTAGAATCTGGTAAGGAAAAGCAACCTACTGCCTCCATCATCAACAAAACTATCCTCGTCTCCTAAGGGAAGGCTACCTACATGTCTCGATAACTAAGACACACTCTATGGTACCTCATCTCTCCCATCACCTCCCCAAATACAGCCACTATCGGCTTCACTGATTCCTCTAATGAAATGGAATAAACTATCTCCCCTATAATAGGAAGCCTCAGGATCCAGTACACGTCCTCTAAGGTGACGGTCATCTCACCTATCGGAAGGTGGAAGGTATTGGTCATGAATCCCATCTATCGATGAGAGCAACCATCATACTATGATCATGAACTATCCACCTATAGCATCGGACCCCAATAAGCCTGACCTTAGTCATATGCTCCCACTCCTCTGTGGTCACACTGGGATTGCATCCATACCAATAATGGTGGTACTCAGTCCCACATCTAGAGCTGGTCTCTAGCCTGCATCATTCAAACACAACATTGTCAAGACTTGCCCATACCCAACATACCTCTTACCCAATGAACCTATTTCCAAAACACTTATTACCTATTACACCATACCCACACACCAACCCTACCGACTACCCCTTTTCCCCAACCCAATTTTACACCCATTAACCCTTACCATTCTTACCTATCCTAGTTCAGTTCACCTACTTCCCCACCCCACATTTCCAACATCACCTATTACCCTACTCACTCTTCATAAACCTTCATTTACATCTTCTTTCCTATCTTTCCCTCCCACCATATCCCTTTTATTTACCTCTTTTCCCCTAAATTTGGATGACATCGATCACTATTGACTAGAATCAATCATTTTTAACCGATATTTTTCACCTAATCCTTGATTGATGATGTCTAAGGCCAACCGATGTCAGTTGACCCTTGACCAACTCTAGTCTTTCTCGCGTAAACCAAAAATTGAAACTCATCCCCCCATCTACCATTTTGCCTAAAATTAACCCAAATCCTACCTAAAACCTACCCCAATCCACCCCAATTTACCTTATATGCATCTATCATCCTATTTAACCTACATTTCCCTTTTCCCATATCAATTTTACCCATTTTTCACCTACATGTCAACATACAAACCCCCACCACCTTTTCTTCATTTTTAACCAAAATTTAATCAAGTAACAAATTAGGAATGCCCCTACCTCTATGTGACTTCGTCTACTGGTGGCACCTCTGGTCTTGTCTTGGTGGACCTCCCGACCCCTCTCTCACCTATGCCATGGCTGAATCCACAACTTACCTCCAAACAAATCAAATCAATCGACCCAATCTCATGGACCCACCAATCAACCACCAATCACCTACTACATGGCTCACCCACTCAACTCAACACCTAATTCTTGTCATTTTTGACTCCTTACTTTCTCTTCTATTATTTTCTAAAAATGTCAAAGTAAAAATGAGTCCATAAAATATAGATTTTTCATTTTTAAACCCCAAATCAACATGACCGATGTCGTCATGTCGTGCCCTACCAAACCGACATTGGTTACACCATAACCAACATCGGTCACCTACCATTACCTTTTTACCCACATTTCTCCCATTTTGGCCTAAAAACATTACTGCCACATACCTTTTGACCCTACCGACACCTATTACACCTTACCCAAGCCTACATTACCTATACATTTCCTTAATTATGTTTAGGGACATGTTATTTACCTATACCTTGGCCTTACTGTGCCATGACCTACATACCCTGACCAAAACTACCTTTTGTGACCTTTGAATTTGTGTACTCGTTATACCTTACGATGTTGTTACCCGTGTGGTTTAGCCTAATGACCTTACATTACCTATTGTCATGTTGTTTATCCCAACCAAACCTTTGGTGTACTGGATCATACCTAAATGGTCCTGCACCTAACCTAAGTTGTGTTTCTAGACCATATCATGTACCCTAGATACCTAAATCACTTCAACCTCATTTGGATAAACCTATCGACCTTAGACGATGTAGATTTTGCATGCTCTTATACCTGGTACCATGTCACAGTCTATATGTGTGCATGAATTCAATTGACATTACCTATTACCTGATTTGACCATTACCCATTACCCAAATTGCCCATACCCTTACCTACAACCCACCTACCTTCATTTTCATCACTTACACATTTATCAAACCACTCACCGACTCTATCTAACACCTCATCAGATCATGGTTTGAGGGGGATCACCTTCAGCCCTACTTAGGGAAAACTAACCTCCATTCACACCTAGAACACCAATTTCCTATTTTTTCAGCGTTGCTTACAAATACAAGCTATGCAACAAAAAGGGGCAAAATGTAGACACCAAATTAGGGCATACTCCCCTTAAACCCCGTTAATTAAATTAACCATATCCTACTTATTCATATCCCATAGTGCACATGTTAATTAAATTAATTATATTAATTAAATTAATTAATATCCTCACTTAACCACCTCACCTAGCCACCTCACTCAATGACCTACTCAAACCTCATTAATGACCTAAGACTGAGTCTAAACCTATCCTAACTAACTAGGACTTAGTCTAAACCTAGACTTAACTCCTATTAACAAACCTAAAAGGACTCCTACTTATCTTGCCATGATCTATCACTCAAGACTCGACAGAAGGTTGGAGATCACACTCAAAAATAGAAATAATATGGCTATTTTTGCCAACCTAGATATTCCCACCTTGAATGATGCTAGTTATATCTCAACCGATGTCGGTCACCTAATCATGGCCGGTTAGGTTAAATACATTTCCCAAAATCCTTGGCCTAGGTTGGTCAATCGATTCAGGATCTCATTCTTCCAAAGACTTGGAGAACTTGAATTTATTTAGCACTCAAGAAAAAGAAGACACACAGGAGAACTACCAACATTGGTCACCATTCATCATCCTCTTCACGATCATAGATTCAAAACAGAGAGGAATGAAGGTCTAAACTTCCGTGGTATGAATACAACGACTCTTTATCTCTCGGATCTCTACTATCACCTTATTCATCACCTACGTTCTCCAATCTACTTTCTAATAAGTATTTAACATCTCTACATTTAATTTCTGATTTCCTTGTGTAGATTTATTTATTCATCTCTGTATTTTATTTCTCTCCACACCCATATACTTCCTTCCTTCCATCAACCCATCACCTAATCATACTTGTAATTTTCACCCATTTCACCCTCTCCTAATCATCTCTGAGTCTTTAGAACCATTTTATGACCCCACTCTCACCATTTCCAACATCTGTACAATCACAAGGAATCTAGAAAACCAATTCTAGGAACTTTATGCTAATTTCCCCTACTTGGACGTCGGTTAGCCAACCGAAGTCGGTCACTCTTCCTAACATCGACATCACACTACCTAACACTAGTTACTATGTCTGTCAATATATCTCAGACAAAAAATCTAATACCCACTTCCCAATAGCCCATAACCATTTCTAATTCTTACTAGACCTTTCCGAGAGCCTCATACTGCACTGCAACTCAAAGACCATCCCACCAACCCTTCTGTTTTGACCTTAAACAACCTTTTACATGAAATTTCTTATTGTTTTGTACGAGATACCTAAATCATTTCAATTCCAATAGGATATTTACTTCATGTATGATTTAACTAGCATTAATATTGTTATATAAAAGTGGATTGACATCCTGTTCAGGAAGTATCACGCTTCCTAGATCTAGCTTCCGCTAGGTAGTCCACTCATTGTTTTTTTAACTCTATTTGGTGGTATTGTTTTGTATTTATATGTAGTTCCTCCTAGCCAAAAGGGAGCTCTCACATCCATTTTGATCCAGAAATCATATACACTCGTATTCGACCTTCAACCGACATTACAACAGGTATTCCTCCTTAGCCTTCTATCGTTATCTGTTTCATTAATTTGTTAAGAATTTGGTGAAACAATGAAAACAAAATTTTGTTGTTCTCTAACGAAAGAAAATTGAATCCCTTTTCGTCGGGTATTTCTCTATGTTGAGCGCTTTCCCATTTCTAAACTTCTATGTCTCTCTAGGTATTTACTTTTGAATTTTTCATTCTTGTTCATGTGATTGTTTTTCCCAATAATGAGGGCCTCTTGCATAGTCATATTTTCAAAAAAATAATGCGTTGCAAATAAACGTGGAAAATTATTTCACTTGTACACTTTAGTAAAATATATGAGGTTAAAAATTACTTTAACAATATAGAAACATATCAAGTATTTAATTATATGATAAATATTTTCAAATGTATATGTTTTTAATTGTATAAATACTCAAATGTAATGTCTTCAGCAATTTTATTTTTGTACAATGGAAGGTAAACATATTATATATATGCTTAAATATTATTAAATATAAATATTAATCACGATATATTCAAATATATATTTCATTTTGTGCCCACTAATATAATAAAAAAATTCAAATATCTTTGTGGTTGCCACGTTATAATTATTTATTTCAAAAACCAATTTACTGAACCCGAAATTTATTTTGAATTGAATGTGAAAGAAGAAATAATATATTTCATTTAAAATATTTTATTTAATATTCTGTATTATTGGAGAGAGATAGAGTGTTGTTATACACATTAATACATGATTCTACACGTATATTTATGTATCTATTATGTAAAATCTAGATTTATTTGTTATCATTTATAGATTTTCAATATGATTTCTCATATAGGAATACACTCAACCATGAAAAAATTGTCTAGCCTAGTGGCCGCTAGGCTATAATTCTTCTTTGTAGAAAACATTTGTTTAGCATAGTGGCCATGTGGCTTAGTTGTTTTTAATATATGCAACAAACTTTTTTTAGGCCTAGCCATTGGTAGTTTATTTATCTCCTATTTTATATGGAAAGATTAACAATTTAGATTTATAACACCATTCCATTATAAACATGATATATTTTCCATTAGGAATAGCTTAGTGGTCACTACATTGCAACAAGTAGATCACGTTGTATCTTAAAATAAGTTGAATAGCTTCTCGACTACTAATATGAGTTTCTTAAATTGTCATAAAAGTAAAAACTCTTCTTGAAACTCATAAGAAATAGAGAAATCTATACATAACTATATATAAAATTCTAGTTTTAGAATTGTGTGGTCGCCGGGTAAATCCTCTAGTAAAATTTATTGTTTGGATTTAAGAATTTAAAGTAATATATTTTGATATTAGCGACCGCTAGGTTATGCCACCACATATTATTTGAGGCCTACAGGTGGTTAGGATGTAACAATTTCAATTAATATATTATGATATTAGTGGACACTATGTTAGGCCACGACATAATATGTATCAATGGGATTTAACAAATTATAGGAAGATATTTTGAGCTTAGCGATTGCTAGGTTATTCCATAACATATTATTTGGAACTTGTAGTCGCTAGGATTTAACAATATCAACTAATATATTATGATATTAGCGAGATGCTATGTTAGGCCATGACATAATATGTATCGATATGATTTAACAAATTAATGGAATATATTTTGAGCTTAGCGGCCACTAGGTTAGGCCACACCATAATAAGATTACCCGCCACTAGGATATGCCAAAACTTAATATTTGGATCTTAGCGATCACTAGGATTTAACAAATTCAATTAACATAGTTTTCGTTTAGCGAAAGCTAGGTAATTTAACAATGTAATAATTTGAGATAAAGGGTCACTACCATTTAACAGATTAAAGAAAGACATTTTGAGCTTAGCTTCCACTATTTTATGCCTTAACATAATATAATAAATTTTATTATAATCTTAGATGTTGCTAGATTTTAAAAAATTAAAGTAAGATGTTTTGAGTTCAACGACCATTATGCTAAGAAACACCATTTAATTTGGATAACTGTATAACACATAAAATTTTGACGTTTAGACCTTAGTGGTCATTATCTAAAACCTCTAGTAAATAAAGCAAATGAATCCTATTTTATGAAAATCAAGATGTGTATATATTAGTAAAATTTATTGTTTGGATTTAAGAATTTGAAGTACAATATTTTGAGCTTAGCAGCTCTTTAGCTAGGTTATGCCATCACACAATATTTGGAGCATTAGAAGACCTATAGAATGGGGAGTGTGAGAATTTTCACAAGGATCCGAATAGAATGGTGGATTTCTCTATGTAGCCTCATTTTTAAAATTTCCTCTCAAAGGGGGAAATGCTCCTGTCATTTTCATATTTTTCTTAACAAGGATATCATCTATTTGGGTAATCCATACCCATTCATTGACATCATCCTCATGTGCATAGGATATAATTATTTTTCCTGTAAGTGATTCAAGGTGTTTGGAAATCATTTTCATGTAGTCATATTTCCTTAGAGGGTGTTCAAGTAGATGAAATGAATATCTATGGGCCGATGTAAATTTTAGATCATACCACCTATTAAATTTCCTGCATCCCATAGTGATTGATGGGGGAATGTATTTTAATATTATTTTCTTTGCACTTTCCAACAATAGCGTTTCAAATCTGATATACCACTTATTATTTTTCCAATTTTTTAGGCACATAATATGGCATCCGAAAAGGAGGTGTTAGGAGTTGATAGAATAATACATCTACCATTTTCCTAGTGGAAGTGAAGATGTCAGTAGATATTCTAGGTGTCACTCTTTCATGTATTTGTTGGTAGAGAGGAGGATATAAATAAGTGCATATATCTTGAATATGATATCTAAACCAATGGGCATACAAGTCTGAATATAGTTCATTTAGCTACAAAGGGCTCAAAGGAAGCCATTTTTGAACAGTTGAGAATACCATAGAATACATCCAAAAGATATGAAACCATGTAAAATGATTTCCCATTATCCACAATTTCTTTTCTTTGGCTCACCAAATTGAAACATAGCACTTTCCCTAAGGAAGGAATCTTGCCTTCATCAATAATCATAGAAAGTAAAGGGATCTAGGATACATCGACCTTAGAGATATAATTTTTCCATATAGCATGTTCATGAGGGCCATGCCAATACATACTCCTAGTCTAAACCTGTTAATAATAATTTCACTCAGATCAGAATCATCCATATTATCTATTAGGTCCACTACCCAACTCTGTAAAAGATATCTTATTTTCCTTGTGGCCATCCAAGACTCAACTGTATCTTTATTATATAGGGTTTCGGAAGTGAAAGTTTGTAATAACATCTGTATGCATGCCCAACATAAAAACCTATTATGTTTTTCCATGATTTAGAAAATAAGGTCCACTCCATGGCCTTGAAAAAATATAGCTAAAGCGATCGGGTTATGGAAATGGAATCAACTCTGTTTTAGAGGAAATTAAATGGAGGTCAACTCTTTTTATTACCCTTATGTCTTGGGACCTTAGTTCTTGATCTTCCAAGATACCCTTTTCATCTACAACATCTACATCAAGACTTTCATTTTGCACTATAAAAAAATAGCTGAGTAATGTTGAAATTCATGATTTAAGGTAACTGGATCAAAAATGACATCTCTCATTATTTTGGTGTCTGCATAAGAATATAAATGAGCATCTACAATCAACACTACCAATTCTCCCACCATGGTAAAGGATTCAAGTTTCATGAACGCTGCATATATAACCAAAAGAAATAGATAATGAGACAGAGGACATACTTGCATTTACAACAACACTCTTATGTCTCTTATAAATAAGGAAATTCATAGAAAACAAAAGATAAATGAAATAAAATACAAATTATACCTTCACTATATCCTTCTTGCAAACCTCAAGTAAGATCGCAAAAGCTTTTAAACTTTTTTGATCTTGTTGAAGATTAGATTGTGGATGATATTGGATACGACTCTCTGAAGGGAATGGAAAATGCTACTAGAAGATTTCACAAGGATGCAAATGTCAAATTGGCAGAAGTTGGATGTAATTTTCTCAAAGCTCCAAGGATAGATTTACAAAGGAAATGGTTTTCTTTTATAGTTGAGGGTAGAGCCATGGAAAATGGATGAAATATTGACTAAGATCTAGGTTAATGGTTAAATCACCCGAGTTAACAAGTAAACTTGGCAATTGGTAGTTGTATATTTACTGAGTAAGTGGACATTTGAAATAGCAGTGATTATATCGAAATGTGAATTGCACGTACAATCCAATCACCCCCACACTTCTAGGAGTCTAGAAGTGGAGTTTAAGTGGGATAGGTAAGTGTAGTTCAAGTATAGTTGACTGGAATAGGTGGAATTAAATAACAAAATTTTATTAGTATTTAATTGTGAGGATATAATTAACCATTTAAATAAATAAATGTTTAATTATATTAGCTATAAGGTGTTAGGAATTAATTTAATTAATTCCAAGAGCATGGTAGAATTAAATTAATTTAATTAGTATTTAATTGTGAGGAGATAATTAACCATTTAAATAAATAAATGTTTAATTATATTAGCTAGAAGGTATTAGGAATTAATTTAATTAATTCCAAGAGCATCGTAGAATTTAATTAATTAATTCTAAAGGGTAGGAATATGACTTAGATAATAGAATTAATTCTAAAAGGGTGTATTTAAATGACATAATTAATTTAATTAATTCCAAAGGGGTGTACTGCAGCAAGATATAATTAATTTAATTAATTCTAATTAGATAGAAGCAGGATATAAATATGTATGTATTTTTAGGGTGTCTACATTTTCCCCTCTTTAAAGTGCTATTGCAAAGTAATAGTGCTTTAAATATAAGTAGACACATGCAGATCAACGAGCGGAAAACAATGAAGCATTTGGATGTTGTTGGATCCTTGGCATATTAACCAAGTATGAAGGCACGTAGGCACACAAGGTCCTAGTTATGAAAAGGTGCGCAAGGCAAAAGTGCACAAGAGAAAGGTTTAAGGAAGCACATAGTACACACGGCATATGAAGGAGGTTTGAGACTTAGTCATTTTGAGCACCTAGGGAAAAACACATGAAAATCATGATCGGTTGCACGTGGATAAGATGCCAGCCTAGCGACAAGTTGGCCCCGATAGGGGCATGCCTTGGAATATTCTAGAAGAACATCATGAGATAAAGTGGAAAGCTCAGGCTTGGAGAAGCATGCTCGCATGAAGGACCACATTCGACACTTGGCACTAGATCTGAGGGCACTGGAAGGTGAGTTGGTAGTGTAGGAGAATTATAAATACAAGTTCCTGTGGAGTAAAAGAGAGACACTAGGAGTTTGATATACATGGTGAGTTTGAGATATAGTATGGGCGGAGCTCTATAGAATTGCTGCGAAGACTCTGTTAGTGGATAATTGATTCAGGAGAGAATGTACTAGGCATGGAGTTGTAAATTTTCTTTTGATAGCTTAGTTACACAAGTCCAGTGATATGCATGATTACGGTCTGCTCTTTGTGACACTCTGTAATGAATCAATGAATGTAATGAGGTTACTTGATATAATATATACATGGTTCTAATGCATATTTCTCTCTTATGAGTTCTCTTTCCTTTCATGCCATGTATGAATGCTTGTATAATTCTTTCTGTCATAATATATGTTCTAGATTCATTAAAGCACTCGATCTGAAGTGACTGCAAGGATCTAGAGGCCGTTCTAAGCCCTATGGTTCTTGTATGTCTTAACTTCCCTCCTAAAAACTCTTACACTAATCCTAGATGATGCTTCCCACTAAACTCACATAAAATAGAGACTCGGTACCCGTGCGTGCCTCGGGTGAGCGCTCAACTTTTGTTGGGTGATAGGGCAATGCACTTGGGGTTCCTTCCTTTTGTGATGGGATTAAAGATGACTACATCTTGATTCCGTTTCCGGGACCTCTTTTTGAAGTTGTAGTGGGATATAACATACATCAAGATATGTACAATGAGTAATGACAAAGTGGTTAGCAGTGGAAAATGTTGAATCATGGTTCAAGAGCACGGAAGATGAATTTTCTCAGAGATTCAGCTCTGGACCTACGTTTAATGCATGTAGATGGGTAGAATAGAACCTCTACCATGATCTATACGAGACCTTATTCTACTGCTTTCCCAAGTAGAACTATATGAATGGATTTCAACCTATGTGTCTAGATCAAGTTGGTATTATGGATCACATGTGTGGACTAAAGAAGACAACCAAAGGTTGTAGGATGTAGATCTTGACGTGGACCCGTGTTGTAGATCGACGTGGAAAGGAGTACTACCTAGTTACACTCGGGAGTACGCCATTTCTATGTACTCTTGTCTGGAGGTTCTTTGAGTTTGAATTTTTGTGAGAACCTAGAGGAACATTTCTATGTGTTATCCCTTTAGCTATAAAGATATTGGTGGTTACCATGATTTTAAAGACGTTCCCAATGGTCGGCTAGACCTTTCTGAGCACTGGGTAAGGGAGCTTGGGTGGAGGAAGATGGCAGATATCATGATAGAGAAGGAGAGGGAAGAGAGAAGGCTCAAGTATAGTGAATCACGTGAAAGGGAGATTGTGAGACGATTCAAAGTTGTTAGTGTGATGGATCTATGGAGACAGACGTTGTGGGAAGGAGTTGAGGTTCATGTGAAAGATGTGGAACTTGAGCAGTATGTGCTACCCCATCTTGGCAAGAACGTAAGGGAGACCCCTTCGGCTTCTGGTGAGAGTTTTTCACATGGAGAAAGGAGAGTCATTGCTACATATCTCGAACCCACCCAAAGGATCGAGCCTTGGTGCTTGGTTTTCCCGAACCAGGAAGAAGTGTTATTAACCCATTAATATCAGTGGAAGAGACAAATCCATGCCTAGAAGGTACAATTTTACAGTTCCTTCTTCTATGGCTACACATATTCCAGTATTTGGAGGATTCTTTGGACAAGGAGCAAGTGTATAAGCTTTTGGTCTTGTATCAGGGAGTGGCGCGGGACACAGTAGTGGTAGCAGAGCACCATCATAGACCATCGATCCATAGTTAAGTAGGACCGTGGGGGTACTTGGCACAGCTCCTATAGGCCCTATTGGACCCAGTGGTTCTAGTGGCTCTAGAGGCACAAGACCTAGTGGACCTAGTGGATCAAGTGGTGAAGGAAACACCAGAGGGAACCAAGGCTCTGGCTCAAGAGGACAGGGACCTCAACCACCACCTCAAGTATTCTTTAAAATGTCTCTACATTTACCAAATTATAGGGGCATTGAGGATGTTGCGGAACATGTTCACAAGTGTGAACTACTATGGCATGCGAAGGGTATCACAAACCCATAATGGAAGGCTAGTCAGTTTACAACCATGTTACAAGGACGCACACATAGCTGGTATATAAAGTATGATCCTCATCAAACAATGGTGCAATACACTACTTTAAAGAACACATTCTTGGTAGATATCCACATTCCCGAGTTTGAGCATAAGAGAATTAACACTCAAGGAGATCCAAAGAAGGAATGGTAGAGAGTGTGTAAGAGTATGATGTGCATTTTAAAACTCTCTTGTCTAAATTATCATATGATATTCATCCTTCTCGGCATGCACAAGTGGTTTGTTGGAGGACTGATCACCCCTTTTAGAAGGGTCTTGTTTCATAAAACTTTTTCAGACCAGCGAAGCATTGGAAGGTGCCTTGTGAGCCAAAGTTGTTGGTAGTATTGATCTGGCATTAGCCCATTCTTGGAGGCTCAAATTTCTGCTATGGCAAAGCAATTAGAAAAATTATCGGCAAACTCAACCCATGAGACTCACGGTGGTTTATGGTGCACGCAGATTGTGAAATAAAGGGACACGTTAAGGATAATTTCCCCGTAGGATCGTGACGCGCTATGACAGCAAATTGTGATCTTTGTCATGGGGACCATGATGCAAGTAGATGTCCTCACCGCAGCGTGTGATTAGGAAGAATGTGTCTTGCTATTATAAAATTTGCACCTCTACAACCCATGAATAAAGGACTATAGGCGCATTGATCGATCCATGAGGTCATTGATCATGGGGTGTGCCAAAGGTGATGGTTCTATTATGAGGAGCACACAGATGAAGGCACATGTGGAAGAGGTTATCGAGTAGGATTCCATGATCGAGGTAACCATGGAGGAGGAAGGAATGAGTTCTCACATGGAACATGTTTCAACTGTGGATCTGTAGAACATTACAAACGTGAGTGCTTGGACCTATTGTAGTGCTCATGGTGCAGAAAGAAGCATAAGTATGAGGAGTACTCAAAATTATTTGAGCATATGAATCAACAGCATCAGAAGGAAAAGGGCGTTGCAATGGTCAGCATCATTAAGGAAAACATAAAGTGGATGCCTTGGGTAACACGAGATGTAGGTTTGGAACCTATCTTAGTAACAACAAGGGTAGGAGCTACGCATGCAAGAGAGCTACCAAGACAGAAAATCTTGGTTATAAGGAAGGAGGTCATTCATGTAAATTATCTAGACCCCATGCATCAAAAGGAGATATATCAGGACACCATGGATGTTATTCGGAGCTTACAAGGAGAGATCTAGTGTCTAAAAGATGACCTAGATGAGGTCAAGGAGGTGTGTAAAATGCTAAGGTAGGAGAATATCATTCCCTTACTAGGATCCTAGTTGAGAGAGAAGGTACCACACACCGAGAAGAGCATGAGAGATAGGTCTTGCATGTGAACCTTCCCCCTCACAGCCTCGACTATGACAAGGAGATTATGTTGAATGTAGTTGTAGATGGATGGCTCCTTAGCAATATCCTCATTGACACAGTGTAGAGGTTAATGTTCTAACTTTGGATGCATGACATTAGATGGGAAGACCTGCATTACAGCCATCTTCAAATGTACTATATATGGAAAACAAGACTAAGGCAATGCCCATCGGTGTTGTGAAGGATGCAACTATTACTATCCAGGAGCCAAGTTTACTGGGGACTTCAAAGTCTTGGCGCTCACCGAGGCAGATAATTTCATAGCACTACTTGGGGGCCCTTGGCGTTACAAGAACAATTGAGACCTTTGGTTCAATAAAGGGTACATCAGCTTTGAGAACAAGGAGGAACGGGTCATTATACCCTTGGCTGATGGGAAGTCGACACCATATATTGAACCGTTGGGAGAGGAATTTCTGGATAGGATTTATGTGTGCTCAATTAGAGACCCTGAGATGATACATCCTACTAATGGGGTTATCCAGTTTGAAGATTCTCAGTTAGTAAGTGATACCACCAGTCTGGCATGTGAAAATTGGGTGCATGGAACTTACGAATTAATGGGATGACAGTTGAGAGGGTCGGTGACCAAGGTGACTAAGGCATGCATGGTTAGGTGCCTTGGAGGAAAAGAACTACCCAAGTATTCAAGAGGATCCTTCCCTGAGATCTTTCTGCAAGAGGTGGAAGCTCAATGGAAGGATGGAAAGGAACAAAGGGGGATGTTAAGTTATGTCTTTCTTGGCATAGCAGCTCGGTGGTGGGCCACACATCAGGAGAGACTTTTAGAGTGGCACAAGGTAAGAATTGCTCTCTCTGTCAGATTTTCTAAGAGCAATGTACCTACCATCATCAAGGAGTACCATGGGAAGGAGCCCACCTATTTCCATATCCAGGAGTGTGAACGGGTCTAGAGATAAGGTGCGAAAGCTTTGCCACCATCCCTATGGGTGCATAAGTTGTATTCTACCCTGCAGGGTTACACACACGCATGGTACATTCGTTCGGAGACACGCTACCAAACAAGGAATTGGCAAGAGGTCACGACTGACCTTATTCAAACATTTTAATATTGGAGTACAAGCCATCAGTTGATAAGGCCTTGTAGGGTATCAAGTGCCTTACCATGGGGGATAGTGCAAAGATAGAAGATAGGCTGCTAGAATTACTAGGTGAACTAGGATTAGAGGCACATTTTGAAGAAGAAGAGGAAGTAGAAGAGTTACATCTTGAGCACGTGTGTTTGGAAAAGGAGAAGGGAAAGTTGGTATATGTGATTGATGGAGAGGAATCAAAAAACTTAGATGTTATCCATTCTTTAGGGATGCACGAGGTAGTCAACAGTGCAGATACTCACGCACGTACCTACCATGAGCCTTTAAAAACATAGAAAATTAACATCGGTTCAGGAGAAGAACCTAAGGAAGCTATTATTGGGGATTACTAGAGAGAGATGGAAGTATCGAATATCATTGATATGCTGTGTGAATTTGAGTATTTATTCCCATGCGGGTACCATGAGCTCAAAGGCGTTCACCAATCCTTAGGAGAGATGAAGATAAAATTAAAGGACGGTGCATGCCCAGTTAGAAAAGGGCCCTACTTTGGATGAATCCAAACTTACGCGTGAAGGTCAAGGTGGAGATAGAAAAAATGATAGATTCTCGAGATTATTGTGTTAGTGGAAGAATCGAAGTGGATAAGCCTCGATGGTAATCAACATCAAGAAGGATGGGCGGATTAGAATTTGTGTGGATTATAGGGAATTGAACGCAGTTTGTGTCATTGATCCATTTCCAACCCCCTTCACTGAAGAAATTTTGGAAGGAGTTGCTTTAGGTGTGAAATCTATTCCTTTACGAATGGATTTTTAGGGTACCACCAAGTCCGGATTGCAAAGGAAGACTAGGAGAAGACAACTTTCACCACCGAGTGGGGAATTTTTGCATATACGGTCATGCCCTTTGGGTTGAAGAATGCGCTAGCTATCTTTTCGCACATAGTGGTGCAAGCATTCCAGGACTTCATCCATAAGTTTCTTCAAGTCTATTTAGATGATTGGATAGTATATGGTCTGGTTAAAGACCATTGTGACAATTTGAGGTTAATGTTTGAGAGGTGTAGGTAGTTGAGGATATCCCTCAACATTAAGAAATGTGTGTTTGCTACACCCTTTGGGACTTTATTGGGGCATATCATATGTAAGGAGGGCTTGCTAGTAGATCCCGCTAAGGTTACAGTTATTATGGGGTTAAGGGAGCCTACTAGCTGAGCACAGTGTGCGGATTCCTTGGGCATATAGGCTATTACAAAAATTCATTAAGGGATATGTCAAGATCACTTTGCAGGATTTAGTGGAGCTACTTAGACATAAAAGTTCCTTCCATTGGGGAGGCGCGAGAGAGTGTTTGATACATTAAAAGATAAGCTTATCACCGTGCCTAGTTTATTTTTTCCCTCTTGGTATAAGCCCTTCCATGTCCATGTAGATGCCTCAAGGACCGCCATTAGAGCAGTGCTTACACATCGAGGTGAAGGAATTGTTGATCACCCTCTATGTTTTACAAGTAGGAAGTCGACACCGGCGGAGAAAAACTATACCACAACCAAGTGCAAGGCATTGTTAATGATCTATGTGTTCTTCATGTTTCGATAGTATCTCTGGCAACACCCTTTGTGTTTTACACCAATCACATAGAATTAAAATATTTAGTGAACAATCCTGTTTTAAAAGGGTGCATGTGTCGATGGGTATTATTTTTCAATTATTTGAATTCACCATTGTAGTGAAGCCTTAAAAAAGAAAATGTGGGCCTGATCATCCATCAAGAATTGATTCGGGGATGATGCACAAAGTATTGAGGAAGCAATGCCGGCACACAACTATTTAGGTTGTGGAGCGCGCCCTTAGATTTGGAAGAGATTGTAATATTTTTAAAGGAAGGTGTGGCACCGAAAGGAATGAAGACTTAGAAAAGAAAGCATTGGCCATATGCGTCACATATTACATGTTAATCGGTGGAGAATTATACAAGTTGGGACGTGATGAAGTTTTACGCGTGATGTGTCTTAGAGCACAAAATATTGGCCATCATGGAGGAAGCACACGAAGGAAGTGCGGGTGGACATTATGTAGGTGATGTTACCATGCCCAAGATATTAATGGCAGGTTTGTGGTGGGAAACCTTGTACAAATATTTTAGAGACTATTGTAAATCACGTGACCATTGTCACCGCATTGGAAAACCAGGAAGGTGAGATGAGATGCCTTTGTGCCCTATTCCTAGCATGGAGCCTTTTGAAAAGTGGGTGATAGACTTTGTAGGACCTATTACACCAACAACACGTAGGACTGGATCACGTTATGTCATCACTTACATGGATTATCTCACAAGGTGGGTAGAGGTAGCCCCAACTAAAGACTACACGGCAGCAACATCGGCAAGGTTCTTATGGGAGAACATTATCACGAGGTATGAATGCCCATTAATTTTGACCAGTGATAGGGGTACACATTTCCTGAATGATACCTTGTGATGATATTATTATTAGAGTTCATGGTGGCTCATCACAAGACTACGCCCTATCACCTATAAGCAAATGGAATTGTAGAAGCATTCAACAAGATACTAAGTCATACCTTGACCAAAATTTGTGATGTTGGAAGACAAGATTGGGATGACAAAGTATCGGTAGTATTATGGGCTTACAAGACAACATATAAAAGGCTAAACAAATCCACACCTTTTCAATTGGTGTTTGGTGTGGAAGATATTTTTCTAGTTGAATTTTTGTTTCCTTCTCTACAAATAACACGCGCAGGAGGGTTAGCCGATGAACAAGCACTAGAAGGAAGAATTGATGAGTTAATGAAACTGGATGAGAGACGATCACTCGCCCAATGGAGTCAAGCAAAAAAAGGCAAAGCAAACAACTTGACATGATCGCCACAATAGGAACAAGAAGTCGAGGTTGGGTAGATGGTGTTACTATATGATTCCAAGTTTCTGCACCATCCTGGGAAGTTGAAAGTCCATTGGTTGGGTCCTTACACAATCTTGTACATCCTTGATTCGGGTGTGTGCCGATTCTAAGTCTTTGGATAGGATGAAGTTTCCTGGATACTTCAATGGGAGTAGGCTGAAGCCCTACTATAAATAAGTCTTCTTGGTATTTGTAAATAAGGTAGTTTTGCTAGTTAGTTTAGAAGTTTCCTTTATGCATTTTCCCTTTCTTGTGTTTCCCTTTCGCGTTGTTGTTTTTTTTTGTGCCTTGGGCACCAGTAACCTTATTGCTATTTTTGATAATTTGTGAGTGCGCAGAGGACCACACATCACTTTAAGTGTGGGGTGGAGAAAAGTGAAGAAGTGCATGATTAAAGTACCAAGGAAGTTGTGTTGAAAAGCCTTGTTGAGTAGCTAGGTTGAAAGAGGTATATAAAGAGAAAAGATAAAAGAACGGTTGGTGCCAGGGTAAAGCTACTTGTAGATCCCACGTACTAAGGAGGAAAAAGTGCATTTAAAGAAACATGAGGTAGGCGAGAGAAGCATCAGGATAGAAGAAGTGCCTTTGGCACGGGTTATACACGCACAAGATTCTCCGGTGAGGTTGGATTGGTTGCATGCCAGAAGGTTGGAGGAGTTTTCACACAGGAAGGGCGCGTGAGTGAAAGCGCTAAAGATGGACTTTGTTTGAAAAATCTACATTAAATGAACAAAGTACGATGGTAGGTGAGGTAACATTTAATGTTTAGAAAAGAGAAAAACTATAAGTAAAGGGTCGGGGCACTCTCATTTTTACTTTGTGAAATAGAGGAGTTTGAGATATAAGCGAGTTCTATAAACTAGGGTTTTTAGATTCGATCGAGTGAAGGAAGATCTGTGAGATTGAAGCGTGAGCAGCCAGTTTGAGTTTACAAACCAGAAGGGGTTACATGGGCGTGGAAAGAGTTGAAGAGGCACTATCTTGTGAATATTTTATCCCAGTTAGGGTTTGACAAACTAGGGCACCGGTTCGAATATTTGTATCACGAGTAACAAGGAGAGAGTAGCGATGATAAGAGGACCTCGATAATGGCACCCAAGAAAGAGAAAGGCAAGGCCGAGGCCAAACAACAAGAACCTTAAGTAAACACAAATGAGGAATAGTATACAGAGATGCAATACCCAGATGGGGTGATGATGGGGAAGGAATGGGAATCCCACCTAAGAAGTGTACCTGTTAGTGACTATAATCACCACACAAACACAATAGAAAAGGAAATGGCACTGGAATTAGTGTGCCCCACTCGAAAAAGAAACACCAGAGGATTTGCCAATATATAATGATGACATTAAGGTCAAAATGGAGAAGGTAGGGCTACTGCAACTCTATGAGTTGCCCTATTTTGGAAAGCCAGAGCACCTATACCAATGGTTGATGTCATGAGTACAAAAATATTACTTCCACTTTGTAGGGTGCAAGATGCGCATGACTCCCTATCTTATTTCATAATTTATAGGCCTCATATGGGAGGGATATAGCTTGGAAGATGACCTTGGTGAATAGGATGCTATTCAAGAGACCATCACCGAGTATGCCTGTAAGAAGGGGTCATGATATTATGACATTTCAGACATCAAGGACCCCATGGTGAAAATGGCCGTGCATCTGGTGACTAAGCTGAATGGCCAGGAAAGGTGGACACAGGTCAACAAACCCTGGTTACATGTCTATAGGAAAATTGCAAAAGGCACCATATACAACCTATCCACATACATCGCAGAAGAAATCATTAAGTGCATGAAGGAAGGGGACAGGATCCTCTTTGGAAACATCTTACTCACCATTATATTCGTGGAGATTGGGGTGCATGACACACCCAAAACAATTTTTATGGGAGTACCCCACCGAGGATCCTTCACCCGTGAAGAGGTTCAAAAAGTATGCCTGTGATACAATGACAACACCCCACAAGGCACGGCTAGAGAAATGGTACACATGCCTGAGGAATGCATTCGGGGGTAGAGTGGAGAATCCCTAAACAACTCCCAGTAGCCACTGAAGGGGAAGTTGAGTTTGTTGTCTATCAACATTTATTCTTGGGCAGGTTCAAGCTAATAGATGAATCATGGAGCCCTTGGTGCAAGCTTCCCTTCGCGTTCACTACCTAATACTTCCAAGCAGGAGTGAAAAGATTTAAGGAATCAAAGAAGTTAAGGTGGAACTAGGTATTTTGGACCAAAATCATAGGGAGATGAGGAAGAAGCTGAATTAACCCAATGATAAGCATGCATACATGGAAAGGTACATGTTGTACAAGATCCCGATGACTAGGCTAATAATACCACTCATCACCGGAGGAGCCGTGGTGCACGTGTACCTCTGTATAAGGCCGAAGTTTGAGAAGGGTGCGTATCTAGAGAATGAAGTCTCCATACCTGAGGATCCCTTGGAGAGAAAGAAGCCCACACCTAATAAGAGGGGAAGAGAGGAAAAAGTACCAAGTGTGCCGACTGCTCAGACAGTGAGCATACCAACAATGAGTGCTAAGATAAGTACCTATATACGAAGAAATAATTCCCTGGTGAAGGAGAAGATGCCAGAAGTAGAGGCACCTAGGCAACCCCTCGCCAAGGAAGAATCACCTGAGGGAGAAGATAAGGTCAAATCCCCAATTCAGGAGCCACCTCTCAAGAAAAATAAGAGAGTAGATGAGGAAGCTGACTCGGAGGTGACCGATAACTTGGAAAATTACATGGGCGAAAGAGGGGATGAGAGTGAAGAAGATGACGGTGAAGAAGATGAGCCTGAAAAATACCAGGAGCCACGGGTTTTTAGCATCTACAACTCAAAAGAGGAGAGTGGAGATGAGAAGCAGGAGTTTGTATTCACGCAGGTGCAAGGGTGCACAGGATGAGGAAGACACCGAGAGACAGGGAGGGGAATGAAGAGGTTGGCAGGGAAAAGCAGGGAGCCATAAGTTTTACGAAGGATTAGATCACTGAGGTGGTGGAAAGAGAAGCATAGAAAAATATCAAAATCCTGGTAGACCAAGAGTTGGAGTGCAGTGCGGACATAGTGATGAAGGAAGGAAAGGAGGAAAATATTGAAAAAGAGCATGACAGCCTGGGAGGAGGTCCCGCTCTAACATTAATTTTTCCCAAAGGTGCGTGCTCATGCGGGAGGACTCTTGATACAGAAAAAGGAAAGTAATGGGCTATATTGATGACACGTAGAAGGTGCTACATGCATGTTTCCAAAGCACTTTACCCACATAAAGACTTCTAGCCATGGGGTCTTTTGAAAAGGATGTCACGTAACCCGAAACAAAGAATATGCTCTCTTAGGCATTTGAGTCCCACATTGATGAGCCGACTTCAAAGTCTATTAGGGGTGTTCATAACATTGCCGAGAATCTAAGGGGGTCAATCCCTTAGTGAATTCTCAGGAGCTCTTGGATGAGAAAGTATGCAATGCACTTAACGAGGTTGCGATTGAGACTAAGGCTATACTCTTCACACAAAATGATAGGTTAAGAGTCTTGGAGGAGAAACTATGGAAGAAGGAAGAGGAGCTGGTGGAGAATACCCGAAGCCTAAAGCAGGAAGAATTGATCAGCGTATAGCTAAGGCATGAGTTAAAGGAAGAGAAGATAAAGGTGTAGGAAGTGTACAAGAAAATGGATTCTATCAAGGGCACCATTCTTTTGAAGCACCTAGACTTAGCGCCACTTGCATAGAAGTACTCGTACCTTCTGGAGTGTATAGAAGATCTAATGCGCATTCTCAGTATGGAGAGATGACCTTTGGCCCTAGAATCTATAGAAGAAGTGGTCATGTGCTTGAAGGAGGAGGTCAGATTGAAGGTGGTAGCACTTGTTTTCGAGTATAGCTAGGTAATCGTGGAGGTTAAGGTCACTGCCCAATTTGCAGAGGCCACATATGATACATGTGCAAATAGGGATAAGGTGGCAAGCTCCTTGGTCACCACACTTGAAGCAAAACTAAAAGAGTTCTAAGAAAAGAACAATGGGAATAGGGTGGAGAGGGACAAGGTTCTGGCTGAAGTAGAGAAGAAATCAGAGGAAATTGAGGCTTTAAGGGGCTCAATTAAGGCCCAACTAAAGGAACTATACCCCCAGATTACTAGGAGGATGGCTAAACTCAAGGACACGGGCAAAGAGATGGAACATATCATGGAAACTTTGGGAACCCATGGAATTGGCCTAAGTTTTGATGAAGTGACCACCCAGGTGGGCGACATCTTCCGAAAGGCACGGGGTGAGGTCGAAGAGTGGAATAAGGTAGAGGTATATTTGTGAAAATATTTCCCTAGCTTGCTGAATTGATGCTCCCCCATTCTTTATTCTTCCCCAATTCTTTCATTCCTTATTATTTTTAAAGTGTAATACTATTAATTGATTCCCTAGACAACATGCATCTTGGTTAAGTAGAGTGTTTCTGATGACAGAGAATAGGTGTAGTGTGGGGTGATGTTGGACCCCTAGCATATTAACCAAGTATGAAGGCACGTAGGCACACAAGCTCCCAGTTATGAAAAGGCGTGTAAGGAAAAAGAGCACAAGATAAAGTTTTAAGGAAGCACATAACACATGTGACATGTGAAGGAGGTTTGAGACTTAGTCAATTTGAGCACCCATGGAAGAAAACGTGAAAAGCATGATTGGTTGTGTGTGGATAAGATGCCAGCTTGGCAACAGGTTAGCCCCGATAGGGGTATGCCTTGGAATCTTCTAAAAGAACGTCATGAGATAAAGTGGAAAGGTCGGGCCGGAGAAGCATGCTCATATGAAGGACCACAATCGACACTTGGCACCAAATCGAGGGCACCTTTGGAAGGCGAGTTGGTAGTATAGGAGAATTATAAATACAAGTTCCCACGAGTAAAAGAGAGACACTAGGAGTTTGATATACATGGTGAGTTTGAGATATATTATGGGTGGAGCTCTACAGAATTTCTGCAAAGACTCTGTTAGTGGATAATTGATTCAAGAGAGAATGCATTAGGCATGGAGTTGTAAATTTTATTTTGATAGCTTAGTTACACAAGTCTAGTGATATGCATGACTATGGTCTACTCTTTATGACACTCTGTAATGAATCAATGAATGTAATGAGGTTACTCCGATATAATATATACATGGTTCTAATGCATATTTCTCTCTTATGAGTTCTCTTTCCTTTCATGCCATGTATGAATGCTTGTATAATTCTTTCTGTCATAATATATGTTCTGGATTTTGTTAAAGCACTCGATCTGAAGTGACTGCAAGGATCTAGAGGCTGTTTTGAGCCCTATGGTTCTTATATGTCTTAACTTCCCTCCTAAAAACTCTTACACTAATCCTAGATGATGCTTCCCACTAAACTCACATAAAAGAGAGACTCGGTACCCACGCGTGCCTCAGGTGAGCGCTCAGCTTCTACTGGGTGATAGGCCGGCACACATGGGGGTTCCTTCCTTTTGTGATGGGAGTAAAAATGACTACAGATGCCCCAATAAGTAGAATGGTAAGGGAATGCCCCCTCAAGTGAGAGGTGACACAACAAGATGGTGGATGGATGCTTGATAGGAAAGAGACAAGGAAGTTGAACAATGAGGATGAGAGGAATTGTGCTCATAGCATGAGCATTATTTGGACAATGTTAATGTAATAACAACCTTTATTTTGTTATTGCACAATAGAGTTGTCACCAATATTATGAAAGAATCAATATGGTTAACCCAGATGTATGCAAAAACACACACATACCAAATAAAAAGGAAAACAAGCCCAATATGAACAGTAGGTTCGGACATCGAGTTATAAAGGAACCAAGATGTTATCACACCACTTACAATTGGTCCAAAATTTAAATACCAACAATGAAACACAAGTTTGAGAAATAAGGAAATCATTTATACCCCTAATGTGTGCCATAATGATTCTTAAGTAGATGCGAGATTCCCCCAAATGTGGGAATATGATTAGAATGAAGAGTGGAGTAAAGGTACTCCTCATTAAACTCTTATGGGATCCATTTTACAACTAATCTGAAATAAATTTCCTAGGAGAAGTTATATCATGAAAGAAAAATAATTTTTGTGATATCCATAATATTGGAATGATTAATAGGATAATAGATAAAGGTATGAATTTATAGATATTGTGTTTTATAAATATCAACCCTTCACCATGTGGTGATCATCTCTCTAGTGCTTACAAATTTAGGGCCATTTGTGTCTGGAACTGAAAGGGGTAACCACACTGTCTTGAAAATCTTCATGAAACCTTCAAGTCTTAGAGAAATATAGATGTTACCAGCATGTATAGGATTCACATATATTTCTAGTTCCTATTTTTCTCTCCCAACTCCTTACGGGCATCTCATTTCCATGCACCGAGCCCTAAACCCTAAACCCTAAACCTTGAGCCATAAACTGTAAACCCTAGACCTTAGACCCTAAACCTTCAACCATAAACCATACACCTTAAACCATTAACTCTAATCCATTATCCCTGAGCCCTAGTCCCTAAACCCTAAACCCTATTTTTATAACCATAAACCCTAAACCCTAAATCCTAAACCTTAAACACTAAGCACTAAATAATCTCAATCTCACTCTCACTCTCTTTTCCTCTCACACTCTCACTAACTCTTTCTTTATTTTGAATCAAACAAACTTCAATTTTATTGATGACTTGACTAAGAGGGCATGACAACCATAAGGAAACCTGGATATTATTTAAAATACCTCTGGTCTACAGTAGTGATTACAAATTGAAAACTACTCTTGATCTTATGCATTATAAGGATTTCGACATAATGGAAAAATCATGATATGATGATCATCAATTCACTCATTGAGCCCTAAGCCCTAAACCCTAAAACCTAAGCCCTAAGCCCTAGGACCTAATCCCTAATCCCTAAGCCCTAAAACCTAAACCGTGATCCCTAAGACCTAAACCAAAATAATAATTGTATTCTCGTGAACAAACCCGATGAAAGTTGATTTGGAAATCTCAAAATGTACTTATTATAATAATGGAAAATAAATCCAACTAATAACAATTAATCATCAATAAGTAAATTGGTGGTAGGACAATCAATGTCTACCACGTACCACCTCCAAATTCCAAATTTCATTTCATTTAAATTCACTTCAAGAAAGGTTGGGGAAATGAACTCACCATTTTCTTCACACTTTTAGAGGTCTAGAATGTTAATTCACCCCAAATTTGGCAAATATGGAGAACTTGGAAATCCAAATTACATTTATAAAGATAAGCTTGAAGCAAAGGAATGCATTTCGTAAGTAATTCCAATCAAAATTGTTTTCTTTTTTGTTAATACCCACTAAAACTAGCCTTGCGATTGCATCATGATAAAAAAATGTTCCCAGGAGCTAAGGGATCTTTTAAACTTATCACACAAGCATGGGGAGTTCTCTTTAATAATACTAGAAAGGCTACCTATGATGCCATGAGAAAAAACCAACAAAGGCACAACCCCACATTACACCAACCAAATCCCATAGAAATTACCATTTCCGTTGGCATTTCCAACAATATAAATGGAAATAATTCTTCAAGAGTGGATTCTTTTCTTGAAACTTCCATATTTGATGACCATGACCAGAACCATAATCGAAACAAAACAAGACCAGAACATGACCTAGACTAGGACCTAGAATGGAAATTTGAGAGGATTTCTGAGGTTAAATTTTATTTTCCAAGATGCATTACTCCAATGTTTGAGAATGTTTCTCCATATGCAATGGTATTCTGATTCAGATACTCAATGATTCCTAAATTTCCAATTTGGCTATAGACCCCAGTAGTCATTGATCCTTAGATACGGGAGACACCGTTAGTGGGTTTCAATTTATAATGATAGAAATATTTGTAAATTCATTTTATGACCTCTAAATATGTATGCATTTGAAGTTTTTGGAAATCACATCACACCCTTCACTAGGCTTGATGACTACCCCTATTTTTTTGAAGGCACTTTTGAAAGCATCTATGGGTTTATCATGGAATGAATTATCAATGAATGGAAGGTCACTAATTCGTAGGCCAACTGACTCCCATTTAGAGCTAAACGAGAAAGATTTTCTAGGTAATTGATAACCCCTTTGTGTTCTTAGCCATTCCCATGTTGCTATGCTTATTTTGCACAAGAAAAATCAATGATGGTTCTAGGAATGAGACTAGGAAATATGGTCCTAATATTTTCATGCCCTTCTATTCGATTAGTCGAATCCATATTAGTCTTATTGGTACTTAATACTAATAACCAATGAAATCTAATTCTCTAACTTTCATTTGTTTTATCATCTTTGACATCATATTGAATAACTGATTTGTCAAGGGATATTCCCTCTTCAATGAAGATACACAAAATATGAATATGATCCTTGAGAGGGGAGCTCCACTTGGAGATGTCTCATTTGATCCTATACCTAAGCCCTAAGCCCTAATCCCTAAACCATAAATCCTAAACCCTAAACCCCACAACCTAAACCATAAATCCTAACCCCTAAAACCTAAACCCTAAGCCATAATACCTAAACCATAAACCATAAACCATAAAACCTAAACCCTAAACCTTAACAATCAAACCCTAAGCAATCAACCCTAAACCCTAAGCCCTAAATCATGAGCCTTAAACACTAAGCCCTAAACCGTGACCCTTAAACCTTGATCCCTAAACCTTAACCCCTAAACCCTAAATCCTAAACCCTAAGCCTTAAACCCTAAACCCTAAATATTGTTCCCTAAACTATAAACCCTAACCTTTAAACCCTAAACCATAAATCTTAAACCATGAGCCCTAAGCCCTAAACCATAAATCTTAAACCTTGACCCTAAACACTAAACCCTACACTCTAAACCCTCAACCATAAACCCTAAACCCTTAACTCTAAACCCTGAGCCATGAGCCCTAAACCCTAAACCCTAAACCTTATTTTTACCACCATGAACACTAAAACCTAAACCCTAAACCATAAACATTGAGCCCTCAACCCCGAACACTAAACCCTTCACCCTAAACCATGAGTGCTAAACCTTTAACCATGAGCCCTAACCTAAACCCTAAGCCCTAAACAATATTGCTAAATCTTCCTAAATTTCCTCCAACACTTCCAAGATTCTCTATCATCACCTACAAACACTTAATATATTAAGAAATAATAAAATAATAAAATGTGTCAAGATTCTCTATTATATTAAATGTTCGTTTTAGATTCTCTCATATTGACACTTCCAAGATTCTCTGTCATCACCTATGATTTTATTATTTCTTATAAATAATAATAATTTTGACACATTTAACTCTCATACAAATGTCAATAACTAATCTAAAAGGCCCCAAAACCTAACCAATGACTATATTATTTCATTATCGATTGTATAATTTAAACCCTACAAGATTTAAGGTTGAATTTTGAAATCCAAAAAAATATCTATGTCTCGACTGCAGATTAGAATATGAAAAAATATCTTCTACACCATGAAAAATGGAGCTATGAGACTAGTTCCATAAGGTGCAGAGTGATCCTAACTTCTTATATTTACTAAAATAAATTTAAATTATATGTTTATCTTTTATTTTTATTTATAAGATAACATATAAATAAAATTAAAAGAAAAATTATAATTAAAATTTTATTTTTGCAAATATATCCCTCCCATAAGCACATACACCACATAACATATAGGAACACAAGTGCGTTATAGCGTGATCATGTTATAACTCGCTCATGTTTCACCTTTTTGGGTTTGAAATTCCCAATCCATAGGCTTGGATTTGCCTTGGATTTCCAAACCAAAGGTTTGGACTATTTCTGCGTGATTAAAACCGTGTTTGACAAGAAAAAAATCAAAATTTCATGTGTTCATTGCAAAAACTCATCCATTATAACATAATATTCAAAAATAATTATATTATGATGTCGATCTTGGTTTTACCTTGATGATGATATAATTCTTTACGAAATCCAATTAGTTTAAGGCTTTCATCCATAATTTCTTTTACCAAAGTGCCTTATTTTCTTGCAAATACACATGCATACATTTTGGTGCACAATTTATGATATTTTCATCCAATTTTTTTAAAAAATTGGTTTTTCTAAACTCTATTCTACGCGTACTAAAAAAATGACTTTTTTTCCTCAAAGTTATGTGGGTGAACACACAAACATTTCATTTTCAAGATATGTGTACTTTGAAAATTAATTTAAAAAATTATACATTCATCTAAAAATTATGAAAAATTAGTGGGGACTTATACATGCTCTTAGTTAACTTTCTACTTAACATATTTTAAAAATAATTTATAGAACTCAAAAAATGGGGAGCGCCACACAATAGGTTCTTATCTTTTTAACACAAAAATAGACATACTTTGTGTGCAGACCACATTTGACCCTCTTAATCTCAACAATTTAAAATAAATTAAGAGTTTAGACACTAGATTCTGAGCTCTATGGTACTTTTTCTTATCACTTTGTCAAATTTTGAGCATAGGCATGCCAAATTATTTGATGAAGTTCAATTTTTGCTGATTTCAGGAAAATGGTGTCCCTTTTTACCCCCTTTTGGCCCCCCATTTCCTTGCACTTACCCATTAATTAATGTTTAAATATTAATGGTGTATGCAAGTTAATATGAAATTATGTTAAGGGTTTAAAGGATTTATTCACCCCACCCATTCCTTTTTTATTCCAAAACCAAGTAGGTCAAGGTAGGGGTTAAGACATCATGAACAAACACCAAGACACCTCAAAAGACTAAAACAAGATCCTCAAGCACCAACAAATGCACCAATAGCTCCAAGGGCGTCAAATTTTTTTCAAGACTACATAATCATCATGCAACATAAGCAAAACCTCCAAGCATATCCAACAATTGTAGGAAGCACTAGAACATCCATTTCCACAATGGAACCCACCAAGAAGAAAACATCTCAAACTAGGTCTTCTAGCATCCAAAATTCAGTTCCACAAAACAAATTATTTCACATAGAAAAACTAATCATCAAGGATAAAGTAATATAATATTTGAAATCTCTCTGAATCTAATTTCTATAATACCTCACTTTATCCTCTAACTCATAGTGCAAGGCCTTCAACTAGCTCAAATTTGAAAACTAATCCAAACTCGCCAAAGTGGACTCAATAACCATTCTTGAGGAAACTAAATCCAAACACCTATACATAAAATTTAAATCTCAACCAAGGTAGGTAAAATATTAAGTAAACTTGAAAAAACATTCTCAAACACTAAGAAACATATGCCATTTGGAGAAAACTGATCCAAAGCACTTGTTTCTTCACACCTTCTTGATAGGCCAAATCAAGCTATCTAGGTCAATAGATATTCAACTAAAATTATCACTCCATATAAAAACAAAGCTTCAAACACATAATATCAGGTGTATACATGCTACTCATGACCAAAAACAACTAAAACATGTATCTCAATCATACTCATCTCAAACGAAAAGACTACCTTTTTATCCCTTAAGGCCAAAATCAGTAGGATAGCTTTGGAGACCTATATATTTCATTTTATTCACCAAATAAACCTAAAAAGTTTCATGGAGATTTACATAATCTCTCAAGGATTCTATAACAATTTAATTTTCATATTTAATCTTCCATCTCAAATCACAAAACTCAAAATTTCCCCAAAACAAGGGATTTTCTCTCTCTTCATAAAATAGTTTGAACACAAAAATGAGCTATTCCTATATAACCAAGATGCATTAACATATCTTCCCATATCATTTGGAGACCATTCCAAGAAAATATTCCAAGTCTCTCTGCTATGAGGATTTTACTAGGGTTTCAAATCAACTTGACTTCTTAATGATTGTTCATAAATGTCGACGACCAAAAAAACTAATTATTTTTGAAAATGATATAAATTAATGAAAAAACATCCCCAAAAGCCACAAGGTCCCATGCAGAGTCTGTTTGAGTGGGTGAGCATCAAAACTTCCCATATCGAGCTTAATTTTGCTTCTCTAGAACTTAATTTTAACAAAAATCAGTTTTCTTACAATTCTTTCAAAACTTTGACTGGAAACTTAACCTAAAGCACCATGGCTACCTCCTATAACTGATACAAGTCTCATTCACACTCAAATATTCTTGTAACTCACCATCCAATAAGACTTACATGTGTGTTCCTGGCTTGTCTTCAACTTCTACATTCCCAAGGACCATGAAACATCATGAAATAACTGATAGCTGACCTAAAACTCCTTGTACACATCATATGACATGTCACAATACCTTTTCCATGCTCTACCAGAATTCCTTACTCCATTATAATGCCTCAATACCATGCACTATGCTCTAGGTCTACACACATAAGCCTAATCTGACCCGACATAACCCATAAAACTCATGAATTGACCGTGATGACCACATGCAAACAATTGGACACCTTTGAAACGTCATACCAACCTTGTTGGATGGCATGAAGACCTTCAAAACCTATAGAGTACACATACTATGATCATGTATTTTAGACCATGATCCAGGATAATAAGACAACTTCACCAAACCAAGACAATACTAATCAACCTTCAGGCTTGACTTTGGTTTACACTGAGCATGGGAACTCATATGCCATGTATACACCCTTTTCCATCAATGGAATTTGATATCAATGAAAAATTAAGACACAATGGAAAACATATGTATGGAGTATGAAAATCAGGTATAAGCATGAGAGATGTGTTGTGATGTTGAATAACATGTATATGAAGAGTTTCAAGACATATCTTAGTTGTTTCATGATGTTTTATGGTCCTTGGCAAGCAAGAAGGTGAAGACAAGGAAGGATAACCCATGTAATTATTAATGGCTGGATATTTTTAAGCATATTTAAGCATGGATGAGACTTGGGTCAATTAGAGTAGGTAGCTATGATGCTTTAGGTCAAAATGAAGAAACTTTCTCATTATATGAATTTTTGGGTAAAATCGACTTCTAGAGAAAGAAAATCCAACGTGATATGTCAATTTGTTTTTCTCACCCACTCACAAAAATTTTCATGGGACCCTTAGGCTTTGGGGTATGATTTTACATTGATCTAATACTATTTTATAAGAAGAATGAGGTGATTTGATCATCATAATTTATGATAAAATGTTAATAAGTCAAGTTGGTTTAAAACCCTAGTAAAACCATCCTATTAGAGTGACTTGGAATATTTGAATTATATGGTCCCAAAATGATCTTAGAAAGATAATTTAATGCATTGGGGATGTAGATAACTTGTCTAAGTTAATTTTGGTTTAGATTTCATGATCTAGTTGTTTCAGAAGTGAGAGAAAAACCATTGCTTTTTGTAGATTTATAGTTTTAGGGCTGAGCTAAAAGCTTGAGGATGAAAATTAAATTGTTCCAAAATCCTTAGGAGATTCTCTAATTATCCATGAAATTTTTAGGCTTCTTTAATGGAGAAAATTGAAGATACATGTCTTCAAAGTAACATAACCAATTTTGGCCTTAAGGGCTAAAATGTTAGTTTTGTGGTTTGAGGTGAATTTTGTCATTTTGCATCTTGGAGCAGTGGGTTTTTGTTAAAGTTGTTATACACCTGATATGATATTTTTAATTACTTTTTTTATCTGAAGATGTGGTTTCATTTTGAAACCCTAGTGGCCTAATTAGCTCTATTAGGCTTACTCAAGAAGGTGACTGAAAAAAGTGTGCTAGAGTGAATTTATTCATGTGACATATGATTATTAGTTCTTGATAATTTTGGTACAAGTTTCCTTGAATTTTTTTAGGAGGTTTTGAGATTGGAAGTTTATTTGGAGGTGTTTTTTCTTGTTTCTCTCAAGACGGGTTCTTTAGTACTAGAATCCCGAGTGATCAATTTTTAGAGATTAGCTCGGTTGATGGCCTTGCACTATGATTTGAATGAAGAAATAATTTGTTTAATAAAGTATAATTAGAAATATTTCCATCAATATGCTATTTGATCCTTGATGAGGATAATTTATGTTCCAAGTTATCTCATTCTTGGTGACCTATTTCTTGGTATGATCGCATGCTTAAGAGAGGTAGGAGAGATGGCTAGATTGGAATGTTGTACCCGATTGTTGATGTCTCATGGACTAGGAGAGTGATTTAGAGTCATGATTAATCCATTTATATGTCTAATAAGGATGGAAATTTATTTTTTCTATATGAAGTTGTCCAGTCTTGTGGACTTGTTTTTGGTGTTTGAAGATTGACTTGGAGGTGCTTGCCTCTTAGAATGTTTCATGATGATGATAGCTGATGCAAATTTTCCTAATATTCATGAAGGTTCTAATAGGATTTTCTTATATTGTGTGGATCTTATTGAGCCATGAAAAATATGGTATATGTCATTGAATATCAATTTGCATTTATTAGAGGAGAAGGTTAATATTTTAGGACTTGTTTGAGTATCTTGGTGCTTTTTGGAGTTTTCTTGACCCCTGAGGACCTACTTGGGTATTTTGAGATGTTTTATATGATGTTATTGATATTTTTTGAGATTTTATGACCGATCTATATGGTCATGACCAACGTATGGGTTTTTTTAGCTAGTGTCATGTATATAAGCTAATGCATTTGGTCATTTGTGACTAGTTGATACTATGGGGTTATGAGAAAGCCATAAGAGGAAGAAGATAAGTATAGAGGGGGGTTAAGTAAAAACACTATAAGAGTAATTAATTACTTAGGAATATTTAATAGAATGTATGAAAGGGAAATTTATCTATTCAACCCATGAAGAAAGAGGATTGAACAAGATAGGAGAGAGATGTTTGAAGAGGGTTTTGTGTGTTTGGAGCTAAATTTGAACCACTATTAGTTGTTTGAGAAATGCGTGTTTTTGATAATCCATTTACATGTGGTTGAGTTGATGTTTAATCATCTTGGGGGTTATATCCTCTGTTGGTACCAAATTTAATCACACCTTGTGAGTCAAGCAACATCCACGAGCTAAACATGATGCTTAAAGAGAGACAAACCAGGATTTTAGTTGGTTTTGAGGATTGATCTATTTTCTCTTTTTACTTTGAATTGGGGAATGTTGGATAACACCTCACTAAGTTTATGACCTATCCTCCTGCTTTAGGTTCTACCTATAACCAGGTGAGGGGACCTATTTTGTAACCTATATTTAAGAAAGGGATGGATATAACAACAATATTGGAACTCTCTTTCTTAGAGATGTGAAAAGATAGCCTCAAGAAGACATGATCAATACAAAAATCATCTAAATCTCACGAGTTGTCACACTATAATATGCATATGTCCTCTAAAGAAGGCTCAGTTACTAAAGACAATTATAATTGGTTGTGGTTTTGATGTATGGATGGGAAGCTAAGAAAGATAAAGTTGATTATAAAAATATTTATATTAACCTTAACAAATGTTGTAAACCATTGTTCTTGATGCAAAATACAAATCACACAATCCAAATAATTTCTTCAACTAGAAAGTTTGTATTCATGGATGCCCAAGAATACAAGATTTCACACAAAATTTGAGAACCTAAACATAAAAATCGTGATAAATTCTCAATAAAATACTGATAATTTATGATCAAATACGTTCTAGGAACCCTCAAGAACTAACAAAGATCTTAAATTAGATAGATAAAACTAGAGCTTAAAACTATTTACCACAACATGAAAGAAATCTCCATCAATAATGTAGTTGTAGTTGCCAAATTATCACTATTTAAGCTAAGGCTTTGTGTAATTCAGATAAATTAACAATATAAGATTGCAACAGAAATGCAGATAATTGATTCAAAGTAATAGATCTTGAAAAAAAAATTGTTTGTGAGAACACATACAAATTTATTCAAGAAAAACCAAAAATTTGACAAGGGGACACAACACCTATTACCTCAATGTATACCAATGACAGTACATTTCCTTGGCAAGAATAATTGGGAACATATGAACAAAAACTTAGGTATCTCGATCAGTTTTGGCTTAAGGCAATACAACTTGGTATTCTCCTTTATATCTCTAAAAACTTAGAAAAATTTACCCCCTTGGTGATAACATTATCTTCACCTTTATACAATTTCTCCTCTCTCATCTTTCTTGTTTTCCCCAAAAGTGTCAATCTTAAAAATAATATTCCCCTTTATGGCACACAATCTTATTCATCATTTATTCCTTATAAAAATATTTTATTTCCACATTGCCAAATGACGGAATTGCGAGTGATTCACATTCTTTCACTCTCTTAGAATGATTGGGATGCCATGTTGTCTTATCTACTTTTATATTTGGAAAAATAAGTAAGCACTTTATGGAAATTCCTCAAACACTTCAAATATTTCTAATGTGACCATTATCAACCTCCATTTTTAAAACATTAGCTTTGGAATACGCATAATGATCACTAGATCCCTAGATTTGAACAAGACTACTGGTGTGTAACTCTTTGTCATGGTTAAGTACCTTCTCTTTCGGATAATAGAAAATCACTTCACCTACACTTACTTTGTGCGGGATGAGTAGGAAATCTTAACTCATTTAATGATAGTGATCTTGTTTGGTTTAGCTCATCTACACCATATTTACTATAAATTCAACTCCATTTCTTCATTGGTGTGCATCCTTTTTCCATTTTTAGACTTGAAAAGTTACTTCAAAGCTCTTTGGTGAAGGTAGTTGTAATAACTAGCCTAAAGGAAATATCATCAAGACTTCAATAAAATATTTCCCTTAATAGGCCCGAATGAAGCATTTTTAGGGATTGATATGAATTTGTAGATCCTATGGATAATAAAGGGCCCTTGACATACCGAGAGGTTCAACTTGTCCTCCTTTCGAGGTTGATCGGAATCAATAATGTTTTCTCTACCTTCCAAATCGATGTATTATCATCTCTTCTGGTGGGAGCACTAGAAAACTCAAGAAGAATTGAAGTAATTTTCAATTAAAAGGATGCCTATTGTGGAAAGGACAACTAAATATGATCTTTTTCTTGTGCAATAGAAATTTGTGTTGAAAATGTTCCTCTTGAATCCTACGTGCTTTATGAAAAGACTTCAATCGATATTTTGCATACCATTTCTCATCAATTTGAGGAATTGGAGCAACAAATCATATTCATAGAAAAGGTCTAACAAGACTTGTGCCACCTCAATAATTTTTAATTCTAGCACCATCAACAAAGAAGGAAAAGGGGGAAACAAGTTCTCAGTCCCAATCATTATTTTGGACAAAGAAGAAGCAAAGCATTCATCTCCTCAAAATTTTAAGGCATCACTTTCTACCTCCAAGGATGGAAAGGGAAAGTATACTCTCTAACCTTATATTCATTCAATGGAGTAAGATCCTTTGATGGAGAAAATATTTTCAAGACCTTTTCCTATTCCTTTTCCAAGAGAGCATCCACATTTCATGAGGAGGCACAAGGGTGAGCCTAGTTATAAATATATTTCTTCACCAGTACAAAGGTCACAAAGTGTTTGCTTTTCTAGACACTCTAAATGCTTCTCTTCAATATACTCCCATTAAGTCCACTTATTACAAGGAAAAAGGGAAAAAGGAATTTCCTACAGGTGGTTTAGATCTTTTGGATTGGGTATCTTATTATCAGAAGAAGATAGAGTTGAGGGATATTATGGATGGTACCATGATGACTTTGTTGAGTCATTTATGGAGATGGGGATGTCTCAAAATTTGGTTGGGTCAATTTTATTTACTCAAACATCTCAAGTATCAGAAGAGTTCATACCAAGGACAAACAAGATGTTCAGTAAAATTCCCCATTTGGAGAAGATCTCAGGGTAGAAATAGAGGATGACTGAATGTTTTTCTTCTCTTAGTTTCCAAAATGTATGATTTTTTTAATGGGCTTAGGGACCCTATAGAATCCCCAATTTTTCTTTTTTCCACAATAAAAAAGATGTAAAATAGTTACATTAGTTTACATGCTTCATAAAAGATTTAAAATTCTATCAAAGCAATATAAAGATATAGTGTATATCATCAAATTACATTCATATTTTTTAAAAAAAAATTCAAAGTAATATTTAGTTTTCTCGAAATAAGAGTAATAATAAAAATAAGGTGAAAATTTTGTTCAAATAAAACAAGCCTAAGCTTTCTCATCAGTCTTCACATCTATATTTTCATCTCACCCATATTTCTCCTCCTTTGGTTTCCTTTCCACATATGCATCATATCTCTAAAATAGTTGATTTACATATTCATCATCCGGACCTATGTTGTGTTGAAATATAAAGTTCTTCTTACTCAATGTATCTATGCATTGAGTGATCCTTTGCTTCTTTTCCCAAGGATTTTCTTTTAATTATGCAATTCTTCTCTCTACGGCCATTAGTGTCTTGATGAATTTATAAGAAAAGTTTTCACTTCGATATTTTTCTCAAAATAAATGATTAAGAATTCATTCTTCGATCACCATAACTCTTTTTGAGTTTATCAAACACCATGAATTCCAATCTCAGATCCAAGGTGTCAATGCTTTTCTCAACCCACTTCTTTTCTATCTCCATCTTTCCTTTGATTTCATTCAAAATTGTAACCCCATTTTTATCTAAATATTTGATTTCATATTGGGTTCCCATTTGTTCTAGTGGCACAATTCCCTCTTTTTCAACAAGATCTTCATCAAGTTGAGTGATACGATTCAACTTGGGAAGAATTCCTTTATAATAGAAAAGATCATTGACACATTGTTCTATTAGCTCATAAATTTCACCGAGCTTGGTCTTAAGCTCTCCATATTTGATTATGGATTTCTCAAATCTCTTCTTACCTTTTTCAAATAAATTTTCTGTCCAATCATCAATAACTTTAACCTTCTTGGTAGCGTTTTCAATATGTCCAATAACTTCAGGAGTAACATTAGAGATATATTCTTGGATTTCCCTAGATTGACCCACTAGTTGTTGTAAATATGAATTCAAAAACCTTACCTGTTATTTCAAATGCCTTTTTTATATCTTGTCCTTGTCCACTTTATGTAGCAAATCTGGACTACTTTTGAAACCTCTTGTTTCAATGTATCTATTGAGGCTTTTCCCAAAGGCATAAGATGGACACTTAATCACTTATTATATCAATTATCGATTTACATTCATATGGGGTTACGAATTCAAGACTTCTAGACCCATATGGGTCTACATGAGTTTTAGTAATGACCCTAAACCTTTTTGGAATATTCATGGGCTTTGGGAAGGCTAAGGTTGTAGTATATATGACTTTCTCAAGAAAAATATCCTCTTCTTCTTATGAGATCAACCCTCCCAACAAACCAACTATGAGAGTAGTCTCTACTTTCGACTCTTGTGATTGCGTGTTGGGGTTTTTAGAGATGAAAACTAGTTTCTTAGATGTTTCATGGAAAACTTGCACCGATGGAACTTGCTATTGTACCTTGTCTACTTCCAATGTTGAATATTTGGGTTCATCCTTTTTGGAACTTTCTACAAATACTTCTTTCCTTTATCTTGGACTCGAGATTGATTGATTTCCCTTTGAGTCACATTATTAGTTAGAGCATGTTCTTTATTTTTTCCTCAAATGGGGTAGCCATAAATCCTATGGTTTCATTAGGAACCTCTTGATTTGATGTCATCATTTTGGGAAACTCTTTTATTTTTGTAATAGTTCCCTCCTTTAGAGGCTTATGTCCAATGGAAACATATTCATGAAATGATGTGCTAATTTCCTTTTGTGGCTCAAGAGGGCGACCTCGAGTAGCTAATCCTTCACATTTATCGGTGGTCCGCATACTTTGGTGTAACAAATTCTTACCTCTGTAGTGGCTTCCTTTTTAGTTTCTACCACTCTTTCTTTAGTAGACTCTACCTTTTGAGGTGGTTCATTACTTTTGATGAATTTTGTTTCCTCTTGAGGATCTTCTTTGTTTGGTGCCACAATATCTATAATTTCTTCACTATAAATCCTCTAAGTTTCTGATTTACCTACTTCTGAAATAGTTTGGCCTTCAATAGAAACTTATGGCATTGGGGTTTTTGGCTCAAAAACTAGAAAATGAGTGAGTTCCTTTACTTATTCTTCTGATGGAGAACAATTGCACCTTCTACCATAGGTCTTAACTGATATATCAAATGGTTTGAGTATAGGAACTTATCCACTTATGTCTATGTCCATTATTTCAATCGGGCTCTCTTCTTGTTCATGTGGTTGGCCAAAAGGAGGTGCATTCACACTTTCAAATGGTGTTACATCAGGTTTCTTCAACCCTTGTTTAATCACATAAATACCTGGTATGTTGGGTGGGAGATTGCTTTGAGTTACCTTCTACCATAGTTATTACAACTGATATATCAAATGGTTTGAGTATAGGAACTTCTCCACTTATGTCTATGTCCATTATTTCAATTGGTCTCTCTACGTGTTCATGTGTTTGGTCGAAGGAGGGTTAACACTTTCAAATGGTGTTACATCAGGTTTCTTTAACCCTTGTTCAATCAAAATACTACCTAGTATGTTGGGTGGGAGATTACTTTGAGTTAACCATTAGTGTCTAGATGAATTCATAAGAATTTTTTCATTTCGATATTTTTCTCAAAATAATTGATTAATAAGTTAATATTTAGATCACCATAACTATTTTTGAATTTATCAAACACCATGCCTTCCAATCTCATATCCAAGGTGTCAATGCTTTTCTCAACCCACTTCTTTTTTGTCTTCATCTTTCCTCCGATTGCATTCAAAACTTATACCTTGATTTTAGCTAAATCTTCAATTGCATATTGGGTTTCCTTTTTCTCTAGTGGCACAATTCCCTCTTTTTCAACAAGATATTCATCAAGTTGAGTGATATGGTTCAACTTGGGAAGAATTCCTTCATAATAGAAAATATCATTTTCACGTTGTTCAATTAGCTCATAAATTTCATTGAGCTTGGTCTTAATCTCTCCATATTTCATTATGGCTTTATAAAATTTATTCTTCCTTTTTAAAATACCTTTTCTATCCAATCATCAATAACTTTAACCTTCTTGGTAGCCTTTTCAATACGTTCAATAACTTCGGGAGTAAAAGTAGAGATATCTTATCATCTTTCACTAGATTGGCCCACTAGTTGTAAACATGAATTCAAAGACCTTACCTATTCTTTCAAATGACTTTTTGATATCTTGTCTTCATCCAATTTATACATCTAGCCCTGGACTACTTCTACAACCTCTTGTTTCAATGTTTTTGTAGTGCCCACACTTTTTATAGCTCAGTAGCTTGTTGTTTCTTTGCTCAGAGACATGTTTTGACAGAATTTTGTTATATCATGGACATTATATTAGAGATTTGATCTTATTAGACATTTGTGGACATTCAGGCGTATAGCGCCAATTTAGCTTAATTTCTATGTTGTCACATTTTCTTATGATGTCATGGATACTAATGGATATGATGTTGTGTTTGGAACATAATTATATTGATGGATAGTTGTTGCATGTGGAATTCCATGGTTATATGTCACTTTATCATCTTGTCTAACTTTTGGAATATTGAGTATAATTGTGCACATTGTCGCATTTTGATTTCAGTAGGATGTTAGGCTAGTTTAGAACTTATTGATATCTTAATATGCCGTTGTTCTATATTTTATCGGACAGGTATGGTTAATGTGTGAAATGAGTGTGTAGGTGACAGGTTTACATGAGAACGTGGGATTCAGGCCAGCTACACAATCTTCCACAAGCATCCCACGGCGAGTCCTAGCCATGTTCATTGTGTGAAGCCTTAATATGGGTGATTATTGTTTTGGGCACTATGAGTGACCCCAATTTTTGTAATGTATTGTGCTTTAAATTATTAATTTTGTTTAGGGTTACTAGTATAATTGTAAAGTTGTTTTGGGAATTAATAATCCCACTTTCATTAAAAATTTTGATTTTGTTTGATGAGATACTTAATCACAAGGGTTTAGGGTCACATGTGAGACCCTTGGGTGGTCCCCACACCCTCTACCCTTGTGTAAAAATACAAAACCCTAAATTAGGTTATTTTGGGCATTTTTGGGAACCCCTTTTTAGCTTGGGAGTTCCTCTAACATAAAAATGAGCCCTTGGACCCCACCTAATGGGTAGGGGGGCTTATTTTAAAGGCTAGAGGGAGTTTTCCCTCCCCTTTTACCTCTTGTTTGGTCACATCCATGTAAGGGGTGTGGATTTGAGTGCTTATTAAAAGTTTCACTAATTTTGTCTTGCTAACATTTAGGGGAATTTGGGAGAAGAGGGCAAAAAGACAATTTTACCCTTTCTCTCTTTTGTTTTGGCATCTTTGACCTTGAAGAAGGAGAGGGGTGACACATGTCACCCCCTCATTTGTGAGGATGCTTGCTTTCTCCTCTTCAAATTCTCATTCATGGGAAAAGAGAGGGACTTTTTCTTTGGAACTTCTTGCTTGGATGCTTGGGTGATTTGGAGCTTGTGATTTGCTTGAGTCAAGAGTGGAGAAATTTGAAGTTGGAAAGCTTTTTGGAGAGCTTTCTTTGAGGTAGGCTCTTATGTCTTATTGTTTGTGTTGTTTTCTTTTTAGTTGTTAGATTGGTTGCTTGAAATTGTTTTTTTAATATTGGTAAATAGTTTTTGAAAGGGACTATACCCTTGTGTACAAAAAGGAGGCCTAAAAGCCTGAATAAGAGAGAGGAGCAGAGAAGTTTTCCTCAAAGCACAAAAGTTACAACAAAGAACACCGAAGCCTAGAAACAAAGAACACAAACGAGACTTAATAACAAAGAAACAACGGCAATAAAACAATGAAGCCTACACCAAGAGCGAGCAGAGTAAACCGGACTACTTCTTGGCCGCTTGATCAATACTCATCTTTACTTTTTTCCAAGCATGATACATACCCAGCGTGGTCATATGAGCAACATCCGTCTTATCGAGCTCCTCTCTGGTTCTTTTACTCTCTTTCTCATTGCCCCAAAGAGTAATCGGGACACCGCTGAGATGCGAAACACTTCTTGCATGACCTTCGATGAATTCCTCTATGGCCCTGAATGCTGCAATATTATACTCATGCCTAGTCTTCGTTTTCCCAAGGCGGGAGTCTAGGGAGGTCAGTTTTTTGTATATTTCATCAAGCTGGCTATTGCCAATGCTCCCTTCTCCCTCAATGCTTTTTGCCTTTTGCTTAGCAATATTTTTTACCTCATCCTTCAAAGAATTGAAATTGTTGTTGTATGTAGATTTTGGTTGTTTTCTGTTTTACTCCCTCCATCATATGGCATGATGGAGTTTTGGAGTTATGGGGGAAGAGATGAGGGAATTTTCCTCTCAATCCTCAAGGCTTGATGGACAAGCCTTGTAGGGTCTTAGTGCCCCCTCAAATGGTGGAGGTGGGGAAGTTGATTCATTTGGTTTGAATCTCATTCGCCATTCTTCGTAAAGAAACCCCTTTGGGGTTTGAAAATCCTTCCAAGAAGGACTTGGAGAAAGGGTGGAGGAATAAGGAGGGTTTTGATTGAATTTAGGAGCAATAAGGAGGGTAGGGAGATTTTTTCTTTGTGTAAGAAATTATGAAGATAACTTTTGGAGAACTTTCTCCTCTCTTCCCCACTTTTGAGAAAGAACATGGGTTCTCCTCCTTGTAAATTTTGGAGCCTTGTTTTGTATTTATCCCATTTTTGTGTGCTTGTATCATTGTTAGTTCACCCTCCATCTTGTGCAAGTTTTGGTTAGTTTTTCTCTTTCCCATGGGCTTTGGGGAGGCTAGCATGCCTCCCATCTTGGGAAAGGCATGTAATGATGCCTATGGTATGGTTGTAAACAAGAATTCTCCTCCTTGTATGTTTTCCTTGAAGGCATGAATGTTGGAGCTCAAGTTGATAGTTGGTGATTGGTCGAGCTCCTTGGTTTTCTCAAATCCTTGTAAAACATTTCTTGAGTTGTAACCTCTTGAGTATGGCATGAGGAAAAATTGTACACCTTGTAAAATCTCTATTTTCTTTTTGAAATTTGCAAGCTCGAAATTTGGAGCCATTTTTGAGTTTGTAATCTACCTCAATACCTTGTAAAGAAAAATCTTGTGATCAATATTCTTGGGTGGTTATTTATTTGGGTATGATGGTGTATGTGAACTCCAAATCTTGAAAAAGGAAATGTTATACTTGTTGTTTCTTAAATTTAAGAATCCGAAATGTAATCTCTTTTGAAAGGAAATGTATAAATTTAAACTTATGTCATCTTGTAAACACACACACACACACACACACACACACACACACACACACACACACATTAAGGTGAATATTTCATCTTGTTATAAATCTGAAAAGTTCATCCAGTTATTGCATTTGAAAGGAATACTATAACTTTGTAGAAAGTCTCTTTTGCAATAGACTTTAATATATATTACTTTAATATATATATATATATATTTTTTTTTTTTTAAAGAAATTTTATTTGTTATAAAAAAATTGTTATTTAACTTGGAAGAAACCATTTTTTTGGGTGAAATACACATCTCCTTGTATATTAACATGGTTTTAGAAATCTGTTTTTTTGTTTTTGTTCAAAGGAAATTGGGCTTGGGAATATGGTAGTTTCCTTGATTTTTGTCAAAAAAATGACAATATTAAGGTTATCAAATTAATATTTCAAAAAAAAAAATAAAAACATATATGTGTGTGTGTGTGTGTGTGTGTGTGTGTGTGTGTACATACATATATATATTTTATATAATACAAATATGTGTGTGTGTACATATATTATATATATATTTAAAATATATATATATATATATATATATATATATATATATAAATAGATATATATATATATAAATATATATATATATTACATTTTTTAAAAAATCACGATTTAATAAATATAAATAAATAATGTTTGGTGGGGGATTCAACCCCCACCCCACACTTTTCACGGGGCGCACCCCCACAACCCCCTGCGCCATTTTCCCGGCCCGGGCCTCCTCTGCCGTGGCCTCCATGTTTCCCCCTGTCCCCCCCCTTCCTCCACACTATGTCCCTTTCTTCCCTTCTCCACGCAGACTCCTCCACCCCACCGTCCACCACACACCGCACGTAGGCACCTCCAATGCCTAAACCGCTGCCCTCTACCTCTCACGCCACGGCTCTATCCTCTTAATGACGGATTTTTCTTAAAATATGAGTTCTTCCTTCAATGAATTCATACTTGGTTTATTTTACATGTTTACATACATCATTTTACTTGTATTTTCAAATGGTATAATATTGACACCTGACAGATCTTCACTGGTAAGAGAATTAAATTAAATAAAAGAAGAAGAAAAACAAAGATTAAAACCATGGGTTCTCCCAAAATCTTTGCTAGAATGAAACAATCTTTGAAAAAAAAAAATCTCCTCCATCTTAAACTGCAATGCAAAAATAATAATAAAAATGAGATCAAGAATAAAATACAAGAAAACTTGGATTCCCTTCATGACCATTCATGGCTTCTCCTAAAATCTGCAGATTACAACATGAAGAAAAAGAAAGGAAAAAAAGAAAGAGCTAAAGATGTGCTAAGGAAAGTTAGGGCAAACTTAAATCTAGGGCTGAGATCTATTTTGATCCTAGGGCCCATAATTAACCCTACTTTCTTTTGGAGCCAAGTGTATTTTAAATGTGAATGGGAAAATAAAGTTTAAGAGGCTGGTGTGTGGGTAAATAAAATAAAGGGGGAAAATCCAATTATCTAAAAGGAGTATAGACTCATACTAGGGTGTCCCTAATAAATCTAATAATAATTAAATAAATGAAAATTGTTTTCGGGCTAGTGGTTGAGTAATTGGGTTAATCAAATTAGTTTAAAATAAATAATTTTAGAAATCAGGTTTTGTATCATTAGTTTTAGTATTGTTAGTAATCACTTTCAAAAAAAAAAATTACCCTAAATTTTTGCTATACTTTGGTTTGGTTTTTGGTGTCCTGGACGGGCATTACATTTGGTATCAGAGCTTGAGGTTCGCACTCATGGACCCTGGGTAACTAATTAAAATGGTTAATGGTAATGTTAATAACATTAAATTTAATAAATGGATAAAAATAATAATAATAATAATAATTAAACACTATCCACAACTATTTAATAACTCCTTCGCTCACCTCATGCACAGGATGGCACCCAAGAGGGGATGATCAGCTAGAGGCATGGGGCATAGTGTACCTACGCGGGAGTAGTTGGCACCCAAATTTGGGCCTCATATATTAGAGGCCTTACACTAGCTGATAGGTGTTGTGGAGAAGCATCTACCACCACCACATGAGGCGAGAGTGGAGAAACCATTTTTAGATGAGGAGCGATAGGCGAGGACGTGCATTCAGAGCCACCAGAGCACGATACACCGAGGCGGGAGAGGTCACGTAGCCCTTTTGTTCATCATGAGAGGGTAGCCTCATTCCGTCGTAGCCACTCACACATTCTCGAGGGCACATTCAGGATAGGCAACCCCACTTCGCTTACTACATCGCCAGGATCGAGATACAGGCAGTGTGATCAGGGACCTTCTTCGTTTGCAGCCACCCACTTACACCAGCTCTATAGATGGCTTTGGGGCTGAGTCATGGCTCCTTAGCTTGGATAGTTTCTTTGGCTTGCACTCTTACGAGAGCAATGTCAAGGCAAGGTTCGTCATACACCTCCTCCGAGACGCAACAGGCGTTTGGTGGAGGAATGAGGAGCGAAGCTCCATCTAACTCGAGAGATAGTGACCTAGGAGATGTTTGAGGAGTGATTCAGGGCTCATTATATGTCAGAGCATTTTGTGCAGAAGAGGATCGATGAGTTTCATGACTTACGATAGGGATTATTTGTACAAAGAGCACGATGAGAGGGTTCCTAGATCTCCTACAATATGTGGACTACCTACAAGATGAGAAATTACAGGTTAATAGGTTTATTTGAGGCCTTAATGTAGATATAGCAGGAGAAATTAGGATGTTATCTCCTCCCACACTTGAGAAGGCCATTGAGAAGGCCTACTTAGCTAGGAGAATAGGACCAAGGCACAAGAGCACCAAGATAGAAATAAGAGCAAGTTTCAGGAGAGGATATATGCCTTTCAGAGTCAGAGGTCACGGGGTACTGCACCACCCCTAGAGGAGGATTTTGGCCTCCGCCATCAGCCACGAGGGCTCCACCACACCCGCAGCGACAAACACAACAGCAGGGCCACCCACAATAGGGGGCTAGGCAGACACAGGGATTTCAGAGAGGTGTTTCTAGAGGTGGTTTTGGTGGAGCCAGGGATAGGAGGTAGGGTACTCAATAGGCATAGCCAGCTCACATGTAGCAGTCTGCTAGGGTTGGACCGGCAGGATCAGTACACCAGAGTACAGGAGGGACTCCATCTCAGAGGGGTACAGTCGGATGTTTTATTTGTGGATCTCCTGATCACTATGTGCATATGTGCCCACACAAACCCAATACCATGGATGCACAGAGAGCTACTAGATCCGAGTAGATGGTGGGTGACATGGGACATGCCCATCGTGTATATGTAGTGGTTGACAACCGCTGGCGAGCATCAGGCCACAGTCATTGAGATGACAGTACTATCAGGGGTATTTTGTCTCATTACTTTTTGATTCAGTGCTTCAGATTCCTTTATATTACTTTCTATAGTGGACCAGTGTGGGATAGTGGTGGCTAGGCAACCAGATAGTTGGCAGGTTGAGTTGGCCTCTAGGGCCAAACTCATCGTGGACTCGTTTGTGGAGAGTTACGTACTTGATTTAGGAACCTTCTCCACTACTCTTGACCTCCGAGTTATCCCTCTAGGTTCCTATCAGGTAGTTTTGGGTATGGATTGGCTCGAGGCCCATCGAGCTAAGGTGGATTGCAGAAATAAGGTCATAGAGTGTCAGGATGATCTTGGGAGTGCAGTGGTATTATCAGGGATGCAGAGGCCTATCTCCTTGCACATGATATCAACTAAGTAACTCAAGCGAAGCATGCGTAAGGGTTTCAGTTATTTGCTATCACCATCAATGATCAATCAGAGAGCACTTTAGAGCATTCACCCTTAGATGATCATGTAGTTTTAAGGGAGTATGCAGATGTGTTTCTAGGTGAGCTTTCTAGGTTACCACCCCGCAGAGAGGTGGATTTCACCATTGATTTAGTACCTGAATCAGCACCAGTTTCTAGGGCACCTTATCGGATGACGACTCCAGAACTTCATGAGCTCAAGATCCAGTTAGAGGAGTTGTTAGATAAGGGTCTCATTCACCCTAGTGTATCTCCTTGGGGAGCACAAGTCATATTTGTGAAAAGAAGGATGGTTCTCTCAGACTTTGTGTAGACTTCAGTAGCTCAACAAAGTCACAATAAAGAACCGTTATCCACTCCCTAGGATTGATGACTTATTTGATCAGATGTGGGAGTGAGAGTGTTCTCCAAAATTGATCTCAAGTCAGGATACCATCAGTTGCACATTTCAGATGTAGACATTCATAAGACAGTGTTTCGCACACGTTATGGGCATTATGAGTTCACAGTGGTTCCATTTGGTTTGACCAATGCCCCAGCTGTCTTCATGAGCCTCATGAATGGAGTATTCAGGACATTTCTGGATCACTTTTTCTTAGTGTTCCTTGATGACATATTGATTTATTCTCGTTCTGAGGAGGAACACGAGGAGCATTTGAGATAGGTACTTCAGGTTTTGAGAGAGCAAAAGTTGTATGGGAACTTGGAAAAATGTAGCTTCTTTCAGATAGAGATTCAATACTTGGGTCATATCATTTCAGGTGAGGGTATCTCCATAGATCCCTCTAAGATACAAGCTATCTTGGACTAGCTAGCACCCACATCAGTTACTGAGGTAAGGAGTTTCATGGGTTTAGCAGGGTATTACCGCAGGTTCGTACAAGACTTTTCTAGGATTGCTCACCCTATCACTTCTCTTCAGAGGAAAGGGAAGAAGTTTGATTGGTCAGAGAAATGTGAGCAAGCCTTTCAGTTTCTTAAGGAAAGGTTAACCATGGCACCCATCTTAGCAGTTCCAGACTGACAGAGGATTTTGTTGTTTGTACTGATGCATCACTAGAGGGTTTGGGAGTAGTTCTTATGCAGGAGCATCGGTTATTGCCTTTGAGTCTCATAAGCTCAAGGACTACGAGCTTAATTATCCTACTCATGACTTGGAGCTTATAGTAATTTTTCATGCTCTAGTGCGATGGTGACATTTCCTTTTGGGTAGACCTTTCATTTTGAGGATAGATCATCAGAGTTTGCAGCATATCTTCTCACAACCAAACCTCAACGCTCATCAATGGCGTTGGATGGAGTTCCTATGTGAGTATGACATGGAGGTTCAGTATATCAAAGGGAAGGAAAATGTTGTTGCAGATGCACTTAGTAGATGATGACATGTGCTTGCTTCTTTGACACTTCAATCAGATTTGAGAGGCAGGATTCTTGAGCACCTTCTAGAGGACAGATTTTATGAGGGAGCTAGACAGATGTTGGAGTCATAGGGTTCTTTAGAGGGCAGATATTCTAGGTGTGTTTTAGAGGTAGATGGTTTTCTTCGGTTCCACAGTGCATCTACGTGCCTAAGTCAGGTGATCTGCGTAGCTTCATCCTCACAGAGGCTCATCGAGCCCCATATGTGGCACACCTAGAGTGAAGAAAATGCATGCCAATCTAAGGGAGTTATATTATTGGCCAGGTCTTTGACGGGACATAGCATATTTTGTTGCACATTGCCTTGAGTGCCAGAGGGTCAAGGTAGAGCATTCTCATCCCGTAGGACTTTTACACCCTCATGATATTCCCGAGTGGAAATGGGATGTGATTTCCATGGATTTCATAGTCGGACTTCCTATGTCCTCTTATCATCATGATGCCATTATGGTCACCGTGGATAAATTGACCAAGGTTGCACATTTTTCACCAACCAAGGTCACCTATAATGCATAGGCCATTGCCAAAGTGTTCATGGAGGACATTTTTAGGTTGCATGGGATTCCGAAGACCATCATAAATGATAGGGATACTATCTACACTTCAGTTTTCTGGACTTCTTTTCAGGCCACTCTGGGTACTCAGATTAATTTCAGTTTGGCTTATCATCCAGACAGATGGACAGACAGAGAGGGTTAATCAGGTGTTAGAGGACATGTTGAGGATGTATGTGATGGACCAACAGAAGAAATGGGAAGATTATTTTCATTTAGTTGAGTTTTCCTACAACAACAACTATCATAGTTCCATTGGTATGGCTCCTTACTAGGCTTTGTATGGATGACCTTGCAGGACACCTTTGAGTTGGGATAGACTAGATGACAGGATTATTCTAGGACCGGCCTACCTTTAGGATTTAGAGCAGCAGGTTGTGCTGATTAGACAACGTCTTGAGCAAGCCAGAGCATGCCAAAAGGCATATGCAGACACTAAGAGGATTGATCGTCACTTCTCAGTGGGTGACAAAGTCTTCTTGAGAGTTCATCCGCATAAGAGTCCTATCCATTATGGAAAGGGTTCTAAGATATCACCTCATTTTGTGGGGCCTTTTGATATTTTAGAGGTCATCGGTCCAGTTGCCTATCACCTAGCTTTGCCACCACGCCTTGCATGGCCCACGATGTTTTCATGTTTTTGTACTACGTAGATATGTACTTGATGCTACTCATGTTTTGGATTGGTCGGCATTATAGGTAGAGGACGGAGGATAGTGGAGACTGGAGCCCGTACATACTGGAGCACCGGAGGTTGGCCCTTCGGGGTCGAGACTTGGACCAGGTTAGAGTGCAGTGGGACCGGTATGATGAGACAACAGTGACCTGGGAGGATGCGATACCTTTGAGGGCTAGATATCCCTATCTCTTTTAGTGAATTCCAGGAGGAAGTCTAATTTTAGTAGAGGGGGATGTAGTGCCCACACTTTTTATAGCTCAGTAGCTTGTTGTTTCTTTGCTCATAGACATGTTTTGACATAATTTTGTTATATCATGGACATTATATTAGAGATTTGATCTTATTAGACATTTGTGGACATTCGGGTATAGCGCCAATTTAGCTTAATTTCTATGTTGTCACATTTTCTTATGATGTCATGGATACTAATGGATATGATGTTGTGTTTGGAACATAATTATATTGATGGATAGTTGTTGCATGTGGAATTCCATGGTTATATGTCACTTTATCATCTTGTCTAACTTTTGGAATATTGAGTATAATTGTGCATGTTGTCACATTTTGATTTTAGTAGGATGTTAGGCTAGTTTAGAACTTATTGATATCTTACTGTGTCATTGTTTTATATTTTATCGGATAGGTATGGTTAATGTATGTAATGAGTGTGCAGGTGACAGGTTTACAGGAGAACGTGGGATTCAAGCCAGCTACACAATCTTGCACAAGAAACCCACGGGCTGAGTCCTAGCCATGTTCATTGTGTGAAGCCTTAGTATAGGAGATTATTATTTTGGGCACTATGAGTGACCCCAATTTTTGTAATGTATTGTGCTTTGAATTATTAATTTTGTTTAGGGTTACTTAGTGGAGTTGTAAACTTGTTTTGGGAATTAATAATCCCACTTTCATTAAAATTTTTGATTTTGTTTAATGAGTCACTTAATCACAAGGGTTTAGGGTCACATGTGAGACCCTTGGGTGGTCCCCACACCCTCTACCCTTGTGCCAAAAATGCAAAACCCGAAATTAGGTTATTTTGGGCATTTTTGGGGACCCCTTTTTAGCTTGGGAGTTCCCCTAACATAAAAATGAGCCCTTGGACCCTACCTAATGGGTAGGGGGGCTTATTTTCAAGGCTAGAGGAGTTTTCCCCTCCTTTTTACCTCTTGTTTGGTCACATCCATGTAAGGGGTGTGGATTTGAGTGCTTATTAAAAGTTTCACTAATTTTGTCTTGCTAACATTTAGGGGAATTTGGGAGAAGAGGGCAAAAAGACAATTTTACCCTTTCTCTCTTTTGTTTTGGCATCTTTGACCTTGAAGAAGGAGAGGGGTGACACATGTCACCCCCTCATTTGTGAGGATGCTTGCTTGCTCCTCTTCAAATTCCCATTCATGGGAAAAGAGAGGGACTTTTTCTTTGGAACTTCTTGCTTGGATGCTTGGGTGATTTGGAGCTTGTGATTTGCTTGAGTCAAGAGTGGAGAAATTTGAAGTTGGAAAGCTTTTTGGAGAGCTTTCTTTGAGGTAGGCTCTTATGTCTTATTGTTGTGTTGTTTTCTTTTTAGTTGTTAGATTGGTTGCTTGAAATTGTTATTGTTGTATGTAGATTTTGGTTGTTTTCTTGTTTTACTCCCTCCATCATATGGCATGATGGAGTTTTGGAGTTGTGGGGGAAGAGATGAGGGAATTTTCCTCTCAATCCTCAAGGCTTGATGGACAAGCCTTGTAGGGTCTTAGTGTTCCCCCAAATGGTTGAGGTGGGGAAGTTGATTCATTTGGTTTGAATCTCCTTCCCCATTCTTGGTAAGGAAACCCCTTTGGGGTTTGAAAATCCTTCCAAGAAGGACTTGGAGAAAGGGTGGAGGAATAAGGAGGGTTTTGATTGAATTTAGGAGCAATAAGGAGGGTAGGGAGATTTTTGCTTTGTGTAAGCAATTTGGAAGATAAATTTTGGAGAACTTTCTCCTCTCTTCCCCACTTTTGAGGAAGAACATGGGTTCTCCTCCTTGTAAATTTTGGAGTCTTGTTTTGTATTTATCCCATTTTTGTGTGCTTGTATCATTGTTAGTTCACCCTCCATCTTGTGCAAGTTTTGGTTAGTTTTTCTCTTTCCCATGGGCTTGGGGGAGGCTAGCATGCCTCCCATCTTGGGAAAGGCATGTAATGATGCCTATGGTTGGGTGGTAAACAAGCCTTCTCCTCCTTGTATGTTTTCCTTGAAGGCATGAATGTTGGAGCTCAAGTTGATAGTTGGTGATTGTTGGAGCTCCTTGGTTTTCTCAAATCCTTGTAAAACATTTCTTGAGTTGTAACCTCTTGAGTATGGCATGAGGAAAAATTGTACACCTTGTAAAATCTCTATTTTCTTTTTGAAATTTGCAAGCTCAAAATCTAGAGCCATTTTTGAGTTTGTAATCTACCTCAATACCTTGTAAAGAAAAATCTTGTTATCAATATTCTTGGGTGGTTATTTATTTGGGTATGATGGTGTATGTGAACTCAAATCTTGAAAAAGGAAATGTTATTCTTGTTGTTTCTTAAATTTAAGTATCAGAAATGTAATCTCTTTTGAAAGGAAATGTATAAATTTGAACTTATGTCTTCTTGTAAACATATATATACACACTCACACACACACACACACATTAAGGTGAATATTTCATCTTGTTATAAATTTGAAAAGTTTATCTAGTTATTGCATTTGAAAGGAATACTATAACTTTGTAGAAAAAATCTTTTAAATAGAAAAATCGAACTAATACATGAAAGCACTATTACTTTAAAATATGTGTGTAATGTGTGTGTGTGTTATTTGTGTATGTGTGTGTGTGTGTGTGTTTTTTTGAAAAGCAATTCTATTTTGTTATAAGAAATTTGTTATTTAACTTTGGAAGAAACTATTTTTTTGGTGAAATACACATCTCCTTGTATATTAACATGGTTTTAGAAATCTTTTTTTTTTTTTGTTTTGTTCAAAGGAAATTGGGCTTGGGAATATGGTAGTTTTCTTGATTTTTGTCAAAAAAAAAAAACATTTTTAAGGTTATCAAATTAAATCTTTCAAAAAAAAATATACATATATGTGTGTGTGTGTACATATATGTATATATAAATTTAATATAATATAAATATAACATATATAATATATATATTGTATATACGTATTTATAAAAGTATATATATATATATATGTATGTATGTATTACATTTTAAAAAATCACGTTTTAATAATTATAAATAAACAAAAAACAAGTTTGGTGGGGGTTCGCCCCCCCACCCCTGCACTTTTCACGGGCGCTACCCCCACAAACCCCCTATGCCTTTTTCCCAAGCTTGTGGCCCTCCTCCGCGCCCTGCGGCCTCCCTACCGCCTCTCCTATCCATATCCCCCCCCTTCCTCCACATGTCCCTTTCTTCCCTTCTCCACGTAGACTCTTCCACCCCACCGTCCACCACACACCGCGTTATATATATATCCCCAGTGCCTAAACCGCCACCCTCTACCTCTCAGGCCATGGCTCCATCCTCTTAACGGTGGATTTTTCTTAAAATATGAGTTCTTCCTTTAAGTGAATTCATACTTGGTTTATTTTACATGTTTGCATACATCATTTTACTTGTATTTTCAAATGGTATAATATTGACACCCACAACCAGATCTTCACCTGGTAAGAGAAAATTAAATAAATAAAAGAAGAACAAACAAAGATTAAAACCTTGGGTTCTCCCAAAATCTTTGCTAGAATGAAACCATCTTTGAAAAAAAAATCTCCTCCATCTTAAACTGCAATGCAAAAATAAAAATACAAATGAGATCAAGAATAAAATACAAGAGAAACTTGGATTCCCTTCATGACCATTCATGGATTCTCCTAAAATCTGATTCAACATGAAGAAAAAGAAAGAGCTAAAGATGTGCTAAGGAAATTTAGGGAAAAATTAAATCTAGGGCTGAGATCTATTTTGATCCTAGGGCCCACAATTAACCCTACTTTCTTTTGGAGCCAAGTGTATTTTAAATGTGAATGGGAAAATAAAGTTTAAGAGGTGTGTGTGTGGGTAAATAAAATAAAAGGGGAAAATCAATTATCTAAAAGGAGTATAGACTCATACTAGGGTGTCTCTAATAAATCTAATAATAATTAAATAAATGAAAATTGTTTTGGGCTAGTGGTTGAGTAATTGGGTCTAAAATAAATAATTTCATAAATCGGTTTTGTATCATTAGTTTTAGTATTGTTAGTAATCAATTTCAAAAAAAAAAATACCTAATTTTTTCTATACTTTGGTCTAGTTTTTCAAGTCCCTGGATGGGGCATCATTCTCTGAGGTTTTCCCAAGGGATAAGTTGGAAAATGTAATCACTACAACCAATTGCTTAGATGTTTCATGGACAACTTGTACTAATGGAACTTCTTATTGTACCTTATCTACTTCAATTGTTGACTCAGTTGGAGCATGTTCTTTATTTGTTCCCTCAATTGGGGTAGCCATAACTCCTATGGTTTCCTTAGGAACCTCTTGAGTTGATGTCATCATTTTGGGAAACTCTTTAATTTTGAAATATTTACCTCCTTTAGAGGATGTTGTCCAATGGAAACATATTCATCAACCGATGTGCTAATTTCCTTATGTTCTCTCAACTCTTCCTTTTACGGCTCAAGAGGATGACATTCGATAACTAATCCTTTACCTTTATCAATGGTCTCCAAACTTTGAGTTTCATCAATTCTTACCTCTGTAGTGGCTTCTTTTGTAGTTTCAACCACTCTTTCTTTGTTAGAATCTGCCTTTTGAAATGGTTCATTACTTTTGATTAAAAAAATTCCTCTTGAGTATCTTCTTTTTTGGTGCCACGGTGTCTATGATTTATTCACTAGAAATAATCCGATTTTATGAATTACCTACTTATGAAATAATTTGGCCTTAAACAGAAACTTGTAAAATTGGGGTTATTGGCTCAATAACGGCAAATGAGCGAGTTCATTTACTTATTCTTCTGACCGGACAAAACTTGCACCTTCTACCATAAGTGTTACAACTAATATATTAAATGGTTTGAGTATATGAAATTATCCACTTATGTCTATTTCCATTATTTCAATTGGTCTCTCTGCTTGTTCATGTGGTTGGTCAAAAGGAGGTGCATTCACACTTTCAAATGGTGCTACATTAGGTTTCTTAAACCCCTGTTCAATCATAGAACTACCTGGTTTGTTGGTGTAAGATTACTTTGAGTTACCTGATGCTATATGTTTTCTGCTACTACTCCTCCTGGAAATAAAACTAAATATGGGGATACAAGTTGCACAATTGGATTAACTTGGGGTATCACTTGATTAGGTGGTGGTGTTACCTTGTGGGCCAAATAAGTAGCTACTCTTTTATGTTCTTTTATAATAGCAAGAGAATCAATCACCTCGGGTTCTCTACGCTTGTGCTTCTTTGATGCATGGCCACTTTATTTTACTAGAGCATTAACATATATTTCAAATGGTTTCTCAAATACAAGTATAAATTTCTTCTTAGCTATTTCAAAATGCATAAGATCTGGTGCTTCCCTTTCTTTTGCATTTTTTTCCAAAGATATAGGGCCCACACCTGATATAGATCCTCTTATTGTATTATTTGATCTAGATTCCCTATTAATATTGTTTTGGGAGTCCTTGTTTTGGTTACACTAATTCCCTTAGCCTATATTGGCGTTGCAAAAGTAATAGGAGCATTTTGCATGGAATTTAGAAGCATTTTTTCTATCTTCTACTTCAAAGCAGACATGGAAGTCTTGGTCTCACTAGTATTAATTATCCATCCATAAACAATACTTGTGGTAGGTCTCTTTGAAGGAAATTGGGAGGAATTTCCTCCCAAAGGATCTATCTTATCATCCCCTTACTTCAAAAGGGGAAGATATTATTTCAAACTATCGAGTCCCTAAATTTATTAAGTACATTTGTATTTTGAATAGATAGATCTATATTCCTTCCCTTTAGATAATTCAAAGTCCGTCTCATCACATTAGAAATCCAACCATACTGATCATCTGACTCCTTCTCATCCCATTTTATGGGAACCATTGGTTGTCCTATTTTTTTGTCAATAGAATATTGAATCACTGTTTGCTAGTCATCCACAATTCCTTGAGGCACCAAAATGATTTTAAAATCAATGATTTGTATAAGAGTCATACTTGAGGCATATATAAGTATAAATTCCTCCTCATCTTTATAATTCATCCTCTAATCTTCAAAGTGAGGTATATGCTCAATAGAATTTCCCAAAGTAGTATTAACCACCCATCTAATACCATAGATAGATCTTACCTCATACTCATCCATGTCAAATGTTCCCATATCTTCCTCCATCAATCTATATTTTATAATGGAGGGGAAAGAGTATTTTCCAATTTTAATAGGAAAATTCTTGTTTGTTTTGTATCTCTCAAAGAATCAACTTGTGAACTGGTGGTAATTGTCTAGAAAGTTAACACAAAGACATCTTATCATCTAAATATCTTATTAATTTGCATGGCTACCCCTCAAACCCACTCGCTCTAATGTAGGTGAATGATCTATAGTGGATGAAAAAGTAACCATACTCTATTATTGCATTCCTATCTTCTTCTAATATTATGTATTGTTCCCACTCAAGTTTGAATAAGCATATGACAGGTGCAAAGAATGCATCATTCACCAATCTCACATTTCCTTTCCAATTACTCAACTGTAATTGGGGATAAATCTCATGTACTTTGTTTTGTTTGAAAGGGGCATGTGGTACAAGGCCAAGAAAATGTCTATGGCTTGCAATATTGTAAATAAAATATGTCATCATATAAAACTCAAGCTCCCTAGTACCACCCATTTTGATTTTTACAGTTAATGTTAAAAGATGTTCATGAATTGAATCAGCTATAAGGGTTACCAAACAAATGCTCCATTTTATTTATAAAACAACCCTCATATGTGGGAAAAACCATTCCTTAAATTAATTTGTTGTTTCTAGGCCAGCCATCCTACTTAGCAACACAATTAAATCATCTCGCTTCCTCCACAAACTATTCCCTAACCATTCTTTTGGGGAGTCTAGTGGTTACCTTCTTATCTGCTAACAATCACTTAGTGTTTATAACCTTGGCATAATATTTCTTTTTGGATTCAAAGTCCTTAAGGGTTGATTCAATGTTTAAGGTTACCGGTGTTTTGATTACTAGTAATCTCATCATTAACCTAAAAGATTTGGGTGTTAAAGTTAACACTGCCTCACCACTCCCATCCAAAAATTACCTCTTCTCTATATCATAATTCAAATCACAAATCCTTACCAATTCGGGACAATATATCAAGCGGGTATAACACTAGCTTGAGCAATGTTACTAGCCTCGATTGCTTCCATGAATTCATTTTTGTCTAGGTTATTGAGTCTTTGCAAAAATTCATTCAAATCAACATTCATCAAGTCTATGTCTATAATTTTATCTAAGTCACTGGTAATACTAGATGTGACTTGAAAACCCGATGACAATGAATTCATTTTTCTATACCCTAACTTTTCCCTTTAATCCTTTTGCAAATTGTAGAACATAAAATGAGAAATAAAAATGTAGTACAATCCTTAGCAAATTTTCATGCGAAACTCTATGAAATTTTCCTTTGCTTCTTAGATTATCAACCCTCTAGCTCAAAATTTACATCTCTCTATTGATTTAAATTTGTTCCTTTGTGAATTCTGATAGATAGGTCATCCAAAATCCTTTCATGTGATGATAAAAATATTTAAGTGTTTGAATACTTTAAACAATTTTGATTTTATTTGTGTAAAAATGCATTAATGGTGGCAGCCATAAATGCGTTACATCCTAGCCATCTATCCTACCTTTTTTATTTGAATGTGGACCATCCAAATGGATGAATGTGATGTTTTTTGGGCTTGGTGAGTATTTTTTCTCTATCTTTTAAATGCATGCAAGTTCACACATTTGACCCAAGCATCTACCCTTAACTTTTTTAAGATCATGATACATTTTCAAATCTTAGTGGGAATGGAGTCACAAGATCCTTTTGAACATTTGTGTATTTTCACAATCAAGCACAAAATTACCAAGTTGACCTAAAGCCCCACTTTATCGACCCTTGCTAAGAATACATCGTGTGTCCTCAATGGGCCTCAAAGATTTTATTGCATTTTGCACTTCATCAACTTGTTGTTAAGAAATGCATCATTGACTGATTGTCCACTCCAATCATATTTTGACATGTATACCTCTTCGGGAGTGGGATCAATTCTTCCTTCTTGCATCTTTTGACTCAAATAGTCGTAGGATTATTCGTTGGGCCTCGGGGCCAAATTTTCATTTTGTAGTTGTTACATAGGTAGTACACTTTTGTAAATTGAGTCCGCTGCAGTGAAAGCAATGGAAATGTGCCATGTATCTTCAAGCGGTAGAGAAAAATATGAAATTTTCAATATAGGTCTAGAGGATTATATACAAGGAGGTTCTTCAAGATTAAACCAGCTCCATGATTGATTTTTCACAGAATTTTCAAGGGCAGCGTGACTATCATGTTCCTCAACCAAAAAAGAGGATTTTTACAACATAAAGAAAATATTTAACATGTTTTTAGTAGGAATTTATTTCTTGACATATGTGTTTTGAACTTAAACAACTAGACACAAAAATTTTCAAAGGAATTTACCAAGCCATAAGTGTGAGATCAAATTGAGCACTAACACCGGCTCCAACTCGGGGATGGGAACCCCTAGTCCTACGGGTGCTACAAGAACCACATAAACCAAACATTAAATAGACCAAGTGCCTAAATCCATTGGGTTACAAAGTCATTTAAAATATATACAAGGTCAAACCAAACCAACATACTTCACAAAACACACCGAGATACCAAGGAAACTAGTCACTATAGATCAAGAAAATGAAAAGGGAAATAAAACAAAAAAATAACAAGACTATACAATGTATACAAGTTTGTACCTTGGTTATGATAAATGTAATAAGTGTTTTATATGCCTTCCATTAACAATATATTCTAGTAAATCTCCATCCATGTATTTCAGGAAAAAGGTGTGCTCACTAATTCTTATGTCAATAGAATAAGGACCCATCCACAAGGCATGACATTTCCCATGTTTTCCTTTATCCTCATGCATTTTTTCCACAACAAACCAATATCTCCAACATTAAAATTTCTATGTTTTCTCTCTGAACTTGAGGTGTCTTTGGTGAGACTCCCTTCTTTCTTCATCCAATTCCATTTTTATTAATCTTGGTTTCATAGGGGTTCACTTCTTCATCTTCAAGATTTTGTATGAACCGATAAGAAGACAATTGCATATGTAGGGGTAAAAGAGCTTGAACTCTATAAACTAATTCAAATGGAATTTTTCTAGTAGCTCTCTTAGCAGTAATCTTATCTTCCCACAAAGAAAATTTCATTTGCTCACCCCACTTTATTTTATTAACCACAAATTTCCTCCTAATTATCTTGAGTAAATTTTTATTGTTTGAATCAGATCAACCATTCACCTAAGGATTGTAATTGAATGCATATGTCATAATGATTCCATATTCTTGACACATAGCTACCAATGGATTATCCCTAAAACTCATAACATTATCAACAACTATCTTTGGAGGTATTTTGAACTTGTAGATTATATGATTTAGAATAAAATCCATGACTATTTGGTGAGTTTCTTTGTTGATGGGGATAACTTCAACCCACTTGGTGAAATAATCTGTGGCCACTAGCATCCATTTTTTCCCTATACTTGATGGATCTGAGATCTCCCCAATAAATTCCATCCCCCATTGTTTGAAAATATATTCTATTGACACTAGTTATAAGGGCAAAGTACCTGAAGCTTTCATCCTTCCCCGAAAACCTTAGACAACTTTCACACTTCCCGACTAACAAGGCTACATCTTTGAAAAATGTGGGCCACTATTAACTTGCCCTCAATATTTTGTGGGAAGTGACTCTTCCAACAAAGTGGCCTCCACATAATCCCCCAAGTAATTCTACAATGAGTTTGGGAGTTTATTCTTCGTGATACATCTCAAAAGGACCCCCTCATGATTCTTTCAAGCCAACCCATAATAAGTTATGATATATTTTTGTGAGGCCAATTTGAGTTCCCTTCTCTTATTTTTGTCCAAATTACCAGGACACTCCAAATTCTAGAGGTAAAATATTATGTCTTTGTACCATGTGGAGTTGATCATCTTTTCTTAAACATCCATAGTTCCTTCCTCAACTTTATTAATTTCCATTATCTACAAAGTTACTCTTTGCCATCAATTTTACAAGGCCCGAACTCTAACCAACTTGGTGGTTTGTATATCCATATCATACTCTTGTATCTTGTTCACCTAATGACATCTTTGTCTAGAAACCTCCATCTCTGATAAAATATCTTTAACCATAGTATTGTGAACATAAGATAAAATCTTCAAACTCAAGATTTAGGGAATTTTATTAGCTCTCACCAAATAAAAATCTTGCTTCTCCATGATGGTATATTTTAATTCTGCCCCTTATAATGCCTTACTAAAAAAGGCAACATGCCTTTCATTTCCTTCTTCATCATTTTGCAATAACACATATGCAATGGTATTTTCAGATGCAAAAGAAAAGATTTGAAAAGCCTTTTTATAATAAGGGGTTACCAATACTAGGGAATTATTTAATGCTTCTTTTATTCTAGTGAAATCTTGGAGAGTTCCTTATTTCAATTGAATGATTTTGTCCCTTTTAACATGTTTGTAATGGGAATAGTCATTTCAGAAAAATTAGAAATGAACCTCCTAATAAAATTTATTTTGCCAAAGAAGGATTGAGTTCCCTTCTTGATTTTGGGGATAGGAACCTTATCAATTGCTTCCACTCTCTCAGGATCAATCACGATCCCTTATTTTGACACAATGTGCCCCAATAATGTTTCCTTTTGAACTCCAAAATGACACTTTTTGGATTCAATGAGATGTCATAATCTCTACACCTTATCGTAATCTTCTCCACATGTTTCAAATGGTCACTCCTTTTTCTAGAAAACATTTCCACATCATCCTGATAAACTAAAATGAAATCATTGATGTAACGTGAGAAGGAAACATCCATGGCTCTTTGAAAATTATCCCCAACATTCATCATACCAAATGGCATTCTTGCATACACATAGGTACCCCCGTGGAGTGGTACAATAATTTTTAATTCTCTCTGAATGCTTTACAACCACCTGTTTGTACCTTGAAAATCCATCTAAGGTAGAAATCAACTCATATTGAGTGACCAATTGTAGCATATTATCCATATTAGGCAATTTATAGTTGTCTTTAATTGAGGCTTTATTCAAATTCATGAAATCCACACATAACCTTATATCTCCATTTTTCTTTCTTACTGGCACTAATTTTTCCACCCATGAAGAATATCTTATGGGTTGTATTATCCCTCCATCCCTTAAATTTTTCAATTCTTCCTGCATCTTGAGGGAGAGAAGTGGATTAATTGGCATTTATTTTTACCTAAATAGTTTAGCATTAGGTTCCAATGGTATTTCATGTTGAAATAAATCTTCCCTATTTGCTTTCAATTCTCAGTAATACCATCTTAAGCAATCTTGATATTCTTTAACAATTCAACATAGGACTACTTTTCCCCTTGTTCAAACTCCTTCATAGCCACACCTTTCTAGGTTTTTCTTTAGTTCTCAAATTATATTCTTCAACATACCTTTAAGTTGAGATGTTTCTATGAACCACCATGTCTGCATTATCAAAATTAGACTCTAAAGTAACCAATCCTATGGGAATTGTGTTGGTTTTTAACTGAATTATATCCTTTACAAACAGGGTTTCTTTCCCATCACACATTGCAACCATTGGCTCCTAATCGCATGCAATTGATGGATTATTCCTCATTCTGAAAAAATATCTCGAACGTGGGCATCATCATCAAATACTTGCCAATGTTTCACATTATCAGAACAAATGGTCTTGACAATACTTCAATATCATAATCACAATAAGGAGAAACAATGCAATTTTCAAACCTAGATCCAAGCACTACCAACCTATCTATTGCAACATTTTGATTTTTTTCATGATAGAAAATGTTAAAGGAGTAAAACATCTCAATAAAATCCCATACTACATGTTTATATTGTTTCATCCTTTGATTTTTTTAGCATACAATTTTCTAACTTGTTTGACCACTAACTCAGAGTCTCCTTTAACAACTATGTCCTTTATACCATATCTCCAAGAAATCCTCAAACCTAAAAGTAATGCCTCATACTCTGCAATATTGTTTGTGCATTCAAATTTCATTTTTAAAGAGAAATTAAAAATTTCCCGCTTGGAGATACAAGCACAACCCCAGCCCCATTTCCCATATTGGAGCAAGATCCATCAAACATAAAAGTCCAAGGGGCACCAACTTTTTCAAAGAATTTACTTTCATTAATACTATGCTCCTCAAAGTCTACATATCCAACAAATTTATCAACATCAACATCAACAAAAAAAACTTCATAAGATGCATTATTAGGATCTTCAATTATATGTAACATTTTCTTCTCCCCATATAGCTTCACCAAACTCCCCTCTACTGGTATAGTGGCATAAGACATATCCATTTGCACACTTCCACCAACACTGGCAACCCACTTTCTTGACAACAACATACCCCATTTAGCAAGGCATTCCACAATGACTACATTCATGGTTAAATACTTACTAGGATAAGCTACTAGTTGCACCACCAAACCTTTGACATACCCAATTACTGGTACTTCTCTTGAATCTATAGTGGTGCAATTTCCAAAGAATGTTGTTATTTTGATATCTAGCTCATGCATGACTTAAAGGGGCATCATATTACATGAAGCTCCGAAATCAAACATACAGTTATGAATAAGTTTGTTTTTAATAATCAAAGTGGTGTAAAAGGGATCAACATCAAGCTAGGACTCAACAAGGAAAGTTCCTAAATATACTTCAAGATATTCTCCCAAAATTTCCAAAGCTTGTGGCACTTCCAATTATGCAATTATAGGGGGAAGATCAACACTATTAACATCCTTACTCGGGGCCATTTCTTCCTCCTTAAATCCCAAGTACTCAAATTCTTTGCTTCTATGCTCGTAGATCCCGAGTAGCTCAATAATAGGTACAAGAAACTTTGATTTGACTCAAAATTTGAGCCATATCACATGGGGTGTACTTGGGTAATGTTTTGTTGAGAGGAAGAGTAGTTTTTTCTCTCAGGGATAAGGTTCTTTATGGATTGATATTGGAAAACGGTACTCATTTTATTGACATTATTTGGGACTTTATTTAGCACATATTTCTTAGGGGATTCTTTGGGATATTAGTGAGGAGAGGAGTATTTGGTTTGTTATGTGGCCCTCCCACTTTAACAATCTTATTTCTTAGATTATAATCCTTTTCTTGGGCCACCACTACATTCATTAATAACTTCCTATCCACCTCAAAAGGGATCCCACCATCATGTTTCTTAATAATCAATTCCATTAAATACTCAAAATCTTGATTAGGAAATTAAAAAGCATGAACCTATCAACTTCAAGATCACTAGTAGAAGGAAGAGGAGATACCCAGTCTATGTATTCCCAAAAACATTCCATAATCTTGACACTCAGTAATTCAGTAGAAGTGGCTCCTTATTGTGGACTGTCAGGGAATTCCATCATGCACACATCACCAAAATTAGCATCATCATCAACCTCTTCACTTTCTTCATTAAGATCACATGGGGAGTGTGGTAAGAAACATTTATCACACCATTCAATAACATGATTTTCTTCTATTATAGAAACTCTAACAGTTAAAGGATCAGGGGACCAATATGTTTGCCTTTGGTTGTCGTTGTTTATTTTCTCATGCCATGGGTATTTTTCCTCTTTCATCTAATCTATGATCACCCTGGATGATTTCCAAATCTATTTTGACCATGAGATTTGTGTTGGCCCTAATAACTCTGTCCTATCCCCTTCAATGTTCTAGCAAGTTTGTAAGAGATTTCCTTCATTGCTCCCGCTAGCATCTTAACTACCTCTTCCAAGATAACTCCCTTTCTCACCGAGGCTTCTCAGATTTACTAACTTGAACCCTCCCTTTTAGGAGGTTTTCTTGCCGCCTTAATATTATTCTCAATTTTCACTACCATAGAGAAATCTTGTCTCAAAGTCCTAGGGTTTTTGTCCCTCAAATAATATGCAGCTTTCTTATCAAAGGCATCAAAATATTTTATCAAACAGATTCATCACTTGGCCTTAAAATTATAGGCAGTCTAGTCAAGGTTTTTTTGAATCTGGTATTAAAATATTAGACAGTTCATTGGGATTCTTCTTTATATTCTCAAATTTTGAGAGAAGAAACCTAGGATCAATCTTGTCCCCATATTGTGATCTAAATGCATTTTTCATTTCAGTCCATGAATCAATTGAATTTTCTAGTAAGGAATTATACCAATCATGAGCATCCTCTTCTAAGGTGTTGATAAACAATTTTACATGTACATCCTCATGTTCAACCTCAAAATCCTCCATAATATTAACAAAAAGTCTAAAGTGTTGATCACCGCAATAACATTATTTCCTTGAAATTTAGGCAACCTATTCCTCGCTTCTTATGGAACTACATTAGGATAATCAACCATACCCCTAAAATCTATGGGTCCAAAACATTTACAACAAAGGGGTGCCTAGGTGGAGGGTTAGCCATGTTATTTTGAGGAGGTGTTCCAAAAGGTGGTTAAAACGGTGAGGAACTAGAGGCCTTTGAGGTAACGGTGTATGATCTTCAAAGTAATGGTCCTTCAATGGTTTAGTTTCACAAAAAAACCCTATTACTTCTAAGTAACAAAGGAGGGAGATGAGGGATACCCTTATCGGCCATACAAATGAAGGACCCTCTTAAGGTGGAGTGTATAGATTTATGGAAGGAATTATTGACCCAAAACGTCTCAAGAACTAGATAATCCTCTATCAAACGTTGATCACTCTCAAGAATAGGAACCATTTTCTCTTTTGAAATTTGATCACCCAAGGTTCTCCGAATTATTTGTTCATCGGATTTGTCCATCCTAGCTATGGACATAATTTTCTAGCAGGATCTATCTTAAAGAAGGACCTTCTTCCTTCCAGCTTTATAGATCTTAATGATAGATTATAATAATTGAAACTTGAGGCACTGGTATTTACCATAATTTCTAAATAATGTGGAGTTGCCACTAAGGTCTTGTACCTTAGATGTGAAAATCATTGTAAACAACTTGTCAACTAAAACTTAATGATCAATCTCAATAAATCTTGGAAAATAATAACGTACTTTATCAATATTTACCCCTATACAAGTCAAATTTAATGGAAATCTTACTTAGACTAGGAAAATATCAAGAAAATAACTTTTGATTAAGCCCATTTTTGTAAAGCTTGACAAAGGATGATGTCTAGATCATGTATTTTCATCTAAACATGCTCAATATGTTTATTAGAGATTGATGTATCTTTGAATTTTCAAAAATATATCCTCGAAGATGGCACCACAATGGTGTTGATACCAAAATTATTCATGCCTTGTGTGTTAAGAAACATCCAGGAGTTAAGAAGGATGTTTAGAGAGAGACAGACCAGGATTTGAGTCATTTTGTAGCCGGGGATGGATCTATTTTATATTTTTACTTTGACTTGGGGAATTTTGGATAACACCTCACTAAGGGTATTACCTACCTTGCTACTTTAGGTTCTTCCTATAACCAAGGTGAGAGGACCCATTTTATACCTTGTATTTATGAAACGGATGGATATAACAACAATATTTGGACTCTCTTTCTTAGAGATGTGAAAAGACATCCTCAATAATACATGGTCAATACATACATATTTTAACTCTCATAAGTTGTCACACTAAAAGATGTAGATGTCCTCTAAATAACACTCAAGTTACTAAAGACAGTTATAATTCTATCTTTCTTCTGTATATTTGGGATAAAGGATGGGCAAAATTAACAACTCTCTTTAGCATTTATGCATAAAAAGTGCAAACATGGGTAATTCAAGTGGATCAAATGGTTATTGGTTGTGGTTTTGATGTATGGATGGGAAGTTAAGAAGGATAAAGTTGATTATACAAAATACTTAAATGAACCTTAACAAATGTTGTAAACCATTTTTCTTGATGAAAATATAGATCACATAATCCAAAGCATTTATTCAACTAGAAAGTTTGTATTCATGGAGGCCTAAGAACACATGATTTCACAAAAACTTTGAGAACCTAAACATAAAATATCATGATAAATTCTCAAGAAAATACTGATAATTTCATAACAACTATGTTCCAGATACCCTCAAGAACTAACAAAGATCTTAAATCAGATATATACAACTTGAATTTAAAACTATTTACCACAACATGAAGGAAATATCCATCAATAATGCAGTTGCAGTTACCAAATTGTCACTATTTAAGCTAAGGATTTGTGTAATTAAGAGAAATTAACAATATAAGATTGCAACAAGAATGTAGATAATTGATTCAAAGTAACACATCTTGAAACAAAATAACATTTCTCATGAGAACACACACAAATTTATTCAAGAAACACCAACACTTTAACAAGGGGACACAACACCTATAGACTCAATGTCTACCAATAAATGTACAATGCAATCATATTGGAAAGAAGTATTGAGAACAGATGAAAAAAACTTAGGTATCTCGAGACGTGTTCAACTTAAGGTAGTATGAATTGGTCCTCTCCTTTATCTCTCCAAAAAATTAGAAAAATTTAACCCCCTTGGGAAAGAACATTCTCTTTTCCTTTATACAATTTCTCCTCTCTCATCTTTCTCATTTCCCCCAAAAGTGTACATCTTCAAAAAAATTCCCTTTATGGAATATAGTTTGATTCATCATTTATTCCTAATGAAAATATTTTATTTTCACATTTCCAAGAGGAGGAATTGTGAGTCATTCACATTATTTCACTCTCTCAGAATGACTGGGATGCCACGTTGTCTTATCTAGCTTTTATATTTGGCAAAATAAGTAAGCACTTTATGGCAATTCCTCAAACACTTCAAATATTTCTGATGTGACCATTATCAACCTCTAGTTTTTAAACATCATCTTTTGAATACACACATTGGTCACCGGATCCCCGATTTGAGTAGTCCTTTGTGTGCAATTTTTTGTCATGGTTAAGCACCTTGTCTTTCAAATAGTATCCAATTGCTTCAACTTCACTTACTTCATGTGAGTTGAACAGAAATCTTAACTCACTTAATGGTGGTGATTCTATTTGGTTTAGCTCATCTAGCACCATTTTTACTATAAATTCAACTCCATTTCTTCATTGGTGTGCATCCCTTTTCCATTTTTAGATTTGAAAAGTTACTTCAAAGATCTTTGTTGGTGTAATGGTGAAGGTAGTTATAACAACTAGCCTAAAGGAAATATCATCAAAGATTTGAATCAAATCTTTGACTTAATAGGCCTGGATGAAGTGTTTTTCAGGGATTTATTCAAAGTTATAGATCCTAAGGATAAAAAAATATCCTTGACATACTAAGAGTTTCATAGTTCCCTCCTTTTGAGATTGATCAAAATCAATCATGTTTTCTCTGCCTTCCAATCGATGTATTATCATCTCTTTCAGTGGGAGCACTAGAAAACTCCAGAAGAATTGAAGAAATTTTGGATTAAAAGGAGGCTTGTTGTGACAGGGACAACTGAATATGAGTCTCCCTTCTAGTGTAATGAGGAATTTGTGCTAAAATAGGTTCCCCGGGAATCCTATGTGCTTTATGACAAGACTTCAATTGATATTGTTCCTTCTATTTCTCACAAAGTAGAGGAATTGGAAAAATGAATCATATTTTTGGAAAAAGGTCTAACAAGACCTATGCCACCTCAATAATTTTCAATTCCAACACCATCAACAAGGAAGGAAAAGGGGGAAACAAGTTCTCAGCCCCCAATCATTATTTTGGATAAAGAAGAAGCAGAGCATTCATCTCCTCAACATTTTAAGGCATCAATTTCTACCTCCAAGGGTGGCAAGGAGAGTATACTCTCAAACCATATATTCATTTAGTGGAGCGGGCTCCTTTGATGGAGGAAAATTTGTCAGGATGTTTTCATGTTCCTTTGCCAAGAGATCATCCACCTTTCATGAGTAGGCACAAGGGTGAGCCTAGTTCTAAATATGTTGCTTCACCATGTCCAAAGGTCACAATTCTTGCTCTTCCAGCCACTCCAAATGCTCCTCTTCAATCTAATCCCATTCAATCTACTTCTTACAAGGAAAAATGGAAAAGGCATTTCCTAATCTTGATTTAGATGGGGATCCAATTTGTGTGAGATGTATTTTATCAAACATTGAAACCTTTCTCCAGAGTGTGGGACTTGCTTTTCTTCTCTTAGTTTCCTTTTGATATAGTTTCCAAATGAGAAAGGAATCTCCGAGATGACAAATAGTTATCAAGTTCTGCTCCTAAACTTCGTGGCACCAGTGTGATTGCACACAAGCTATTCTTGCAGGTCTCCGGAAGGCTGGGTTCTGCTCCTAAACCACTCCGCTAATCTAATCTAATCTAATCTAACCATGCCAAAGAGACAGAGAGAGAGAAGAAAGGAAAATAACAAAAGCCTACACTAAAACGGTGATACACCGAGAGAAGAGAATGTTGGACATCTATCAAAACTACCATGTAACAAAGAGAGGTGAGCAATGGGAAGGATGGACGAGATGCATCACGAGGCCCAAGGATAGATTTCACACAAAAAATGTCCCAAAACTCCATGAACACAAATCCAAACCTGTAATGAACATTCAAACATGCACAAATACCTGCAATGAAGAGAGGCAAGAGGAAAACAAGTGAAAAAATGAGCAAGGATGGACAGATGCATCACAAAACACGTTTTTTTGTTGCTTCAGAAGTTTGCACAGAACATCATTTCATTAGTAAAAGGCAAAAAATGCCATTACAGAGCAGGGAGGAGGTTCGAACTCCATTTTTAACCCTGGAGAAGGAAAAGAAGGGAGGGCAGAGCCGAATAGATGAACAACTTGTAATTATTATTTTTAAAATGAGCCAAATCTGGCTTTTACATTGCATGGGTCGAGCCCAGGAGAGAGAAACATGGGAAAACATGCAAGCCCATTCCTCATTGACTGCAGATGCATTAAAACAGGCATGGGAACCTTACAAACCCATACCCTACCATCTTTGACCGATTTGGAGGAGAATGCGACCCATTCTGCATTAATTTGGTCGCTAAAATGTCACTTCTGGCCATGAACACGCGTCAGATCCGTTTCTCAACTTTCTCTCTCTAGACTGCACCAAAATTCAAGATTAACCGGAATCATGTAGAGAATTTCATAAGCTTTCCGTTGATATAAAGAACGTGCAAATCCGAGCTCTGGATCAAAAGATATGGAGATCTGAAGATTTAGGGCACAAAACAGGCGAAAATGTGTTTTGAAGATCTTTCCCGCGCTCTGCCACCTGGACGACACGTGTCAAGCGCTGATTGGATACGTAATTCTCTCTCCTCTGCTGTCCCACGGGTTTTTCCTTGAAATTTTTGCCTTTTGTGATTTTGGAACATTTTCCACTTTCCTTCCACGCCCCCGCCACTTGGGACACGTGGCATGCATTGATTGGTCGACAGGGGCGCGGGGCAGACCTTTGCTTTTAGCTTTTCGGCCAAAACTCTTGCTAAACTCTCTAACTCCTTCCCAAGCTCTGAGCTTCCCTTCCTCATTGGACACATGTCCTCCTTTTATTGGCTCGGGTTAGTGCTTGAAACCTCACCCTTTGAACTTTTTGGACTTTTCTCCTTGTGACACGTGTCATGATTTGGTTGGTCCGTGGGTCTGCCGGCTCTTTCGCGTCCAGCGCGTCCATTTGTCCCAGATGTCCCAGACTGTCTGGGATAAAAACTTCCGATCCACCCGAAATGGGCTTCCTCATCCCTCATTCGGCCGATGACACGTGGCGTTGCTTGATTGGCTTTCGGCTCCTTCGGCTATCCACGTCCCACGCGTCCCTTTGTCCCACATGTCCCGGACTGTCTGGGACAAATTCTTCCGGTTCACCCGATTCGGCCGGTTCGCGTACCTTTGTCCCACATGTCCCAAACTACTTAGTGTGAAAGTTCTCCTTTTCGGCCGATCTAGGTGGTTCGCGTCCTTCGCGTCTTCTTGTCCCAAATGTCCCAGAGCAGTTAGTCGATTTTCTTCTCCTTCGGCCGAACCGGCTTTCCGCGTCCCGACGGCCCGGATGTTCCTTTGCCCTGCAGACTACCTGGCGGCCTTTCGGCTGATTCGCGCCCAGATGTCCCTCACGTCCCGACTATTGCGAGGACTAGGACTTAGCCATTTTTCATGATTTTTCCTGGCCCAAGCTTGTTTTTGCAGCCTTTTCACCTTTTCTCAGAACTTGCTCTTTTCAACCTGGACAGGAGAGTTAGAAAAATTCTGAGGGGACCCTAGAAACATGATTTTTTGGCCCTGAATCAATTTATTTGCCTGGGACTAAGTAATTTGATGCATGTTATCAAAATTTACCCTGGGGGTGAATTTTGGATAACAATTTGGTGACTCAGCGGGGTCATCTGCCTGCTAGATGAAGTTACCAGTTGCCTGAAGCATCCATTGGGCATGGAGTCATGAGTTGTAACCTGCAACTGATCTAAACTTTGAAAACCTCCCTCTGAGCCACTTGAAACCCACTGGACATGGAGTTGTTCTCACCAAAATGCCACTGAAACGAACTGTGCAAGAGCAGAACCAGCAACACCAAAACTATGTACAGGCTAAAATCATACATGCTCCAAATGGAACATGCGAGTGTGCACAAGCACTTCTTCTCTGAAAGAAACCTACCTACTCTCATCAGAATCTGGGAGCAAAGGCAAGCTAAACAAACCCTGCAATTGGTTGTGAGAAATAGCTTCCCTTTCTCAAAAGTGGCAGCCATGCAATTGATTTGGAGCTGATCATGGCTATTAGGATGAGTGGAAAATCAACAAGAAGCTGGTATTCCACCCAAATCATCAAGGTATCAGCTGAAGGAAAATTCAATACCTCTTTTAGTTGCTCTGCATTTGGATTGAAGGGGTATGACAGCTGATCCTTGGTACTTTGTAGCTCACCCTCATGCTCAGAAGCAAGCATGACTGGTTGTGACTTCTCCTTTGGCTCCAATGAAGCCAAATACCTGATTGGGCAAGGTCTGATCCATTTGATATGCCCATAGCTCTGATTCTCAACTCCAAAAGTGGAGTCTTCTTGTAGACCCTCAATGGATGGTGTGGAAGCAATGGTGAAATTCCTTTGTCCTTTCTCTTCCTCCAATGAAGAACATGAAAGATTAAAATCTTCCAATCTTGATTCCGAAGAGCTGTTATAAGATGCAGGCTGCTGCAAATGAATGTTCTCCTTCATGACAGTAGACTCTTGTGTTTGGAATGTGGATGATGAAAGAGAGAATGGTGGAAACTCAACCAGCTCTTCTCCATCAAAACAGTCCTCCAAATCTGACAGATAAACTGCCTCATGGCTGTCCTGCTGCAAATGTTCAACTTCCTCCATGGTGTCCTCTTGATCTGTAACTTGACCACCATGGTTTCTTTCTCCCTCCAACATTGAGTTTGAGAGGTCAAACTCCTCTTCAGCACTAGAACTTGAGAGAGGTGAAGTAGAAAGAAGAACTGAAGGTTCTCCTGTAGCCTGCTTTGTGCTCAGAGCTCTTGGATCTGCAACTTTCTCCTCCACAGCTAGAATGTGCTCCTCTGCTGCTGGATCTGGAGCAGCTTCTCCTTCCTCCAATGTTCGAAGACAATCTTGCTCTTGAATGAGCTCCTCCTCCAGCATGAAGTTTTTCAAGTCAAACTCTTGATCTGCTGCTCTAGAGGACAAGTTGGGACTGCAAAGAACTTCTTCTTCTACTGCAAAAAATCAGCCACGACCACTATTTGTTCAACCTTAGCCTCTTCTGTAGGTTTGACCATCAAGGGGATCTTTGTCATACCAAACTTGGCAGCCAAACTTACTAAGCTCTTAATCATTTCTTCTTTTCTTGGCTCTTCCTCTTGCTGTCCTTGATGACTGATTTTTGCAATTTCTTCTTCCCCACATGGAATTGGGAATGCAAGAGGAGGGGTGGGTTGCAACTCAATTGATTTGGCAATTTTTGTGGTGGTAAAGGAGATGAAATCTCTTGTTTCTTTAGAGGAGGGGGGATTTCTTTTAGCTCTTGTGGAGAGGATGACTGTTTGGAAGGAAAAAGGAAAGAAGAATTGAGGTGTGGTGGAAGACTGAGAGGTGGAGACATGGGATCAACATTTGGGACAGCAGATGGAGAGTTTAAAATTTGCAAGTCCAAATGAGATGATGCTACTTGAGTAATGGGAAGAGAAAAACTAGATGATGGTGTAGAACTTACCCATTGACAAGGTTGTTCAACACCGAATGTATAGGCCTCTATTTTTGCTTGTCCATTGTGCAAGTTGGGGCAGCATCTTTATCATGAAGTCCAGCTTCTCTTGAGGGCTGAAGTGTCTTGGAAAAGGGCCTCCCCATGGACAAGGAGTCCTGCAACCAATTCTGAAAGCTCTCATTTGAGCTGTTGCTCTGGACTGCACCATCTCTACCTCCATCTTTTGGATTTTCTCCAACAAACCAGCGTCTTGGATCTGATGGTCTTTATTATATGCATACTCTTGCTCTTGGAAAGCTCCATAGCCAAAACCCGACTTTGGCATTGCTGCTCATATGGGTATGCATACTGATCTTGAATATGCTCAAAAGCTGATTTGGAGGATTTGTAAAACATGTTGGAGGTGGAATATACTGCTGTTGTTGATGTGAATTCCATGATGGAAATGAAGTCATGATTGCACAACCTCATGGAATGGAAAAGAATGAAAGAGATGGAAAGAAATATGGAAGGAAATGGATGGAAAATGGGTCTGCAACTTCAGAAATGAGTTGCTGATCAGATGGAGTCGCCAGATGTGTTTGCAAGTGCCTCCAAAGGCTGAAATCTTCACAGGAACACACCAACCTGCAAAAGATGAAATGGAAGACCTCTAAGGTCCCACCGGCATGTGCCAGAACTGTTGATGCAAAATCACAGCACCCCTGGATGCTGATCAGGTTTCTAAGTTGATCTTCAGGCATCCAGTGTGATTGCACAACATTGAAACCTTTCTCCAAGTGTGGGACTTGCAGAAATGAGAAAGGAATCTCCAGAGAAGGCTGGTTCCTGCTCCTAAACCACCTGCCACAAGCTATTCCAGTGCAGGCAAGCTAATCTAATCCTAATCTAACCATGCCAAAGAGACAGAGAGAGAGAGAAAGGAAAAGAACAAAAGCCTACACTAAAACGGTGATACACCAGAGAAGGAGAATGTTGGACATCTATCAAAACTGCCATGTAACAAAGAGAGGTGAGCAATGGGAAGGATGGACAGATGCATCACAGGCCCAAGGATAGATTTCACACAGAAAATGTCCCAAAACTCCATGAACACAGCTCCAAACCTGCAATGAACATTCAAACATGCACAAATACCTACAATGAAGAGAGCCAAGAGGAAAACAAGTGAAAAACGAGCAAGGATGGACAGATGCATCACAAAACACGTTTTTTTGTTGCTTCAGAAGTTTGCACAGAACATCATTTCATTAGTAAAAGGTAAAAAACCATTACAGAGCAGGGAGGAGGTTTGAACTCCATTTTTAACCCTGGAGAAGGAAAGAAGGGAGGGCAGAGCCGAAAAGATGAACAACTTGTAATTATTATTTTTAAAATGAGCCAAATCTGGCTTTTACATTGCATGGGTCGAGCCCAGGAGAGAGAAACATGGGAAAACATGCAAGCCCATTCCTCATTGACTACAGATGCATTAAAACAGCATGGGGAACCTTACAAACCCATACCCTACCATCTTTGACCGATTTGGAGGAGAATGCGACCCATTCTGCATTAATTTGGTCGCTAAAATGTCACTTCTGGCCATGAACATGCGTCAGAGCCGTTTCTCAACTTTCTCTCTCTAGACTACACCAAAATTCAATATTAACCCCGGAATCATGTAGAGAATTTCATAATCTTTCCGTTGATATAAAGAACGTGCAAATCCGAGCTCTGGATCAAAAGATATGGAGATCTGAAGATTTAGGGCACAAAACAGGCGAAAATGTGTTTTGAAGATCTTTCCCGCTCTGCCACCTGGACGACACGTGTCAAGCGCTGATTGGATACGTAATTCTCTCTCCTCTGCTGTCCCACGGGTTTTTCCTTGAAATTTTTTCCTTTTGTGATTTTGGAACATTTTCCACTTTCCTTCCGCGCCCCCGCCACTTGGGACACGTGGCATGCATTGATTGGTCGACAGGGGCGCGGGGCAGACCTTTGCTTTTAGCTTTTCGGCCAAAACTCTTGCTAAACTCTCTAACTCCTTCCCGAGCTCCAAGCTTCCCTTCCTCATTGGACACATGTCCTCCTTTTATTGGCTCGGGTTAGTGCTTGAAACCTCACCCTTTGAACTTTTTGGACTTTTCTCCTTGTGACACGTGTCATGATTTGGTTGGTCCGCGGGTCTGCCGGCTCTTTCGCGTCCAGCGCGTCCATTTGTCCCGGATGTCCCAGTATGTCTGGGACAAAAACTTCCGATCCGCCCGAAATGGGCTTCCTCGTCCCTCATTCGGCCGATGACACGTGGCGTTGCTTGATTGGCTTTCGGCTCCTTCGGCTATCCGCGTCCCACGTCCCTTTGTCCCACATGTCCCGGACTGTCTGGGACAAATTCTTCCGGTTCACCCGATTCGGCCGGTTCGCGTACCTTTGTCCCACATGTCCCGAACTGCTTAGTGCGAAAGTTCTCCTTTTCGGCCGATCCGGTGGTTCGCGTCCTTCGCGTCTTCTTGTCCCAAATGTCCCAGAGCAGTTAGTCGATTTTCTTCTCCTTCGGCCGAACCGGCTTTCCGCGTCCCGCGCATCCCGACGGCCCGGATGTTCCTTTGCCCTATAGACTGCCTGGTGGCCTTTCGGCCGATTCACGCCCAGATGTCCCTCACGTCCCGACTGTTGTGAGGACTAGGACTTAGCCATTTTTCGTGATTTTTCCTGGCCCAAGCTTGTTTTTGCAGCCTTTTCACCTTTTCTCAGAACTTGCTCTTTTCAACCTGGACAGGAGAGTTAGAAAAATTCTGAGGGGACCCTAGAAACATGATTTTTTGGCCCTGAATCAATTTATTTTCCTGGGACTAAGTAATTTGATGCATGTATTGCATCAAATTACATCCAAATTTTAAAACAGAAATTCAAAGTAATATTTATTTCTCATGAAACAAGAGTAATAATAAAAATAAGGTGAAAATTTTGTTCAAAGAAAATAATCCTTAGCTTTCTCATCAGTCTTCACATCTGTATCTTCATCTCCATCATCTTTCTCCTCCTTTGGTTGCCTTTCCACATATGCATCATATCTCTAAAATAGCTAATTTACATCTTCATCATCTAGACCTATGTTGTGTTAAAATATCAATGTCTTCTTACTCAATGTATCTACGCATTGATCGATCCTTTGTTTGTATTCCCAAGGCTTTGATTTTCATTCTGTAGTTCTTCTCTCTCTGACAACCATTAGTGTCTTGATGACTTCATAAGAAAAGTTTTCATTTCGGATGTTTTTCTCAAAATAACTGATTAAGAAGTCAATTTTCAAATCACCATAACTCTTTTTTAATTTATCAAACACCATGCCTTCTAATCTCAGATCTATGGTGTCAATGCTTTTCTCAACCCACTTCTTTTCTATCTCCATCTTTCATCATATTTCATTCAAAACTACAACCCTATTTTTATATAAATATTTGATTACATATTTGGTTCCCATTTGTTCTAGTGGCACAATTACCTCTTTTTCAAAAATATCTTCATCAAGTTGAGTGATATGGTTCAACTTGGGAAGAATTCCTTCATAATAGAAAAGATCATTGACACATTGTTTAATTAGGTCATCAATTTCACCGAGCTTGGTCTTAAGCTCTCCATATTTCATTATGGCTTTCTCAAAGCTCTTCTTCCCTTTTTCAAATAACTTTTCTATCCAATCATCAATAGCTTTAACCTTCTTGGTAGCCTTTTCAATATGTCCAATAACTTCAAGAGTAACAGTAGAGATATATTGTTGGATTTCCCTAGATTGACCCACTAGTTATTGTAAACATGAATTCAAAGACGTTACCTGTTATTTAAAATGCCTTTTTGATATCTTGTCCTCATCCACTTTATGCATCAAGCCCTAGACTGCTTCTAAACCTTCTTGTTTCAATGTATCTCTTGAGGGTTTTCCTAAGGGATAAGTTGGACACTGTAATCAGTTCTTGATTTACCTTCTTATGGGGTTATCACTTCAAGAATTCTAGACCCATATGGGTTTAAATGAGTTTTAGTAATAACCCTATCCATTTTTGGAGTTTTTGTGGGTTGTAAGAAGGCCACGGTTGTAATATCTATGAATTTATCAGGAACAATATCCTCTTCTTATTCTGAGATCAACCCTCCCAGCAAACCAATTGTGAGAGCAGTCTCTACTTTTTCCTCTTGTGATGATTGTTGGAGTTTGTAATAGAAGACCACCAATTTATTAGATATTTCATGGGCAACTTGCACTAATGGAACTTCTGTTGTACCTTTTCTACTTCCAATGTTGACTATTTGGGTTTATCCTTTTTGGCACTTCCTCCAACCGCTTCTTTCCTTGATCTTAGACTTGGGGTTGATTGATTTCCTTTTGAGTCACATTATTTGTTAGAGCATGTTCTTTATTTGTTCCCACAACTGGGGTAGCCATAACTCCTATATTTTTGTTAGGAACCTCTTGAATTGATGTCATCATTTTGGGAAACTCTTTTCTTTTTGCAATATCTACCTCCTTTAGAGGCTAGTGTGGAATGGAAACATCTTCATGAACTGATGTGCTAATTTCATTTTCTTCTTTCAATTGTTTTTTTTTTGGCTTTGTAGGATGACCTTGAGTAACTAATCCTTCACCTTTATCAATGGTCTCGCATACTTTTACTATCATCAATTCTTACCTCTGTAGTGGTTTCCTTTGTAATTTATACTACTCTTTCTTAAGTAGACTCTACCTTTTGGTGGTTTATTACTTTTGATCAATTTTTTTCCTCGTAAGGATCATCTTTGTTTGGTGCCACAAAGTCTATGATTTCTTCACTCGAAATCCTCCGAGTTTCCGAATTACCTACTACGAAACAATTTGGCCTTTAACATAAACTTATGGCATTGGGTTTCTAGGCTCAAAAATGGTGAATGAGTGAGTTCCTTTACTTATTCTTCTAACTAGAGAACATTTTCACCTTCTACCATAGGTGTTGCAACTGATATATCAAATGGTTCAAGTATAGGAACTTCTCCACTTATGTTTATGTCCATTATTTCAATCGGGCTCTCTGCTTGTTCATGTGGTTTGTCAAAAGGAGGTGCATTGACACTTTTGAATGGTGTTACACCAGTTTTTTCAACCCTTGTTAAATAACATAACTTCCTGGTATGTTGGGTGGGAGATTAATTTGAGTTACCTTCTACCATAGGTGTTGCAGCTGATATATCAAATGTTTTGAGTATAGGAACTTCTCCACTTATTTCTATATCCTTTATTTAAATTGATATCTCTTCTTATTCATGTGGTTGGTCAAAAGGAGGTGCATTCACACTTTAAAATGGTGTTACATCAGGTTTTTTCAACCCTTGTTCAATTATAGAACTACTTGGCATGTTGAGTGGGAGATTACTTTGAGTTACCCGATCCTGGATGCTTTCAGCTTGATACTCCTCCTAGAAATAAAAATAGAGTTGGGGATATTGGTTTCATAATTGGATTAACTTGGGGTATCACTTGATTAAGTGGTGGTGTTAACTAGTGGGCCAAATAATTAGCTACTCTTTTTGTTCTTGTAAGAATAAGAGGAGAAATCAACTCGGTTATATATGCTTGTGCATTTTTGATGCATGGCCACTTTATTTTACTAAAAATCAACATCTCTTACCAATGGATGCTCAAATACAAGTTTAAATTTCTTTTTAGCTCCTTCAAAATGCCTATGATATTGTTCTTATCTTTCTTTTACATCTTGTGCCAAAGATGCAGGGCCCACACCTAATATAGATCCTCTCAATTTTTAGTTGAGCTGGATGCCTCTATTAATATTTTGTGGGAGTCCTTGTTTTGGTTACACCAATTCCCTTAGTCTATATTGGCATTGTAAAATTAATAGGAGTGTTTTGCATGGACTTTAGAAGCATTTCTTCTATCTTCTACTTCATAGTAGACATGAACATCCCGATATCACTAGTAACAAGTGGTACATTCATCAACAATAATTATGGTAGGTCTCTTTGAATGAAATTAGGGGGCATTTCCTCCCAAAGGATCCATCTTATCAGCCCCTTCCTTCAAAATGGGAAGATATTCTTTCAAAATGTCCAAGTCCATGAATTTATTAAGTACCTTTATGTTTTGAATAGATAGATCTATATTTTTTCCCTTTAGCTAAGTTAAATTCCTTCTCATCGCATTAGAAATCTTGCCACATTGATCGTATGAATATTTCTCATCCCATTTTATGGGAGCCATTAGCTATCCTTCTCTTTTTTAGGTCAATATAATATTGACTCACTTTTTGTTAGTCATCCAAAATTCCTTGAGGCACCACATCAATTTTAAAATCAATGATTTTTTTTAAAGTCATCCTTGAGAAATCTCTAAGTCTAACTACCTTCCTCATCTCTATAATTCATCTAGTAATCTTCAAAGTGAGGTTCATGCTCAAAATAATTTCCCAAAGTAGTAATGACCACCCATCTAATATCATAGTTAGATCTTGCCTCAAACTTCTCCATGTAAAACCTTTCCATCTCTTCCTCCATCAATCTAGCTTTTATAATGGAGGGGAAAGAGTATCTTCCAATTTTAATAGGAAATTTGATGTTTTTTTTTGTGTCTCCCAAAGAATCAACTTATGAATCTGGTGTTAGTTGGCTTGAAAGTTCACACAAATCCACCTTATAATCTAAATATATTTTTAATTTTCATGGCTTCCTCAAACCCACTAGTTCTAATGTAGGTGAACGATCTATATTGGATGAAAAAAACAACCTTACTCCATTATTACATTCCTAGCCTCTTTTGATACTTTGAATTGTTCCCACTCGTGTTTTAATAACATGTGATAGGTGCAAACAATGCATCATTCACCAATCTCGCATTTCCTTTCTAATTACTCAATTGTAATTGAGGATAAATCTCATGTACCTTTTTTGTTTAAAAGGGGCATGTGGTACAAGGCAAGGAAAATGTCTATGGCCTGTAATATTGTAAATCAAATATGTCATCATATAAAACTCAAGCTCCCTAGTACCACCCATTTTTATTTTTGTAGTTAGTGCTAAAATATGGTCATGAATTGAATCAACTACAAGGGTTGCCTAACAAATTCTCCATTTCCTTTCTAAAACAACCCACATATATGGGCACATCCATTCCTTGAATGTAACATTACCATTTTAAGACTTTAGAAACAAGGGAATATATATATATATATGCTCTTAGAACAGCTCCCTAGTACCACCCATTTTTAATTTTGTAAGTAATCGCTAAAATATGCTCATGAATTGAATCAACTACAAGGTTTTCCTTACAAATTCTCCATTTCCTTTCTAAAACAACCCACATATATGGGCACATCCATTCCTTGAATGTAACATTACCATTTTAAGACTTTAGAAACAAGGGAATATATATATATATATATATATGCTCTTTGTTCTAAATAATCATAATTTAGAACACACATTCCGTGCCAATCAATCTCATAACAGATAACCATATGCAGCTGTAAATGACTTAGTGAACTACCGATCTGTCATTTTATGACTCGGTGTAATACCGGTCTCTCATGTTAACTCATTGAAATTATATACTAAGTATATTTGGTTCTCTTACCCTATTCTGGGTATTGAAGCATTCTGTTTAAGAGACCTAACTAAATATTTGTTACCAATATTCATTTGAATCTTATTTCTTAAACTAGGTGACATAGGAAAATGTAACTAGCAACTTTTGATACTTTGGCCAAAGATTTCCAACATATTGTTCATGTTACTATTCCTAGACAACATACTCATCAAATGGAATACGTCCTTCACCCCACTTCATCTGTTATCTAGAATGGTCTTCATTGACTCTTGTTAGTCCACTTGTTCAAGGTTTAACCCTACCCCAGGTTAGCAACATAGTTTGGTATAGAGAACCACTCATGGTGACTAAGGGTACTTAGACATACTCAATCGACCTAAGTCGATTGTGTGTGTCTAGTTATCCTAAGTCATCATGAGTTATTCCCTATATTAAATCAGGCTCCTATCCTGACCTAGATTATAACTAAGATAAATTCTAAATTTATGTAGATCTAGTTGGTCTAATTCCGATGGGTGTTACCACATGTCAACTGCAACATTGTATCCTCATGAAGACCCTAGTCTTCATGAAGGTACATTTCTGCAGTTGGCGTGTGCCAACAACCAACTAAATCACCCCATATGGATGCACATACCCAAGAAACAAGTGAATTGCTCAATTATATTCCTTAATTAAGATTTTATTTACAAGAACCCTATTGAACCCCGATTTTATTAGCCCTTAAGGTTGAGTTCCATATTTGAGTTGTTAAGGTTTTGTAGAAACAACATGATTGCTTTTTAATCATCAACTTCTTACTTTAGGGTTCAGTTAATTAAAATAGAAACAATAAACTATAATAAGATTACATATTATATCCTATCATTCTTAGCTTGTTTAATTTCCAAAATGGGTTCCATTATTTTAGACTTCATTGAATGAAGTCTAATTAATAAGTGTTCATATTTACCTTTCTTTAGTTTTTTATACTTATAAAATTATTATTCAAGAGGAGGTTCACCTTCCTCTTTCATGTTATGAATTACAGTTCTTGTACCCTTTTTACATTATATAAGACATAATGATAAATTTGTACTTTCATTAATATCTTTTAATAAACCATAGTGTCTTAGATAAAAGAACATCCATGCATGCCAAATTAATAAGTTGAATTTCCATAAGGGGATAGGGAATCTAATTCCCTTCCATCTAACTGATTTAATTCAAACCAATAAGGATTCCATACATATAAGATTACAAATTTCCTTTACATAATACACAAGGAGAATAACACATCATGTACAAGTAACTCTCAATATTTTTCCATTTATCAAAGTGAAATACACATTTTACAAGTCCATTCATTTCAGACATCTTTCATGTCAAACAACATCAAGCTCAATTAAGAAATACAACTTTTCCTCTTTCAATACATTTCAATAATGAATCATATTTCTTCATAAAAGATCCAGTCTTTAAGTAAAAAATAACATCATAAAAGTTATTATCTTCCTTTATCACTTACGAATTCCATCTGCAAAAATTTCTAGCACGGTCAGTTCATTGAACTGAGCATGATAAGCACTAAGCATTAAAATGATGTGCTTTCAACTAATTGTTTCATAAAAATAACTCTTCTTTTATGAAAAATTAAATCCATACAAATAGATACATAAAAAATAAATAAAAATCATAAAATAAAGAACAAGTGATCAACTAAATTAACATTTATTAAAGATCATGATATAATCAACACTCTTCAAAGATTGATTTCATAAGGAATTATATCGGATAATTAATATTTCATCCTAATTACTTATCTCATTCTTCCTAGAGGTACTTATAGTTTATTTATTACTTTATTCAATCTAAATTCCAAAGATAGACACTAACTCTAATATTTCCCAAAATAGAGTTATTTTTAAGAAGCAAAGAATCATCATACTTAGCATTAACATATTTAATCATAAAACATCTTACTCGCCAAGATAATTCAAACTTCATGAAATGTTTAAGGTTGAGTTATCAATATCATAAAAATAAGAGATTCCCATTTCAAATGCTACATCCAAATTTATTGCTCAAGATATAGCCTAAGTCTTAAGTTATGTCACAACAGTTAGAAATAGGAAATGTTTTCAATTGATTACTTGCACTAGACATTAGTCACACTTAACCAATTATAGTTTCCAATCAACACAATTAGAGGAGAATAAGTAAAGGGTTATCTCCTACTACTCAATCTATAATCCTATTAAGTAATAAAATTGAACCGATCAGTTTCTTAAACAAGAGTAATATAGAAGAGGGAAAAGACGAACGAGAGAGAGAAAAACAACTCAGAAATTCCCTTAGAGTTTGAGGAGAACAGTGTTACATTCCACAACTCGAGAAGAGAGAGGAAATAATATAATTTCCTTCAAATTTCAAAGAAAACAGCTATGAATACCTTACTCAGAAAAGAAAGAGAAAAGGGACTCAACAACAAGAATGGGAGAAGATCCCATTATTCTTTCCCAAGAAAAGAAATACATATTAGAATAAAAATAACTGATACATATCTAATCAAGAGATCTTTGAACTCTTGTCAAACATTGAAACATAGAACTAAATGATATTGGACCAAATTATGCGATCAAGGTATGCAAGTCGAGATCATCAAGATGAAGTTCTCTCAGCTTGTAAACAAGAACAACAACCTGTAGTGCATTAGCTACGTCTAGAAAGAGATGTTTTTAAAATAATTCATTTAGCAACATTACATGAAATATCAACAACCACAAGACATTCCAATTCATCCATTAGTTTCAGTCCATATAACCAAAGCCTAACCATTCTTTCCAAAAATGAAAACTATATAACAGTAAAGTCAACTCAAATTCCCAACTTCACAGAGGTAAGAGAAACAATCTTTAGGTAAGAAGAGAAAGAACCCAACCAGTTTTAAACTCAATGAAGATGCAACAATAACAACATGAATTTGCTACAGATGCACAAGTCAATCTCAAGAGATGTTTAGAAAAACTGAATTCATTTCAGTCCATTCCTTATGACAGGCTCAACTGTACTAACCCTTAATTCACCTAGATATTCCATTCCCTCAATGTTCTTCATAGATCAAAATAAAAGTAAAGATCTAGAAACCCTTCAAGCTGAACCGATTGGTTAGTTCCTAAAGCACGAATTGTCATCCAAGAAAAGATGCATATACATTCGTTAAGTCTTTCCCAAAAATCACGACAGCATGGTGTTTAACAAACTTACCCTCAAATAAATTTAATCAGGAGGTTCATCCAGGTCAAGAATAGGTAAGTCATTAACAAACCATCTTCTAACTTACAAGCGTAAACAACAAGGTTGACATCATGCAAGTTCAAGCAGGAGCTATATGTATAAATCAAATTTCCAACCCAGATAGAACCAACACTCGAAATATCTTCCATTATAACATAAAATTCTATTTTCCAACTTTAGATCAGTCTTACAGAGGTTCACAACCCAAAACGTATAAATTTTAGAAGAATAAAAACTTGTTTACTATTATATTCAAACAAGTTTGAATCCACGAAATCATTGAATCAAGAAACCATTTCAACATAGCTTCCACAGAAGTAACTAGATTCAAAGCAACTCAATATGTAACTGAGAATAATACCTTTCTTACCTCCTTCCAACAGAGGAAGACAAACCCAGATCGAATCTTAAAGCAAATAATGTTTTTCCCATAATCCATTTTGCATAGACAACAAGATTCACACAAATTTGACATCATTCCAGTCCCAACAAAGTTAAGACACGATTCAACACTATATTCAACAGGGAACAAACCCACATTCCATTTTATCTAACAGAGGCTCTTCATCAAAATACAAAGAACAATTCAAGCATGAATGCAAAATAACCATCACAGACATAAAAACCCATTTGTTTCCAAGAGCAGAGTTATTTTAATGAAAACATTTAGGAAAAAGTAGAACAACTTAATGGATAGAGCCTATCATGCCTGATAGAGCTTCCTATTGATTTGTAGAAGACTTCCAATGAGCCTCCATAGTTTCTCCTTTTCCAAAACAAAATCAACAACCCAAAACTTCTTCTTATGCCTCTTATACCTCCATAGGATCAAAAATAGCTTAGAGGTGCCAAAAATAGTGAAGGATTGAAAATATAACTGCTAGTTCAAAGAACCCAAAATCTCCATGTAGAATGACAAACACCAAGAGAAAATGACCAAACAACCTCTCAAAATTCACTTACATGTCTTCCAAGGTGGTTTCTTCGCCAAGACCAAGACTCATTAATGCAAGGACAACCAACTCTCCCACCTAAATCTCCATGCCACCACCATCCAAAATTGGCGAGATCTATTTCAAACATTGCATGCATTTTAACTTTAGTGATGATGTCATCTAGGCATCCCCCTCAACTCTCCATGCCTCCGCCAAAATAGCAGTGCAGAGTTTAATAAATTCAAATCAAATCTCATTAAGGCCATAGAAACCATCACCACCGACTCCCATTTTCCATGCAACCCCTTAGGTTCCCCTTTTTCTTAGCATTAGTTTAGGTTAGATTGACATTAGATTAGGATTCGACCTTAGTCTAGGTAAATAGTATTTACCTTAGGTTATTCCAAAACTTGCCATAATTAAACATGCCAACATAGGTTAGGATGCAAACCTTATTAGTTTAGAAATAGGTCTAAGGTAGGTCCAAATTACCTTAGATTAGGATCCACATAGGATAGGACATTGCAACTTAGATTAAAATATGATTAGCATTAAACATCCCGACCAAGGTTAAGGTATTCACCTTAATAGTCCAGCGATAGGCCCTTGATCTTCTTATTACGCTATTCAATGTCTTAAACAAAAATATTTATCAAGAAGACCATGGTTTAATACTTACCGCATGATGCAAAGAAAGGACATCAACAGAAGGGTCCTCATATTCATAACCAAAACAAGACTCATTCCACATTACCTTTTACTTCAGAATGTCATTTTATCAAGATGATTAATAACGCAGAACTGAAGCGGAATTGATCCAAGGTTTTGTTGTTAACATATGATAAGTATGAAAACAACAATACATGTTCACAACCTTTTAGAACACAAGGAAGAATGGCTTCATTTCAAGTAAATAGAATTACAAAAAATGAATCCTTGTACAATAATAATTTATCCATTGCAAACATGATTTCCAATAGTCATAAGAATACACCTTCCTGAGACAAATCACATGTCAAATTTTGCAATGTCAAGAGGAAATTAAATCAAGGTAACAATTTTTCTAAGATGTTACATAATTCCCTCCTAAAAAGAATCATCGTCCCGATGATTAACTTAATTAAACAATTTTCATCAAGGACAAATCAAATTATTATACTTCCATTCATATGTTCAAAACAAAATTGGATTTTAAAATTCCATAATCAGCATTAAAGTAGTTGTCCATTTTAAATAATGTAATGTCTGCCCAAGACTGGAAGATTTATTGACATATCAAGAATAAAATATTAAAATTTTATCAATTAACAGAATCAATTCTATTTAAACAAGTACGGAAAAGTAGTTTTCATATCTTCAATATTTTCCTAGGTTACACTCTCTTCGTTAAACTAATCCCACTAGGACCTTACATTGGCTTATTTCATGATTTATTAAGTACAACTAGCGAGTTTTCAACACTCATATGGGTTTAACCATGATTATTCCTAGGTATTGGACCTACAAGGAATTCCAATTCAACACATGTGATAAATTTGAAATGTATTTCTTAAGTAGAGAAATATGGAAAACATCATGCATTCATGATAAAGTAGGAGGTAAATCTAAATGATAAGCTACAGGGTTTATTACATCAACAATTTCAAATGGTCCCACATAACGAGGTGATAACTTGGCAGCCTTGCCAAAAGTTATAGAACTCTTTTTTGGTTTAACCCGCAAAAAGACCTTCTCACCAAGTTCAAATTTCTTATCAACCCACTTGAATTCAGCATAGCTCTTTTTCTATCTACAACTTATTTCACGCGTTTAAAAATCATTTTAACTTGTTGTTCCATTTCCGTAAGGATTTCAGGTCCAATTACCTCTCTATCCTCAATGTTGTCCCAACTAACAGGGTTTTGCATTTCCTTCCGTATAATGCTTCGAAAGGTGCCATCTTCATGAGAGGCATGATATGTGTTATTATACACAAAATCAACTAATGGAAGATACTCTTCCCATTTATATTGTTGATCCATGCAATACATTTGTAACATATCCTCTAAAACTTGATTAACTCTTTCAGTCTATCCATCCATTTCTCGGATGATATGCAAAACTGAAATTCAGCTTAGTTCCTAGAGTTGCATTAAGTGTTTGCTAAAATCTTGATGTCATTCTTGGATCTCTATCTGATATGATCAACTTAGGTACTCCATGTAATATGAAAATTTCATGCACGAATATTTTTGCTAAAACAGTGAATCATCCTTAAGATTACCAGTAATAAAATGATCTACCTTTGTTATTTTATCAACAACCACAAGAATAACATCATGTTTATTTCTTAACATAGGAAACCCTTGTACAAAATCCATGCTTATCACTTTCCATTTATACTACGGTATGTTGTGAGGATACAATAAACCAACTGGATGCATATGCTCATCTTTAACATGTTGACATTCTAAATAGTGTGTCACAAACTCAATCACATCCTTTTTCATCCCTTTCCAGAAATATTGTTGTTTTATATCAGAAACATCTTTGTAATGCCAGGTGTCTAGAAATAGGTGAATTGTGAAATTTAGCTAATAATTTCTTTCTTAAATCATTTAGCAAAGGTATGTATACCCTATTTTCAAACTATAATATTCCTTCATTGTCAAAGTGAAAACATTTATATCTCACATCATTTGGATCTGCAGTAAGTGTTGTCTTTACTTGTTGAAAATAAGAATCGATTCCTTAACACTTTTTACCTCATCTTTAAATTGATTTCTCAATGTTATAAGGGCAAAAATGTGCTTCCTATGACTTAGAGCATCTATTACTCTATTTTCTTTACCTTTTATATAACTTATGTCAAAATCATATTGAGATAGAAATTATATCCATCTTCGTTGGCTTGCATTTAAATTTGGCTAAGTAAAAATATACTTCAACCCAAGATGATGGTTTTTTAGTTCAAAAGGTTTACCAAGAACAAATTCCTCCATAATCTGAAGTGCATGAATGATGGAAGTAAGCTCTAGATCATGTGGAGCATAATTAAGCTCATGTAACTTGAGTTTTCTACTTTGATAAGCTATGACATAATCCTTTTGTAACAGTATACCTCTAAGACCCTCCCTAGATGCATCTCATTACAATAATGAAGTCTCCATTAGGATCGGGGACAACCAAAATACATGCAGATTTAATCGATCCTTTAGATTTTTAAATGCATATTCACATTTTTCATTCCATACAAATTTCTTATCCTTTTTCTACGTAATGAAGTTATTGGTACAACTTTGAAAAATTCTTTAACAAAAATTTTATAAGTAACTAAAGAAGACCCATGAATATTCTAACTTCATGTACATTCTTTGGTGCATGTCACTCGCTTATTACTACAATCTTAGAGGGATATATAACTATTCCGTTCTTTCTTATCACATGACCCAAATAGTGCACTTCGTGTCATAGAAAGAACATTTAGACAACTTACCAAATAATCGTCTCTTCCTCAAGATTTCCAAAACTATCTTCAAATGCTCATGGTGTTCTTCAATTACTTTAGACTATATGAGAATATTGTCCAAGAATACAAGCACAAATTTGTCCAAGTATTCTTGAAAAATATTATTCATTAAATTCATAAAAGTTGCAGGTGCATTTGTTAATCCAAATGGTAAGACTGTGAATTCATAATGTCCATACCTTGTTCTAAAAGTTGTTTTATGAATGTCTTCATCTTTTATTCTTAATTGATGATATCCAAATTGAAGATCTATTTTAGAATACACTGATGCACCACACATCTGATCAAATAGATCATCAATTCTAGGAAGTGGATATTTATTCTTAATTGTTGCCTTGTTTAACATCCTATAATCGATGCACAATCTAAGTGTTCCATATTTATTTTTCACAAAGATTACCGGTGCTCCCCAAGGTGAGACACTTGGTCTAATCAAACCTTTAGAAAAAAATTCTTGTAATTGTGCCTTAAGCTCTATCAACTCAATAGTATTCATCCTATAAGGTGCCTTGGAAATAGGCTTGGTTCCTGGTTTGATCTCAATAGTGAAGTCAAACTCCCGTTTGGGTGGAAGACCTGGTAACTCTTCCAGAAACACATCAGTGAAGTTTTGTAATAGATATATTTCCATGAAGTCACTACTTCCTTTAGTAGTTTTAGAAATAATTACTGCATATAAGGTGCAGCCTTTGTTTTTGGCCTTTTTAAGTTGTATAGCTGACAATTTCCTAACTGAAATCTCACGTTTTACACCTTGAATGTCTGTTGTTTTTTGTAGATCATCCAAACAACTAATATTTTTTTCAAAATAATCAACTTTTTCCTTATGTTTAGCTATCCAATTAACACCTATGATTACATCATAAGACCCTAAAGGAGCAACATAAAGGTCAACCTCAGTGGAAAAACTAGGCAAGTCAAGGACTACTCTAAAAAGACACATACTAACTGTATGTAAAACATTATTTCCATAATGTACAGCCCATGATTTATCCATTTTCCATCTTTTCTTTTTAATTTTGATGCTAATTTAGTAGAAATAAAACATTCAAAAGAGCTCCAATATCAAAAAATAATAGTTATAGGTATGCCAAATAACTTACCCATGACCTCTATGGGTGTGACTTACTTTTCAACATGTTTATTATCCATTACAACATGTATTTTGTGCTTCGATTACGGTCATCCTTCATTAAAGGACATTGGTTTGCGTAATGATCCTTGCCACAATTGTAACAGCCTCCTACAAGTCCCTTTTTAGGCTCAAATTTATTTCTAGCCTTAAAGTTATCATTCTAACCTCTATAGGACTTCTGTCCATTATTATTGTTCTTGACAAAGTTATTTCATACATTAGCAAAGTAGGTTTATTCGTTATTGTTTTCTTGTTGTTATCCATTACAAACTTATTTTTCATACCAAACTTCTTCCATGGTCCCTTCTTAGGTGCAAGAGATGATGAAGAGTTTGGAACTTTCTTTCTGATTTCCTCCTTATGAGCAGAGATTACTTTCAATTTCTATTCCTACCTTATGGATTTTTCAACAACCCCTTCCATAGTGGTTGGGCTGTGAACATCCACCTCTCCTCCTATAATGGGATTTAATCCCATGATAAATTTATGTATCATGAACTTCTCGTCATTTTTATACTTGAGGTACATACTTAAGGAGTTTAGTGAACTTCTCCCAGTACTCTTTTATAGTTAATATTCCTTGATATAAATTCTAAAATTCAGTCATTTTCTAATCATAATAAAGTTTTGGCAGCCATCGTTGCCTGAAATAACTTTTAAATTGATCCCAAGTAATATTTGTTTCATCAATATTTAACTCACCTTATGGCTGTCCCATCATGAAGATGCTTCATGGGAAAGATGATATGCTCCCCATATTGCCTTAATTTCCTCTCGAGAAGTTCCTTATTAAAAAATAATTCTCCATTTCAATGAGCCAATTCTTAGCTCCATCTCTTAATGTGGTGCAATCAAACTTAGGTGGACTTATCCTTTTTATATCATTAGTGAGTTCAGATTATCACCTTGCCTTTTTATTTTGAGGCTGATCAGGTATGTTTACATTATTGTTATCAAAACCTAAATTTCCCACATTAGTGTTGTCCACAGGAGGTGGCTGATTATTATTACCAAGCATCTTCTTCCTCCTCCTCATTGCCCATTACTTTTTTTTCTAGTACATGCCCAAATAATCTCTTGTATCCATCAGGGTAGCAAGGATCTCATTGAGTTTTTTGGCAATAACTGCTTCTCCACTAGGTGGTGGGTTGTTTGCAGATATCCTCTTGTTCTAAAAATTTTCTGTTAACATGAAATTTTAAGTTTTATTGGATTATGGACACAATAGGTCCAAGAGCTGCAACCTTCAGCTCTGATACCAAGATGTAACATTCCCATTTTAAGACTTTAGAAATAAGGAAAATATATATATATATGCTCTCTGTTCTAAATAATCATAATTTAGAACACACATTCCATGCCAATCAATCTCATAATAGATAACCATATGCAGTTGTAAATGACTCGGTGTAATACTAGTCTCTCATCTTAACTCATTAAAATTGTATACTAAGTATACTTGGTTCTCTTACCCTATTCTAGGTATTGAGGTGTTCTATTTAAGATACCTATCTGAATATTTGTTACCAATATTCATTTGAATCTTGTTTCTTAAACTAGGTGACATAGGAAAATGCAACCAATAACTTTTGATACTTTGGCCAAAGATTTCCAACATACTATTCATGTTACTATTCCTAGATGACATACTCATCAAATGGAATACATCCTTCACCCCACTTCATCTATTATCTAGAATGGTCTTCATTGAATCCTGTCAATCCACTTGTTTAAGGTTTAACCCTATCCTAGGTTAGCAACATATTTTGGTATAGAGAACCACTCATGGTGACTAAGGGTACTTAGACATACTCAATCGACCTAAGTCAATTACGTGTGTCTAGTTATCCTAAGTCATCGTGAGTTATTCCCTATACTAAATCAGGCTCCTATCCTGACCTAGAGTATAACTAAGATCAAGTCCAAATTTATGTAGATCTAGTTGGTCTAATTCCGATGGGTGTTGCCACATGTCAACTGCAACACTGTATCCTCATGAAGACCCTAGTCTTCATGAAGGTACAGTTATGCAGTTGGCGTGTGCCAACAACCAACTAAATCACCCCATCTAGATGCACATACCCAAGCAAGAAGTGAATTACTCAATTATATTCCTTAATTAATATTTTAATTACAACAACCCTGTTGAACCCTAATTTCATTAGCCCTTAAGGTTGACTTCCACAGTTGAGTTGTTAAGGTTTTGTAGAAACAACATGATTGCTTTTTAATCATCAACTTCTTACTTTAGGGTTTAGTTAATTAAAATAGAAACAACAAACTATAATAAGATTCACATATTATATCCTATCATTCTTAGCCTATTTAATTTCCAAAACAAGTTCCATTATTTTAGACTTCATTGAAATGAAGTCTAATTAATAAATGTTCATATTTACCTTTCATTATTTTTTATACTTATGAAAGTATTGGTCGAGAGGAGGTTCACCTTCCTCTTTCTTGTTATGAATTAGGGTTCTTATACCCTTTTACATTATACAAGACATCATAATAAATTTGCACTTTCATTAACATCTTTTAATAAACCATAGTGTCTTAGATAAAATAACATCTATGCATGCCAACTTAATAAGTTGCATTTCCATAAGGGGATAGGGCATCTAATTCCCTTCCATCTAACTGATTTAAGTCAAACCAATAAGGATTCCATACAGATAAGATTACAAATTTCCTTTACAAAATACACAAGGAGAATAACACATCATGTACAAGTAACTCTCAATATTTTTCCATTTATCAAAGTGAAATACACATTTTACAAGTCCATTCATTTCAGACATCTTTCATGTCAAACAACATTAAACTCAATTAATAAATACAAATTTTCCTCTTTCAATATATTTCAATAATGAATCATATTTCTTCATAAGAGATCCAGTCTTTAAGTAAAAAATAACATCATAAAAGTTATTGTCTTCCTTTATCACTTACAAAGTCCATCTGCAAAAAATTGCTAGCGGTCGAGTTATTGAACTAAGCATGATAAGCACTTAGCATTAAAACTATGTGCTTTCAAGTAATCAAGTTTCATAAAAAAACTCTACTTTTATGAAATAGTAAAGCCATACATATAGATACATCAAAAATAAATAACAATCATAAAAGAAAGAACAAGTGATCAACCAAATTAACATTTATTAAAGATCATGATATAATCAACACTCTTTAGCCATTGATTTCATAAGGAATTATATCATATAAGTAATATTTCATCCTAATTACTTATCTCATTCTTCCTATAGGTACTTATAGTTTATTTCTTACTTCATTCAATCTAAATTCCAAAGATAGACACTAACTCTAATATTTCCCAAAAATAGAGTTATTTTTAAGAAGCAAAGAACCATCATACTCAGCATTACCATGTTCCATCATAAAAAATATGGATATAAACCATTCAACAGGCATGCATGAGGTGTTGGAAAGTGCAGATAAGACTACACATGCCTATCATGAACCTATGAAGAAAAAGAAAGTGAATATTGGATTAGATGTTGAGCGTAAGGAGACCATAATTGGAGACTATTGGTCAGACTTTGAAGTGGCAAAAATCATAGAGTTACTATGGTATTATCAGGACTTATTCCCTCGAGGGTACCATGAACTTAAAGACATGCATGAATCATTAGGGGATATGAGGATAAAGCTTAAAGAGGGTATGTGCCTAGTTCGAAAGAGACCACTGAAGGATGAACCCCAACTTGTATGAAAAGGTTAAAGATGATATTGACAAAATGTTGAATTCTGGAATCATCAAGCCCCTGGACGAGTCGGAATGGGTTAGTCCAATGGTGATCAGTATCAAGAAGGATGGTTGCGTTAGGATCTATGTGGACTACATGGAATTGAATGCTACATGTGTGACTGATCCCTTTCCTATGCCATTCACTGAGGAAATACTAGAAGGTGTTACAGGGTGTGAAATCTATTCTTTTACGTATGGGTTCCCAGGTATCATTAGGTTAGGATCGCCCATAAGGATCAGGAAAATATTACTTTTACTACTTTGAATGGGGTAGCTTCACCTATACTATGATGCATTTTGGTCTGAAAAATGTGCCTGTTGTATTTTTGCGCATAATTGTTCAGGCGTTTAAAGAGTTTATTCACAACTTTTTATGGGTTTATTTAGATGATTGGACGGTGTATGGATTAGTTAAAGATAATTGTGATAATCAGTGCTTGATGTTTTGAATATGTAGATAGTTGAGTATCTCTTTAAACATCAAAAAGTGCATATTTGCTACAATATTTAGAATCTTTGTTAGGACACATAATCTACAAGGAAGGTTTGTTGGTTGGTCCAACTAAGGTTGTAGTCATTATCAACCTAAAAGATCCTACAAGTCAGAGTGAGGTGTGTGGATTTTGGGTCATACAGGATATTATAGGAAGTTTATTAAAGGATATGCCAAGGTTTCCACACCTTTGGAGGAGTTACTAAAAGGAAAAGGGACGTTCTATTGGGGAGAACCACAACAATACACATTCGAGACATTAAAGGAGAAACTTACTACCACACCTATTATGTGTTTTCCTTTGTGGGACCAACCATTTCATGTACATGTGGATGCCTCTGGCATGGTCATTGGCATAGTATTAGCTCAACTTGGAGAAGGTATTATAGATCATCCTATTTATTTTTCTATTAGAAAGATGACTCCTGCATAACATAATTACACAACTACATAGCGTGAAGATTTTTCAATGATCTATGTGCTACATAAATTCAGACAATACCTGCTAGCTACACCATTTGTCTTTTATATAGATCACATGGCATTGAAGTATTTTGTAAATAAGCCTATTTTATAGGGGCACATGTGCGACGGTACTCTTATTTCAAGAATTTGATTTCACAATTATGGTAAAACTAGGGAAAATAATTGGACTAGACCATTTATCTAGAATATAGTCAGGAGAAGAAGCATGGGAAATTGAAGATACCATGCCCGATGCGTAGTTATACAGGTTACAATGAGTGCCATCAATCAAAGGACATTGTTGTCAATCTATGAATAATAATGGCACTAGAAGGAATGAAATCCTTAGAGAAGAAATAACTTGCTATACGCATGGCACCCTATATGTTGATTAGCGGTGACCTATATAAATTAGGTCGGGATGAAGTATTGTGTCTTTGTGTACTAGAACATAAATACATGACTATCATGGAGGAAGATCATGGTGGTATTTTAGGTGGCCACTATGTAGGTGATGCCACTGCATGTAAGATTCTACTCGCTATATTATGGTGGGAGAACTTGTTTAAATAGTGTAAGGATTATTGCAAGGCTTGTGATCACTATCAGCATCTTGGGAAACTAGGTCAACGAGATGAAATGCCTCTTCAACTTAGTACTAGTTTAGAACCGTTTGAGAAATGGGCTATCAATTTTGTGGGTCCTATTTCACCAGCCACATGCGCAGATCGATCATACTATATCATTACTTGGATGATTATTTGACAAGGTGGGAAGAAGCAGTGCCTATAAAGGATTGTACAATGGCTACATTAGCCATGTTTCTATGGGAAAATATTCTTACATGGTATGGATGTCCTTTAAGTTTGACCAGTGATAGGGGCACACACTTTCTAAATGAGACAATCAGAATTTTATTGGATGAATTCATGATTACACACCATAAGACTACACCATATCATCCTTAGGCAAATGGGACTACTAAGACTTTCAAAAAAAAATTGAGCCAGACATGGAAAAAAATATGTGATGGTAAAGTATCTACAGTACTTTGGGCATATCAAACAACATATAAAAGGTTGAACAAAGCCACACCATTTCAGTTAGTGTTTGGCACAAAAGTAATTATTCCTATGGAATTCATGTTACCATCTTTGTGTATTACGCGCACTACAGTCTAGCTAATGAAAAAGAATTAGAATAATGAATTGAAAAGTTAATCAAGCTGGATGAGCGACGAGAAATAGCATGTTAGAGTCAAAAACAAGAAAAGGCCAGGTAAAAAGCATGGCATGACAGACACATCAAGGATAAAAAGTTCAAAATTGGACAGATGGTGCTCCTTTATGATTCTAAATTTTTATGCCATCTAGGAAAACTCAAGGTACATTGGTTGGGGCCGTATGTTGTCACTCACATACTTGAAACAAGTTCTTGTTAATTAGAGGTGCTTGATGGAATACGATTACCCGATACTTCAATGGGAGTAAGTTGAAGCCCTACTATAAATAAGTCTTCTTGGTGTTTGTAATAAGGCAATATTTCCATTTAGATTAGGTTTCAATTCTACATTTCCTTCATGTGTTTCCTTCTTTTTCGTTATGCTTTGTCAATTTAGTTGGTGTGTTTATGTAATAAAGCACGTTTACGCGCTAGAAGCTAATTACTATTTGAAGAATTTTTATGTGAGCAGGACCGTATATACCCTTAGTGTGGGATGGTTATTGATATCCAAGTGCGGGACTATTGGAATAAGTACACATGAAAGGGAAAAATTGCTACGAGTGATATTCAAGACAAAAAAGAGATTTATTCTAGACAAAATGACCGTAAATGGAGATAAATGATGGAACAATATAACACGAGGTAAGAAGAGGCTGTGAAGACTACCAGTGGAAGGCACAATGATGAGGTACTCAGGTGCATGGAAGTGCACTAAAGAGAAGTCTGCAACCAAAAGTTAGGAGGGCATGCTAGAAGGTTATAGCTTGGGTACGAAGATGTACTACATGGAAAGAACGAAAATAGTCGATTAATGAGAGGCTTGTTGGTAGGTGAAGGAGAAATAAATGCACTAAATTTTTGAAAATATATAAGGATGGGATGCGAGTTCATTTTTACGGTTGCAATCATGATAATTTGAAAGAGCCAAGTGCAACCGAGCTGCGAGAAGAGTATTTAGGTGCAAAGAGTGTGAATTGAGATGTGACGAGTAGATTTGTGCATAGAGGAAGCTTGTGTCCCTAGTTGTGAAGGGTTTGAGTGAAGCAAGGCATTGCAAAAGAGCTAGGGCATGTGATTTCAACTAGGGAACATTGAATCGAGCTAGGGTTTGGGTTTTCACATTGCAGGAGATAAAAGGTGAGTATTTGAAGTGAGGAGATTGCAGGTTATAGATGGCACCAAAGAAAGCACCTACTGCAGGAGCTAAGGGGAAGAAGAAAGTGGAAGTAGAGGTTGAAATGAATCTTGAGAGTAATTTCTCATAAATGTAGTATCTGGAGGGTGTGATTGTGGGTCAAGAATGGGATTCCCACATCGGAAGAGAAAAATCAGTGAGTACAACCATCGTACAACTGAAAATAAGAAGGATCTAGATGCATTATTAAACACAAAGATAAATAAGCGCACAACAGAAGACATGCTAGTGTATGATGATGCTGGGGAGAAGTTGTTGAAGTAGATTGGAGTTTACCAGTTGTATGAGCTCCCCTACTTTGGGAAATATGAACCATTGTATCGATGGTTGATGAGAAGGGTACATGAATATTTCTTCTACTTTGCAGGACGCAGGGTAAGGATCACAGTCATGTTTATCTCAATAGTTACAAGGTTAAAAGGAACATGGGTAGATTTAAATGGTGATTTAAATGATAAGGCCACAATCCTAGAGACAAGGAAGGATTTGGGGTATACCAAGGGTCCGTGTGGCATGGACATTGATAAATTAAAGAAGTACCCAATCATACAAGTAGCTACACACTTAGTGACAAAGTTGAATGACCAAGAAAGATGGTCACAAGTAAACACAATGTGGCTACACATTGTGAAGAAGATGTCACAAGGAGTGACTTACAACATCTCCAATTACATCATGGAAAATATCATTGAAGAAGCGTGCAAGAGAGAAAATCAATTTCGGGGTTGTTCTATTGTCTCTAGTGTTTATGGAAATCGGGGTGCCCAATGGGCCAAAGGAGAAAATATGGGAATACCCTATGGAGAACAAGTCACCTGCAGAAATATTTAGCAAGTAATTGTGTGAAGGATCAATGAGCGGACCAGTCAAGCAGAGGGTGGAGAAGTGGTATGATAGACTCCGCGTAATGTTTGAAGAAGAATGGTGCATACCCAAGGAGTTACCTTCAATAGTAGGGAAGGTAGTGCAGTTCGTGGTATACCAACACTTTTGCATCACGTGGTTTGCCATGAAAGATGGGGCTTGGAGCCCATGGTGCAAATTACCATATGCCTTCATAGCATGATATTTCCAGGCATCATTTCACCAGTTTTTGGATGCGCGTCGACTAACCTTCAATGTAGACAAGGTATATTGTGACTACCATACACTGAGAAAGACATATGTATATCCAGGACAAACTACCTACATTGAGAGGCTTATCTCAAATGTATTAAACATGAAGTCCGGTAAGCTTGGCTGTTGGAGACATTGGAGCAGCACTTGTGTATCTTCAACTCAATCCAAACTGGAGAACAAAAATATTTGGAGAATGAGTTTGCACTCCCAGGGCCGCTAAAAGGTAAGCATAAAATGAAAAATGTTCCATCCCCTAAGCCTACGAGACAATAGAAGTAGAATATGAAGAAGAGGAGCATGAAGATAGTGATGGTTTAGAGCATAGAGGTAGGAGGTAGCCCTCAAACAAGGTAGAAACAGAGCACGCGACTATGCCACCTCAGGGGAAAGAAGGATAAGATGAGGATCTAGATGCAATACAAGGAGAGTTTCACTTCAAAATAGTATTCAAAAGAACAATAACCCAAGGGGCTTCTCCACAATCGGTGTACAGATCACCACAAATGTCTCCACATGAGGAGATAACTAAGAAGATAAGAAGGAAGTTAAAACTGAATGAGGAGGTGGAAGAGCTTTGAGGAGAGCACGCCTAAATCTTATACACCTCTAGAGGATGTGGAAGGACCAAAAGATGAAGAAATGAAGAATGGAGAAGGAGAAAAGGTGACAGATGAGACAGCGCATGAGACTACTTAGGGCATAATAGAACAAGCTCAAATATTGAAGCTCAAGTTCCTAAGGGGCCAAGATCGAAAAGAACAAGTGGAGAATATGTTGCACTCGATCGTGGGCTATGCTAAGGACACAGTAAAATTTTCCATGCCCACTTCCAAAGCATAGTGACACCAAAGGATTTGTATGGATGTGATTGATGGATGAATATATGGAAACCATGTCCACAAGAAGTTGTTTTCATGGTCTATACACACACACATGGATGAACCAAACTTTAATGTATGTCAATAGTCATGTGTATCATAGAGGTTGAAGAAGAAACCTCATGCTAGACACATAACAGTAAAGCCTACTGTTATGTCAGATGAACAAGTGAGAAATGATTTGGTGAAGGTCTCAACAGAGGTGGTACGATGAAATGTGGATAAGGATGCAACAATTAGGGTGCCAAGGAAGATATCAAGGCTAAGGATGTAGAAATAGTATGCCTAAAGCAAGAAAAAGACTTGGCACAGAAGAAGAACACTATTTTCATCAGCATGGTAGAGGAAGTTGGGGACAATATCATGAAAGCAAAGCCACACTTAGAGCCTAAGGTACCTAAAACATTTCCTTCGGTAATGCATTATGTACAAACCTTGGTGGACTTGGTGCTTGAAGATGAACCTATGCATATGCCAGAACCAAAGAATCCTGAGTAGGAAGTAGAGCAAGAAAAGACTTCAGTGATGACAAAGATTGCATAATATGAGGAGTTTTTCCAGAGCTTGTAGGAGGAACTAAAGAAAGAAAATTAGACATTGAATATTTATACAGCCCCAAAATCTATTATAAGAACCAGGACCATTGTAGAGGACAATGAAGTCCTAAAATCCATGAAAGATGAAACCTTGGGCCACGTAGAATGATTATCACTTGTCAAGAAGAAGTGTGAGGCCCTTACAGCAGCTCAAAAACCACACCAGGAAAGGTTGGATGAGCTTGGGAAACTCATTGTGCAAAAGATGGACTTATTAGAAGGAAGAATGAATGCCATGTCAAGAATTGTGTTGGTCTTGCAGAATGAGAAAGGAGAGATTGCAAAATATGAGTTAGAGTCAATTGCAGTGGATATCCTAAAAAGGTAGAAGTCACGCTCAATGATTGGCAGACTTTAGAGGTGGAAATAAAAGAAGAATATCTAGAATTGATTCTTCAAGTTGAAGTAGATGATGCTTTGCAGGGTAAAGTCATTCTTTTATTCATAAAATTCTTTCTATCTCTCTATTCACATTCTTTGATTCATTTTGGAGACAACCATTTTCGGGGCAACAATGCAATTAGTGTGGGGTAATGCTTTGGTAAGAAAAATATGGCACTTAGTGAAAAACATACGAAATTTTATGCGTAAGAGAAGATCACATTCAAACACACGGGAGGATTGGCAAGGAATCACGCGGCGAGGAAAGAGAAAGATTCGGACTTAGTTTTTTTCACGATGAGGATCTATTTTTGTAAGATGGCATGAGGAGCACACAAACTGGTTAAAATACTTGTGCGACATGCATTGGTTATTTTGGAGGATAGGCTACGAAGTGATTTATATTACTATAGGTTGAGAATATATTTACCACCGATAGTTAACTAGTAGAAGTCTATTGTTATCACACTTGTATGTGAGGCTATTTTTTTAATGGTGCATGGTTAATAATAGCATGCGACCAATTTTAGGATTAGATAAGTGGTGAAGGGAAAGTCTCCACCCTTATAAATATTTAGTGAATTACGTAGCATAGATATGGCGTATGTAAGGACTGGATTACTATGAGATTACACTATCAGATTTGTACGCATGAGCATATGATGCCATTATTGTAAGAAGATTTTGTGTATTACTAAATTTAATATAATGGAGGTTATTGACTGAATCAAGGTGTTAATCATGGTTATAGTTTATTATTGCATAAATGATTTCGCTATGTTTATCATGTGATTCATGAGTCTTTAAGATCTAGATCTGATATGCATTGTAGAATGATATATTAGTCATGGATCTAAATGCTTTAAGTATTCATCATTCTAACATCCTAAAAAAACAACCCTAAATAAGGGACTGGTACCTTTGTGTGCTTCGGTGAGAACTCAATCTAAGGTGAGTGATGTGTCGGTGTGCCTAGGCCTTTACTAGTAAATTCTAGGCTGCATTAATACCAAATTTTTAGGCTAGTGCTCGAACCACTGAGTCAATGGAATCTTGCTTAACTAAATCCACCTTTTGTAGATCTGAAATCTCTTCTTGTTTTCTATGCAATCTATCCATCATGGTCTCTAGCATCTTGACTCTACGGACCAGTTCTCTTCCTCCATTTGAGCTATACTCTTTGTTTCCACTTCTTTGTAGAAATATGTGGCACACAAGGTAAAAAAATTTCCTTTGAACCTTTTCACTATCATAAAAATCACAAGAAAAATTGAATACGAGTCCTAGATAAATAACCACTCGATACCAAAATGATCCGTAAACTTCTACTTTGGAACTATACGAAATCACACAAATATTTTGTACTACTTTCAACCGTGTAAATGACATATTTTCTTGAAAATTAGAGCTTACTGACTGATTATCTAGTGCTATAGAAAGGAAATTGTAGAGAATAGGAAAGAATTCAAACTCCAACACCAACAATTTTATCCTAGAAACCTCCAATGGAGGAAACCAATCGGGAAGGAAAAACACTCTTTCTTCCCACTTTTATTGGTCAATTATAGACAATTACATATTACAAGAAGTAGAAAATGGAGATAACAATGTAAACCTCTCCCTTCCTATGCTTGCTTGCTCTGTTTCTACACCTTTCTCCTACAATTCCACTCTAGCACTAAAGATCTTGCTCACTTGCTCTCATTAAACTTATAAATTTTCTTTTTGATCTCTTTGGATCTCCAAATGATCAATTCTCTTGCTCCACCTTGTATTTATAGCCTTCTCCCATGTCCTCCTATGCACTGGAGAATGGGAAAGGTTGGGGAGGGAAGAAACACATTTGGGCGCTTCAAATCTGCATCCATTCGTGATCTATTTCTCTTTCTCTTTTCTATTCAAAAATGTCAAGACCGCCACCTTGAGTATATTGGTAGGTTCAGGAACTAATGAAGTGGTGTGTTTTTATGGATCCTTATGGATCAAGAAATCCTATTTGATGTGTAATATTCTTGCAATTCATTTTTGTGAGTAATATTAGGATAGGTTTCAGTGGTTTTCTTCCCTTTGAGGGTTTCCCACATATATCTAGTGTCTTAGTTTATCTCCCTTATTACATGCACTTGTGAATGTTTAATATGCATTTAATAAGCTCACATAGTTATGGATGTTGAATGGTTAAATTGAATGATGAATCTAAATAGTGATAAATGAAGTAAAAATTTTGTATGATTGATTCACCCCACTCTTATTCATTGTGCTTCTAACAATAAGTTGATGCTTTTAAAGAGATAAATTTGAAAATTATTACCAACTCTCTTGTGAAGTGAAATTTTTTTAATGGGGTTGCCAATCATAATGTCTACACATTTTAGATGCCAACACATCTATATTCAGCTAAGTGTACTCATTCCTTTATGCTTTCACATTTTTATTTTTTTAGCATATCGATTACAAGAATGGATGTGTTATTTTTATATTGGTAATTAATTTTGGAAGTTGATTAATAATTAGAATCACATGTTATTAACCCTTACATCCTTTAGTATATTCATCTCACTAAGCTCTTAGATTTCACATATAAATAGAATTACAATACAAATACTTCTTATAATCATTTTATAAATTATTTTCACATTACTCTTGATGATATATATCTAAATCCTAAATGTGTTGTTAGATTCCTCACTCATGATCTCATATCCTTGCCTTCATCAATCGTCACCATTGCATATATCTCTTTTCCTACTTCTATAATTTCACCTCATATAGCTACACCTCTTATTGTTACATATATAGTTATTATATTTTTGGGGAAATCCATTTTCCCCTTAAATTGTAACAATGTATATGGATTTTACATCTATTAGTTTCAACAAGTTTAAGTATGCATCTAATGCCCTTAATGCATCAAAAATTACTTATCTAGGTAATAATATTAATGATTGAATTCTGTTAATTTCATATCTAAAAAAAATTATGTTATAAGTTACTCTAGGGAGATAACATGGTTTTATTTCTCATCCTAAGTGATCCTTCAAAAATATCTAAATTATACACTCGTATCTCTCTCCCTCTTTACGTTGAGGTAGATTCAAGCAAACCTCGCAGATAACTATTTGTATTTGCACGTCTTTTGTGACTTCAATATATGTCTTAGACACTCCACTAATTCTTGCTTTGAGTTTTAGAATGTTATAAATTTATATTATTGATATTAATGTTATTCATGCACCTCTTTATATTATTCCAATTAATCACGTTACAATTTCATTTGTTACTATTTATTTCATTGATAATGAAACTTATTTCTTTTATTGCTTATGACACTTATTTCGTCCACTCTTGTTACATTATACTATTACACACAATTCCATTTTAAGGCCCAAACCTCCTCCACATATGATTTCACCTCCTTGAAATATTTACCCTATCACAGGATATCTCTTTATTTTCTCTTTCTTTTATATAAATATTCTAAAATACAAAAATAATCAAATAAGCACAAAAATATTCAAATATTTTCAAAATACAAAAATAGGGACCTACATATGACTTAATTTTCTATATTTTCACTTCATATATGTTTTTTCATATGATTTGATGGATAAAATATTTTCTACATACTATTTATGCACTAGTGTTCATGAGGCATCTTGAAATTAATATAAGACACACATTATTTTACATGATGAGAAGTGTTGACATATGATATTCCTAGTGGAATTGATAATTTTGAGGAATATTCTACACCATTAAAGTTATTTTATTTCATTATAGTTATTATCATTTCATCATTATTTTTAATTTCTTATATTGTAATATATGTTATTCTTCATACTAGTACAATCAACATGTGTCTTATTCAAGAATGGATTCTCTTGATTTATGTGTCTTAGGTATATTGTATTCTATTTTATTCACTTGGGTTATTTCTTGTATGTTTTCTTTCATGTTTACATCATATGTAATGTGTTGTGGTTATCTTTGCAACACTTTGGTGTCCCTTGTTTGAGGATTTTATGAACTTTTCTCACACTTATGATGTGTGTGACATTGATATGCACCTTTATTGCACCCTATTAGGTCTTTTGTATGACTGTCGTATGTGATATTTCTTATGTAATTGTATATTATACTACTTGTATGGTTGATTTCATCTAGACTTCTTTACTTCTATACATGTTTATCTATGCAAATCAAGGAAAAACTTTATGGTGATATTCATTATTTCATGAATATTTTAGTTTTTAAAATTTAAAATTGGTGAATATTTAGGGTACAAGCTAGGACCAGTTTGCCAAATTTTTCTAGGTACAAGTTAATTACAGGGGTCGATTCGTCATTCCCATAAAATAGAAATTCAAAAATTCACCTCAATATAGTCATTCAATAGCATTTTTTTTTACGACTAACCGACAACATTTTTATGCTAGTGACCGACGATATAGTTATGATGTCAAGCTAGTAACATAAAAATATTGTCACAAGAAACATTTTTAATGCTACCGTCAACAACATATTATATGTTGTCATTCGATAGCATAAAAATATGCTACCGATTAGTAGCATATAAAAAAGATAATGTTTTATAGCATTTAATAGTGATTTTGTGATGTCTTGATATTGCCATTCATGCAAAAGATAATTTTCCCAGATTCACCAAATATTTTCTAATTCTTTTTTCAAAGGGACCCTTAAACGTTTCCCCGATGCAAATGTTTATTATTTTATTTTTATTCCATGGTTTCTACCATACACACACTTGTAGGAATATGATATAAATAGTGGCCACCTATGACATCCTTCCATGTGATCTAACACTAAGTATTAGATACATCTAACATGGATGCATATCATTTCTTTTGATTTGAGAATTCTATTTGTACACCTCACTCACCTCAAAAAGGGAATTTAGTGGGATTTATTACATAGATATATATTCACATTAGGAACACACACATTATTATAATTTAGGGATTGAATGGGATATAGTATATATATTGAGGAATAAAATAAGATACATAACAAAAAAATATTACACACGAGGACAAATATGTATGCCAAGGAAAAAACCACCAAACATTATAGTCCCAGATGGACATTTTCATCCTAGGGAAGTTTTTAGTAGATTTAAAATTAATTAGAATATCATATATATTTATAGGTTTCTTATATGGTTTTAGATTCATTTGACACATTATTATGTAGGGTCTACTCTATTTCAAAGATGAGAATGTGGTGGTTTGATTATTTCATTCCTTATCAACATTGCATAACTTGAGCACAATTTTAGTACAGAGGTATGGGTACATGGGAATCATTATCTTTCTACTTTATTAATTATTACACATATAATACTTTTGAGACATAAAATGGTGGGGGTATGAGACAATTCACTCCCTTTCAAATTTGTGTTATTTTTTGCTTGGACTAGAATTTTTGCAATGGTTTGGTCCTTGGGAAGAACCTTTTGAGGTGACTATAAATCCATGTGCTAACCTTATTATCACTTTTTTAGGGAGTATTTTTGGGTGAATAAAAATCCATATGACACCCGTCTTTTTTTTAATAAGGTTCTTGGGATGATTATAAAGTTATGCAATACCCTTCCTTTCTTGTATTGGGTCAAGCGACACCCGATTTGTTTGCATATATAGCATCTCTGCTTCAAAAAATGGGGATTTATCACCCCCAATAATCCAACGGCTTAGTTACAATCCACATGTACAAGTATGAAAAATATGGGATATTCTCCTTCATCAAAGTAAATTAGTGAAATCCTTTAATGTTTTTCTCTCTTTCACTTTACTAGGTACAATTTCAACTTTAAAGTAAAAATAGTTTTTCAAAGTTGAGTTGAAGTTCAATTATTTTTTATAAACATTGAATACCCTTTATGTTATATGTTGCATAATGGATAATTCAGACAAAAATGAGGAATCAATAACCTTAAGTAAATATAAATATTTAAGTAAATTATTAGGTACCTTTTCCTTTAAGTGGGTGATTTTAATTTCATATTTAAAGGAGGGGAAATGTAGACACCTAAATTTGGTAATTTATTTTTTATGAAAGGAAAACTTTGGCTTCATCCTTAGATCATGACTTGCCCACACATTACAATGGCATGTGACCTATCCTTATTTTTTTCATGACTTGCTTTTCTATTCACACTACTCAATCACTCACATGACTAATTGCATCAGTTCACAATAGTATATTCCTCTTAGGAATTTTCCTACAAATCTATAGATCTCATAAAATACTTATATGATACCATCCATCTAGGACCAAACCATTCAATGGCTTGGTCCAAATCTAACAATGTATTTCCTAGCAATCTAATGGTTAATTTTTCAACTTGATATCTTTTATGACTCAGTTCATATACTATAAATCATCCTTAATGTGAAACTTTATTGATAAAATCCTATAAAAAAATTCTAACTCACTTATTTATCTCACCTAGAACTTTTAATATCATACTTATAAAATAATATCTAAAATCACTCTAAGATATCCTAAATTACTAAAAATCAGTAGCACTCTCTAGCATTATCCCCTATATACGTCTAAAGAATAATCAACAAATTTACATAAAGAAATTCAAGATAATCACATTAAGCCATTATTTATCATTATCAAGTGATCAAATTTCCAAACTAGATGCATCCGTAGTGATATCACATGCTAGGTAGAGAATTATGTACAGTTTGAGGCCTTTTTAGAGTATTTCCAATGTATGTAATGTATGGATTATAATTCAAACCAACCACTAACCTTTTATATTTTCTCCTACCACATTCATGGTTGAAACTATTTCTCATCACACAAAGGGTTTTAAAAATGTGTGAGACCTAGTGTTTTAGATTGAATCACACCACAATTAGTTACAAGGAAAACAAATGTTGTATAACACCAATGCATCACCATATAAAAATGTATGACATGTACTAAACCATCGACACTTTTGTACATACTAGATGGTTTTATACCTACTCAATTTTCACTCTAGAATTATATATTAAGCTCTATAAAATAATTTCCTTCATGTAAACTCACACAATACTACCAATTCATCATCATGCATATGTAGTTAGCTAATCAAATCCACTTTATTGTGTTTTAGTAATTATTTATGAATTCTATCTTGTAAATTACTAATGAAAATATAGTATGATTTATGAATTAATCATTATTAATTGATCTAAAATACTAACTATTTCTAACCCTTTAATCCTTAAGTAAATAATGACACATTACATCTTCTTATTTATTTATTTAGGTTGGTTATATGTAACATGAAAACACTTAACTTCCTTTTAGTTGAGTGATCTATTCCACATCTCACTCCCCTAAAAATAGGGAGCATTTAATGGGTTTATCATGTGGACATCTATGTAATTCATGCACACAAACATACTATATGATTCATAACACAATAGAATAAGGTATAAATACATATGAATATGAATAGATGCAAATAAGGATCATAATTTACCCAAAGACAACTTCAATTGTGGACAAAGATATCACACGTTATTATCCATAATGGATGGTTTAATCCTAGGTAGTTTCTCAACAAAAATTCATATATTTTGGAACATATTTGTTTTTATAGGTTTTTGATATAGGTTCAACAAAATGCGGCATAGAAAAATCCAAATTTTTCTTACATGTTATTATAAGTTGTGGGTATGTGATTACTTCATTAACTTGTAGCTTGTACATCTTCAACATATTTATAATATATGGTATGGGGTATGAGCCTCCTCTTTTTACATATTTATATTTATACACTTGATACATTGAGACATGATATGGTGGGACATGAGTATGCTTCATTCCCTTTTTATTTAGCATTATTTTACATATTTGGGATCTAGTTACATCTGTAGAAGTGTAGCTCTATGAGTATAATAATGATGGGGTGACTAGAAATCCCTGAAACACTCTTCTTATCAAATTTTTGGAGGTTTTGAAATTTATTAGCATCATATGACACCCTTCCTCTTTTTAAAAGGTTTTTGTAGTGGATATAAATCCCTATGACACCCTTCTTTGGTGTTGGGTCAAGTGAAACCCAACTCAATGTTTTATTTAGATTATCCTATGAGAAATTAGATATTTTTCAAACCCAATCCTCTATTGGATCAATTCCAATCCATCTCTCCAATTACCTCATTAAGTTACTTCTTCTTTGGAAATACAAATAGTGTATTCCTTCCATGCTTTGTTCTTTTTAAAATTTACAATTTTCAAATATGGGTTATACAATTATTTTTATGGACATTGAATACTCTCCATGTTATAGGTTTCACTATGGATATATTATTGACACTTAAGGTAATAAAGCACTTTGAGTGAATCCAAAATGTGTCTACACATTAAGGTATCTTTTATTTCAAGCAATAAAATTATACTTCCTATCTTAAAGGGGGCAAATGTAGACACCTAAATTTGGTAATTTATCACTTGATAATGTTAGTATTGGTTTAATCTATAAATCATGACCTATTTATATATTATAATCTCAATTTCCTATCTTTATCTCTATTGCATGTTTTCATCTTCACATAACACTTCTCAATCACTCATAAAATCTCTTACATTGATCTATAATAGTCTACAAAATAAAAGTAGTATGCCTTTAATTTTCTAACACCTTAGTCCTTGTCCATATGATACCCCCCAAATAGGTACCAAAATTCCAAATTATTTATTCCCAAACTAGTGGTTTCTTCCCAAGATACCCAATATTAATGTTCTCAATTTGATATCATTTAAGACTCGATATGTTTCCTATTTTATGCATAAATATTTAGATAACCTACAAAAGTGTTAGAGATATCAAATAAATTAACTCAAATAGAGAGTCATCCTGATGGAGAAAACATGTGCGGTTAATGCAAGCAAGGAGGAGGAGTCACTGCAAGTACCGGGAGGATCTCCACGAGTAGAAGGTTATTGCAAAGGGTTCTAGCTGAGTATTGGGGGGTGCTCAGCCAGTGGAGGGAGTGTTGGATATAGTTGAATGGGAGAAGGTGGAATTTTTTTGTGCCCTAACCATAGGGCTCCAAAAATGAAAATATTTTTGGAAGTTGGGGGGCAAGGAAGGAATGGTGAGTGGAACTGGGGTGGAGATTCAGGAAACCATGGCTCAGGGCATCATCAAAAGGCTTCTTCCTTCAAGGAGGCACTGGAAAACAGGGGCGATAGTTCCTCGGGCATACATACAGCTAAAACCCAGGCATACTTGGTCGATCTAGCCAAGGACATCCCTTCCCTCACTATAGAAAATCCAGAAGTTGAAGAATATTTCAAAAATTTAACATGGGATGTGGTGGTGGGTAGGTTTAATGGATTTTGGCCTTCCTCCATAGCTTTGTACTAGTGGGTCTTCGAAAATTGGACCAATAAATGTGAAATCTCTCTCTGCTCCAAGGGTTTTTTCATTGTCCATTTTAGGGAAACTAAAGATTACCAGTGGTGTTTGACAGAGGGACCCTGGTTCTGGGGACATGCAGGTCTATTCATCACTCCATGGTTCCTAGATTTTAATCTGAATACTTATTCGGTGACCAAAACACCAGTTTGGGTCAGGCTTCCTAACCTTCCCTTACATCTGTGGTATGCCCTAGAAGATATTGGAAATGTCTTGGGAAAATTTATAAAAGAGGATATGGATAGAACACATTCGGGCATGTGTTCGTTCGCTTGAATTTGTGTTGAACTTGATTTAAGAAAAGGATTACCTGATCGAATCAACCTTAAGTTTGGTAATTTTCAGCACACCCAAGTCTTAGATTATGAGAATACCACATTCCGATGTAGACTGTGCAGAAATGTGGGGCATTTGCAAGCCTCTTGTCCCTTCAATAAGAATCAGAAATCTGAAAAAGAAAATGGATCAAAATCTTCGAATGGATGGGGTTCTGTAAACCCAGATTTGGTTTCTGCATCAAAATTTAAAGATAATCCGTATAATCCTACCTCCGATGGTAAAATGGTGACAGAGAAAAATGATACAGAGATGGGATTTCAAGAAGAAAACTTGGTTGGAGGTGGCATAAAAAGGGGACATACTTCAGAAAGTTTGGAATTAGATCAGGATTACGTGCCAGGTAATTTGATGGCGTTGGTGACCTTACACTTTGGTTATCTCATCCGACCTTGGAAAATGGCAAGAAGTAAAGAGGCGTAAAAATAAAAAAGGATGCATGGGCAGCATTGATGATTATTTTCCATCCCAAGGGGGAAGTAATTTAAGGATTTCTCTATCTATGGTAAAGTTAGTATGCAACTATTTTTTGGCTTTTGTAGCCCTTTTGTTTTCCAGAGGATTTAGCCTCTTCTTTTAAATAGGGAATGGGTCCCTTCACCCACTTTATCAATAAAAAAAAATATGGGCTTATGTTGTTTCTATTATAATTTTAAGGGATAATCATGATGTTCTTTCCATGAATAAAGTAGGCTAATATCTTTGAATTTGAATCTGCAATCACAATTGTAGAGAAAAAATGTAAGTATGTTTTTTTGGATAAGGGGCCTTCCTCGATTAGATACATATCCATTTTCAAGGTTAATAAAATAAAATTTAATACATGCAATGATAAATTAAATTCTATACTAATTTGGGGTCCCAGGGGACCAATCATTGGTGCATATTTTATTGGTGGAAAATTATTGATTGTGGATGTTAGGTTCATGATTGGATGTTATTGTAATTCAGAACTCATTTACATATGTGACTAAATATAAATCATAAATAATTATAAATATATTCATAGTTACAACTTTAAACTATACTAAAACTCTAAAATTTATTTGTGTAGTAACCTTCTGGATGTCCAATTGATCCTCTTTCTCCTTTGGAAAAACATGTGAGAAAATCATATGCAAGAAAGAGAAGCGAGTATTTGAATAGTCAAGAGAGGTGAAGGAAGGGGTGATTGTTACTTCATATATTTAGGGTTAATATATTATTGGGATGGATATGCATGCAAATTTCATATCTAGTTAAGATGATTGGGGTTCAATGATCATTGAGATGTAAATGGGTAGGTGGAGTGTATAGAAGGATGGATGATATTAAATGTGAGTGGGTGAGGATAAATAAGGCGATGGAATGCCTTTAATCAAGCTTATTTTACAATTTTTAGTTTTTATGGGATTATTTGATTATTTTAGTGATTATTATTTTTATGATGTTTTTTTGTTTTTGTAAATGATGTGACCACAGAGGTGCATTTTTGATGTCTACACTTTCCCCCTTTTGGCTTTCCTGTTGTGATAGGTAGGATTTCATGCAAAAAATGAAGATTTGATGGGGTGTATGGAGGCTTATATAGTTAATGGAATAAACATGAACTTTGAAATGTGATCGATGGTCCACTTTAGTTGGATTATGTGAAGGTATTAGTAGGTTGATTCATAAGGTACAAACTATCTGGTTAATTGACTAATATAGATGATTATTTAGTGTCATACGATTTGAAACTAAAATATCCCCCTCAAGTGGTAGTTTTTGGGCTGAAATACACCCTACCATAATGTAAGAATAAAATTAGAAACTAGTAAATAATAGATCTTGGCAAAGGAAATATGAGGTAGAAGCAATGACAATGTTACCTAACCATGTGTGGGTAAGAAGGTTATGGGTGATAGATGAAATATTGATATATATATATATATATATATATATATATATATATATATATATATATATATATATATATATATATATATATATATATATATATATATATATATATATCGAGAATAGTGTTTCCTAACCAAACAATGATGGATGAAAATAATTTCAAGTTACTCTAGATGAGAAGAGGTGATTAGGAAAAAATGTATAGAAAGAAGCAAGTTCCCATGGATGTTTTATGTAGGTGAATAAATTTAATTGATATGGATGTAATAATAGAAGTAAAACATATGTATATGGAACATGGTTGTAAGAAATATTTTTGGTGAATATGTGATTATCCAAAAGGAATGTATCATATGGAAAGAGAAAGACCAAAATAAGATCTTGAAAATGGTATAAACATCACTTGAAAATATAATATCCCAATTTTTCATTGAGATTTAATGTGTGCAAGTGAAATTCAATTATAACTTGAAGTGAAGACTTGTAGGATACTAAGGGAAAAACTATCCAATATATGGGAGTAAATGAAATATTTTATTTGTGAATTATGGAAGGGAAATGAAATTAAATCCATGTATTATTTCATTTCTATCCAATCATCTATATTATGAATGGAGATACAATTTATACTAATCAAAGCATTTCTCTATTACCAACTAGGAATCCATAGTTGTGGTATAGATACTAGAAACACCCCTAGGAGAGAGTTGTGATATTTTTATTTATTATTGAATTTTCATTCTCATTGTATTGTTGTTTTGATAGGATATTTAGTTCTCTCAAGTGGTTAAAGTATTTAAACCCACTATTTTCTTGATGGAATGAGTGAAAGTGAAGGCGGAGACAACATTATTTAATTGGAAAAAATAGGGCCCTAAATTCTTCACAATAAGTTTCTTAAGTGTGTAATAAGTGTTTGGATCTCTAGGAGGATAGTAATTCTCAATTCACTAGGGAAAATAGAACAAGGTCAAATACTTGCAATAGAGACTATTGACTCACAAAAAGTGACAAGAAGTCGATCAAGAGTTCACCGAAGCTTGGAATCAAACCATGATATGGGATGTGAATTAATCATAAGTGAAGGATGTATTAGTGAATGGAAAATTATAATTAAATATGAATTAAGTGGGTGGACTTGATAATATAAAATAGTCATTTGTAGGTAACGTTTATTGTAATTTTTTAAGATAAATAGATTTATTATTTTGAAAGATCTTTAGTTTTTTAAATTTTTGTGTTTGTGTGTGTCACGGATGAAAAATCATAATGTTTCAATATTAATTTCACATTTCCAATCCAAGATAAATGAAGAGAAGAGGGATGTACTAAATGATGAAATTTTGGAAGTGGAGATAAGGGAAATTCTCCCTATTCCTAGTAGGGTTCATATCAAATAGATACCCAACATATAAAAAAAATTTGAAAATGGCGTAGAAAATTGGATTGGATTGTGTGTGATGATATTAGTGAGGATTGAAGAAAATATGCCAAGGATGAACAAAAATATGATGGTGATTGGAGTACATGATTTTATAGACTGATCAATTAAGATAAGATGGAGAATAATTGGATGCATGATAATATATTTTAGACAAGGACTTGTGAATATATCCTTAGTAGGAGAGAGAGTGGGATGAAACATTGTATAATTGATGATGTCATGTAGAAAAGGGTTATATTATGAGTGGATGTATAGATGCGATGAGATATATGGTGAGGCAATATTGGAAGGAAGTGGTGTGAGGATAGGATAAATGCATGGAATAGGCTGAGGTGGATGAGGTTAGTAATGAATACCACATCATGTTGAAGTATAAAAGAGAGTACGTGACTTACGAGGGAGATGTAGGGGGCTTTTAGATGATTTACATGGGATTGATATGAGGGGTGCATATATGGGAATACAAATATATGTAGGATGGGATTAATGCATAAATAAGGATGTAGTGTAGATTACATGAGTAGAGGACATAGTGGAGATGGAGAAATATAAGTGAGAAAGTGGTGATGGGGATGAATATTTCAGGATGAAAGGAATCAATAAATATTCTTGGAAAAGGGATGATGGTATTAATCAGGTAAATGAGGAATATAGATCCAAAAGGGATGAATTAAAGAGGTTCTAAAGATATGGTGAAGAACATAATTGATATGTGGTGATTGGAGTATAGATAAGAGGTTTGTGCACAATTAACTTATGGATCATTCAAAGTCAAAAATGGGATCTCATGATGGTGTAGAATGTGAAAATTATGATGTGGGTGATGAAAGAGTGTAAGGACTCCATGGATTATAATAAAAAAATTGAGACCAATCATTTTAGGTTGGTTGGATATTAAGAATTTAATGAGGGAGGAGTGACACATGGAAAAGAAGAGGGAGAAATAGTGGTCTATGAAATTAGAGGATTGGTTTTAGAATATGGAGAAAGAGGGAATGAAATGAAATCTCAACAACAATATCATGATTGTTAATTATTTCTAACATGATGTTACAAATTTTGGGGTATAATTTATTGTGAATTTCATCAATATGATAATATTAACACCAATAATAGGATGTGTACCATAATGGTGGTGTCAAAAGAGAGGGAGGGTAATCAGTGAGGAATAGATAAAATTTTGGAGAATGGAAGAGAGGGATTAAATCAATGGAGTGAATTTGTGAGAGGATTGGATAAAATGATAAGCATTAGTATGATGTGGTGGATTTGAATATGTGGTGGGGAGGTAGGAGGATTTTCCTAGTAGATTATATGGTTAATATACAATTAGATTAGTGGAATAGGTGGGAAAGGAATTGAAGAATTTGGAAATAAAAAATTATATACCAAATAAAAAACCTTAAGGAAGTGATATAGCTATATATATTTTTCTAAAGCATGTAGTAGGTGTATTTAATAGTGGTGGGAGATTTTGGGGATGATAATTTTTTTAAAAATTCAATAAGATTTGATTATGGAATAAAAAATGGTGGGGAGTGAACACACAAGTGCCAATAGGAAAAAAATTGATAATGGATTCATCAACAAAATTTTAAATCATAGAGAAGTCAACCAAGGTAGTTGTGTGTGCAATATAGATGGAGAAATTACTAAGTAAGGTATTAAAATTTTATGAAAAGGTGTGAATACTATGTGGTAGTAGACACAGGTGTTGGTCTAGAGATTAGATACCAAGTGACAATGGGGTGGTTCCTAGAAGGATGAAATCATCATGTTGAATGATATGGAATGCATAGTACAAGAGGCATAAGTGGTATTGAGGATCATTGATGCCAATGAATTTATTGAATAAAAAAGTTTTGAAGTGTGGGGGATATGGGGGTGTGGGACCACGAGATGCATATGATTGTTGTAGATAGTTTAATAGATCATTTTAGGGCATGTCATCCTAAGTGATGGGAATCGAGCTTGGTGATGAAATGAATGAGGTTTTGGTGGAGAATATTAAGGTGGGAGCAAGCATGGGGTTGATTGGAAGGCATGGAGAGTGACTAGAATAAAGGGGTGAGTTGACCATGTGTAGGGTGACCAAAGTACATAGGGTGAAATTGAGCTTATAGGGTGGAAAAAGTGTATAAGTTGGGTAAGAGCATGTAAGTGGGACTAGAGCATATAGGGTGTACCATAGCATATAAGGTGGATTTAAGGCATATGGGGAGAATGGAATATGTACAGGTGACTAGAGTATATAGGGTGGAGTGAAGTGTATAAGAGATACCAAAGTATGTAGGGTGGACCAAAGTGTGTAATGGGGACTATAATGCATAGGGTTTACCAAGGCATGTAGGGAGGACTAAAGTGTGTAGGGAAACCAGAGCACATAGACTAGACTAGAGCACACATGTGGGATCTATAGTGCACACATGAGGGAAATTATAGGCTTGGAAAATATTCACACTTGTAACAAAGAATGGATTTTTCTAGAGTGGGTGTATGAAGGTATGAGAATTATATCGTATTGATGGTTTGGGTTACAAGTGAGTAACACATATGACATAGGATGATTGAGTGTGTGCAAGTTAGGTGAGAGAGTGTAGTGAGAATCTCGAGATGATCAAGCTCGAGTGATAGGGTCACATATAAAATGGGATGTTGTAACACTCCTCACTTATAAATTTTCCTTATCGGAAATCAAAGATTTGTGAATACTCCAAATGGAATCGACATGCAAGATTGGTGTAACTTCAAAATATAATATTAGTCACACTATTGAGTGGTATTAGTTCTAGTGTTTAGGTTTAGAATGTGTAATTCATGTGTAGGAGTTATATTCTGAGTATACTATAATTTGGTGTGATATATACACTTATGACATGTGATTTGGTGAGGTAGTCAAACAAGTGACTCACAAGTTGGTGCATTTCTATTTGGGGTTTGATGTTGAAGAATGTGTGGTGAGGTGTATTGCATAACTAGTTAGTAGTTAGGGTTATAAGCACCAATTAGAATAATTCACTACAACGACTCCATATGAGTCATGGGAATGTTAGTTAATGAACTAGACTTACAATGCCATGGTAAGAATATGGTAAATAGAGTTGAACTCCTAAATGGGTTGCAAGAGAAACTAATTTATCTTGAAAATGTATCTAGAATATAATGTGAGTAGTTGGAAAAACCATGGGCTTGGTCAAAAGAGTGACTAGCATGTGAAATACCTTGCGAGGAATGAACTAAGCCAAAAAGTTCATTATTTTGACTAAGTTGATGAGTATTTCATGAGGTTACTAAGGCAAGGTATACAAATTTATGTTGAGGTGAGTTAAAAAAATATATTACTAGTGATTGAGAATTACACTAGATGGTGAATCTAAATGTTTAGGGCTAGGAAAAAATAGTGATAATTTACTTCTAGATGAGTCTCATATGCAATTGTTGTATAAGTGATAAGCTGGTTGTAAGATAAGTTTGGTATGAATAGGAGTTGGATAGATATTGAAAGATTTTAGAATTGATGAAGTATAGTAAGTGTATTGTGAGTCAAAATTTGGAAGTGAGGGTTGGGCTAGTTGATTCATGTATGTGATGGGGACTATAAGGATTTGGGGAGGTAAATTGAGGCATAGAATCTTGTGGTGGAAAAATTTTATTGGATCATGACTATGGATGTATATAGTTCATGATTCAAACCCATAATTATTATTTTCCCTAACATTGGAGCCAATGTGTTTGAAGGATAATAGTGTGTCACAATCTAATTATAGTGGGAGGATGAGTAATAATAGGTTATTTTATATATAAGAGTGACACATAAAAAGATGATGGGATGAAGGATGTAAGTAGCCACACATATAAGTGACAGAGTAGCTCAGTAGTCATAAGTTTGACTGGAAGAATTTAGGGATGATGTAATTAATAGACTATATCAATCATTAAGTGATGGATGAGATGATAACCCATAAAACCTACGAAGTAGTTATTTTTGTTGATACCAGGGGTATCGATTGGGGCAAGAAATATGACTAGTGGAAATTTCCAAGAGAGAGGATAAATGTGGGTAGTGAAAAGGTTGGAAGGCTTGAGGTAGGATTCACAACTATGACTAAGGAAAGTGGGAGGTAATGGAAATGAAATGGGGTAAGGAGATATATGTGACATGATTCATATAATTTGGATATTTTAGACCTTTAGATGTTGATGATCTAAGGTAGTAGGGATAAAAGAATCATTATGGTAACTTAGGCAGAAAATATTTTGTACCTAGGTTACACTTGTAACTATCATGCAATAAAGGAAAACAAGGAGATTAAATGTGGTATATGAGTGGAGCATAGAGTAAGAAAAATGGGTAAAGATGAAATCATTGTATATGAGGAGGTGGTATGATATACCAAAGGGAGAAGTGATGATCATTATAAGGTGAGAAATTCATAATGAAAGGCAAGTGTAAACGAATAAAAATGCAATAATGAACAGATAGAAGGGTGTAAGATTGATAATTGAGCTTGGTGTGGGAGATGTTAGATTTGCAAGATGAAATTAAATTTCTAGGGTGGTTGATAATATGTGAGAATAGGGTTACCAAAAACCTCTCTTACAACTAACATGTGACTAGATAGAGGATGGTAAGACCAATATATAAGTTAGAGATGGAATTTGTGGGGGTAAACTAAAGAGCGCAAGGGGAAAATCCTATTCAAGGGAAGACAAAAATCACAAGGATAGATCATATAAAAGGGATGGATAAAATAATTTTAGGGAGAGAGTTCACATAGTAGTGGATTAGATAATATAATAAGTAAATCATGCATAAGCATGGACCAAAGATTGTAATGGTAAAAACACATCCAATGGTGGATCAAAGAGCTCAAGGGGTAGAACATGCATAATTCAAAAATGTGACTAAAAACACAAACAATGGGATAGATTCTAAATATTTAAAAAAATATGGGAATGCAAGTAGAAATGAGGAAAGAATAAATAGAGGAAAATAGGAAAAATCACACTTACGAACTACCAATATTTTTAAAATTCCACATTAGTCAAAGTTATGACTATGTTTGGGATAAGATAGAATATGTAGAGATAAAGAAATATGAGGTTAGCTAGAAAGTAAAAATTAGTCACATATGAATGAGGCTAGGATTTTTTTTTTTACCTTTTCAAGATTTATGGATTTTTAAATTTTTTTATTTTTGGTAAGGTTGTGAATATATAAAAAAGAATCCTCATATTAGTGAAGAGGGTGTTTTAATTACTTAACATCCTATCAATACATCAAAAATTCCAAGGAAGGTATCTTAGGGAATGTTTTATTGTAAATAAAATCATATCCAACATAGGCTCCTAATACTAAGATAGAAAGGGGGATCCTATAGTGTATCCTCAATATACCTTGTGGTATGTGAAGCTTTGACTTCATGATATATGGGTGTTATCTAAGTCCTAGGTATTGATGGTAACACCACCTCACTTCACAAGAATTAGGGAAAATTGAACTCCTCCATAACTAAAAATGATAGTTGTCTAAGGAATATTTAAAGTCTTCTATAACATGGAATCTAATCTACATACTCTTAGTGATGAAATTTGAGTAACCCACTAAGAACTAAGATGGTTTATAATTCCCAAGATCCCCTTACAAAACTAGTGAAGAGCATACACCAATATTATCCAAGTAAATGATAGAAAATAAATATAAGATAAGAAGATAAACATAATGAAATTATGATAGAAAAATGGTACAACATTCACGATGTGACCATCTTGCAACTAGATTTTTAATTTTTAACTTTTCTTTTTGAAAAATCTACAAGGAAAGATGTTAGAACTAACAAAAAATGCTAGAAAAATGAAATTAAATGATATATATGTAAACCTTAATGAAAATTTATGTTAAATTTAGAAGTATAAGCTTAACCCACAACCAAAATTATCCCAAAGTGGTGGCCAAAATGTATGCCCTTATATTGAGCCACCCTACAAAAGTGTTAGATATATCAATTAAATCAGCTCAAATTATGTTATTAAAAATATGGGATCATGTTGTTCCCATTGTAATTGTAAGGGAAAATCATTATGTTATTTCCATGAATAAACTAAGTTAAGCACTTGAAATATGAATCCATAATAAAAATATATAGAGAAAAATACATGCAATGATTAATGAAATAAGCTGAAATAATATGATATACTTGTTTAAGGTCTTGGGGGACCAATACATGATGTAGAGTTTATTGGTGTTATATTTCTAATTTCGGGTAGTGTGTTGACTAATTGGATATTATCACACATCGCAATTCAATCATATGCACAACCAAATAGAAATCACATAATAGTTATAAGGTTGGTGAAATAATTTATTAAGAGAAAAATTAGTGATTTTCACCAACATTCGGGACTAAGTGCCTCCTCTTGGTACTAGAGAGTATCCTATTTAATGAATGTAGAATAAATTAAATATAGGGATCACATAGGAATAATCCACTATTTTTTGGCAAATTGCTTGTACTTACTACGATAAATTCTTTATAAATTGAGGTAGATTGGAGTACGAATATAGGGAAGGGAAGGTTAATTTTGTGAATAAGAACTGCCATACTTCACATCATTAACCAAAGTATACCCACACTCAATTTGAATAATTTAACCATAAAAACAACAATGAGACTAAAAAACAAAAGACACCAAGTTTTATTGATTCATTCATCAAAGGTAAAAAATCATTTCTCGGTTTTTCAATTTCACCATTCTTACAAAGTCGAGTATGCAAGAAGTAGGGAAATATAGACAAAAGGTAATAGAAGAAATTAATATGTTACTTGTATCTAGTAGAATAAAATCTATCTACTAGAAACTCGCAATTTCCATTGGAATGGATAGGCCATTCCAATTTTTAGATTTACAATATGACTTTTCATCTCTCCCCAACATGACCTTTCACCTTCTTATCACTTGTGACCTTTCCTATTCCTAGAGAATGAAAGCGATACTTTTTTATTAATGAAAATAACTCTTACAATGTATAATTAAAGGTCACTTAAGTGAATAAGACAAAATAGTGAAAAAGTACATCCCCCAATGAAGAATTAGAACATGGAGAGAGAAGGAAGGAGAGGGAGAGGATGATCATTATTAATATGAAGATGAAGCTTCCACTGATGAAGATCTAGTTACTAGAGAACATTTAGGAAATACTCCTATAATTATTTCCTCACCTTTGAACTCTTTGTTGAAATGGGATGTCATATGTTCCACCTTGTCTGCCTCTAGAATATAAACCAAACTCAAAGCATTGATCCAACTCTTGGGAACACTACCAAGGGTCTTGCATTGGTTAAAATAGACTTGATGATATCTTATAGTATTATATCTTGAACCTCTAATATCTTAAAGAGATTCCAAAGTATCCTTATTGAATGAGAAGGGATCTCATGCCTCTTTCTTCACCAAATCTTGGAATGAATTGAGGAGCTCTTCCACAGATAAATGTTCATTGAGAGGATGTTACCCAAGATTTGATACATTCGCTAACACCTTCCAAGTTCTCTTCTGCATGCTCTCTATAAGAATCAAGATCACAGATGGTATAATTTATCATGTCATATCTAACAATCATCGTGTAAGACCATATGGGAGACAAGTTGTCAAAGATAGATGTGAATAAAATTTTTCTCATTAACGAGTGAGAATCGATATTTCTTATTTCAAATACCAATGAAAACACGCTATTGGAGTAAAATTGTTATTTCTAAATCTCTTCCTTGGGCACTATTACTTTGGAATTAATGGCAAGTTAAAATTAAAACAAAGAGATAACCTTGGTAGAAGCATCCTTCCCTTTCCTATAATATTATCTTCCTTATTTTCATTAGCTTTCCCTTGTATTGTGTATCCTTCTACTCTCTTGATCACCTAAGGTTCAAAACTTATGATGATAGTGATAGACTCTACAGGAGGAGGTGGAACTAAATTGTGCTCCAAGAAGTATTATAAATTAGTAGTGATAGTTCTCACATGCTCCTCCAATTTTTGTATTGTTTGTTTGTATTCTTCATTCCTACCAAGAAATTAGGCCACAGACTCTTGAACAAGTGTGCATACCCTTTATGAGTATATTTCCCTAAATTTATCCTTTTCATCTCATAATAATATTATGTCATATCTTCCATAGGTTTTTGAAAAAAAATTCCAAGAAACATCCACATACTCGGCTCTAAATTCCCCAATAAAAAATGAGAGGTTACTTATGCTTTCTTGCTCCATTTAGTTTTCATGAATTTTGAGATATCCTTAAAATTAGGTGTTACGAATTGTTGCACCATCCTTGACTCATCCTCAAGCACCACGAATCCACAAGAAAGTTTCCACTTTGGAGTATACATAATATTAGGAATGAAGGTACTTACAGGTGCTCAACAGGATCACTTGCTCGTGGTGGGATTAATCCACTTCCAAGGAATATACACTTGGATGTTGTGGATGGATGGGATAATGTGGAGGATCAAGTTCACCTTATTCGAGAGGATTAATGGGATCTCTAATGATCTTATCCTTCTTATAGATTCTCTTAGGCTGGGAATATTCTATTTTCTCCTCCTCCACAATATTTCTCTTTGAGGATTCTTTTGTGTGTGTGGAACCCATATATTTTCCATATTCCCTTAGAGAGTAAGTGTGGGAAACCTATCTAGATAGAGTTAAGATACCACCAAACTTGATGAAAGAATTTATTTTCCTTTTGAACCACTCCCTTTATCTGTGGATTAATACTTTAATGCTCTCCTTAATATCACTTGATTCTTTTTTATTCCATGGATCTAGAGGAAGGGGTGATGATTGTACCACTTAGCATTTGGGATCAAAAAATTCTATCCTATCAAATTTTATCCCTTTAATGAACTAATAAAATTTGAGATCCCTCATCTAGTCTATTGTCATTTGTATATAGTATCTTTTTATACCTCAAAATAATCTATTTAATTGGCTTAGTAATCTTCAATTTGGGTTGTATGTTGCAAATTTATAAATGTGAAGATATTTTTATTTCTCCTTTTATCGAATTCAGATCTATATGTGGAGTTGAAATTGAGGGAAAATAAGGATGCTTTGATATTCACCGCATTTGTTTCATTTTTGAATTAATATATTCCCAACGAGATGAAAAATGACATAACTTTTCTTTTTTATTCTTACACTTGACATGAACATGATCCAATTATCTACATAAATCTAACATTATGATTTTTTCATTCGAGTATCTAGGAAGCCTACGAGGAGTGATATCATATCTTACAAATCTAATGTAGGTGAAGGTAGAGAACTAGATGAAGTGGATCCCATAATTATTGTAGAAGAGATCATCCATTCCAAATTTCCCTCAAATATATCAATAATGAACATGGTTAATGCATCATTAACCCTAACGTAGTGGGAATTTCTCTCCTTTTGAGTCAATTTTGGATACTTCATATATACGGGTGATTTTTTAGGCACATGGGGATTTTTGGACAATCCTTTGAATGGTATTGTGAAGGAAAGGGCATATAACATGTAACAATTCATGATGAACTTATTAGTAGCATACAATTGCAAAAAAATCCCATATATGTTCTCATTGATGATTTTCTCCCAATCCACCACCTATTTTCCTTTAATATAAATGAGGATGAATTGAGCCATCTAATATTGGAAATCATTTTTCTTCACCCGTCACTCTTCTCGGTATAATAATAATCACATTAGAATAAGTCTCATGAAGTTAACTCCTTGATAGGTTCTTGTGAATATGGGAAGGATTTATTCCTTACTTGAGCCATGAACCGAGTGTTAGGCCTTGCATATATGAATCAGTCTTTGCCCACTCATATGAAGAAAATTCCTTGGTTATGATGACCATGTTGCTACTGGTGCAAATTTTCATACATTGGGAAATTCCCTTCCATTATAGAGTTAGAAACAAAATGGATTATTCCTTAAAAAATTTAAAATTATATTTCAAATTTATTATTCAAAACTCAAAACCATTTAACCATTCATTATTGTGTGCATATAATCACATATCACATATGCAAGAAACCATGAGCAAGATAATCAACAAAGAACACAAGATATAAGTTTGAAATCCTCAAGTGGAAGAAAAACCACTGAAAATAAATATTTATATTTATATTTTTAAAATTTAAAGATGCACCAACCTTAAAAGGAGCTCTAACCCCTTGTTTAGTAGAGCTATAACCCTACAAAGAGAACCAACCCCTAATTTTGTGAAGCACCAACTCCAAAAGGAGGCTACAACCCCCTGAGATGATCAAGCACCTAATCAACTACGTTTTAATTTCTTGATCTATGAAATATTTCTACCACAACTGATAGAGACCAATTATTCAACTCGCACTTCTTCAAACCCTCATTCAAACCCTAGGTGTTCAATCTCTCACAAACTAGCTCTTTCTTCACTTCTCAAGTCTTAAAATATTACACACGTGATTTCCATCAATATTAAACCTATCAAACACTTTATATAATATCAATTAATACTTCAAAACCTAAAACATTATCTCACCTAGGTCACACTTCTTACACACACACACACTCACTCAACTAGCTCACAAAAGCACCCAAAAATATGCTTTTATAAGCTCCTTATTTCAAATTTAAACCAAAATTTTTATTTCCTTTTCATTTACTAATAAATCATAAAAAAACATCACATATACTTTTCATACTGGATAAAAGTGACCCATATGGGTTGACATAACAAAAACCTTCTTTCATGCACCAAACATCCTCAAAACCCTTGCATTGGAATGTCAAAATCTCCTAAAACAAAAAATATTTTTATTCATGCTCTAAAATTCATCACACATGTTTAAAATAACATTTAAAAATCATACATGGTCAGAATTACCATCAAATAATTAAAAAAATCATTAAAATGGGACCACTTCTTCTTATCCTTCTCAAAACACTTGTTTCTAGCACCCTTCAGGACCCTATCTTCACCTTTAGGCCTCTAGATCACACAAAATATCTCAAATATGTAATGTGAAAAATTTATTTAAATTTAATAACCTTTAAAACAATTCTAAGAAATTTATAAGTCTTTAAACAACCACTGGTTCAAACTACATCAACGTTTTCCTTCACCAAATCATGCTGCCCAAAAATTAGTTTTTAAAAAGTAACTAGTTAACATCATTTATGATACTTTCAAGACATAAAAATAGATTAATTTGATTCAAAATTCATCCCTATTTACATTAAAGGTGATATAAATAATCACCTAGTCCATTTTATGCTCCAACCAACTCAATCTTTCAACAAAAGTAGTTCTATTCTCAATAGCCAAAAATATTAATGTCCAAAACTAATCATGAAAACATATAAAAACACATCATCATGAATAAAAATTTATATCATTTGAAATATCTCTGAATTATATTTCCAACACAACTTTAATCACCTCCTAACTCCACTTGTAGCTCCTGTTATGTCCATTTCACTAAAGACTACTTTTTACTACCTCAAAACTACCCTTTGACCAGTCAACCTTCATAGGGAACACCATGAAATTTTATGTATTATCATGACCTGAAACCTATTTTAAATAAATATAAACTCACATACTCAAAAAATGTAATTTTTATTTGGAAACTCCTTTGGATAACCTTGTCCCAAAATAAACTTCTTCAAAAAATGACCTATTTGAGTGGGGTCCACTCATCACCATGACCTATATCATAAATTTATGGAAACATGAAGGATTCCTCTACATGTTAAAATAATCATCCATGCATTAGGAAATAATTTTGGAAACTTAGGAAGAAAATATCACAAACTACTTTCAAGCTAGGGTTTTAAAATCATAAATAGTTGTTTACCTTCTTAACATTCGTTCATAAAAACTTGACAATGAAATGACCTCATTATTTTTTTAAAACATTATAAAATAAATTTATAAACATCCTGAAATCCACAAGTTCCCATGCAAAGCACACAATTCAGGGTGAGCATCAAAGTTCCAATTCGAGTTGGAAATGTACTAGATCTTGACCTTGTTTCACCAAAAACTATATATTTTACAAAATTATCATCATTCAAATACCTGATTTTTTCCCCAAATCATAATTAAACACCATAATAACATCTCAAATCATCATAATGTCATAATTACCTCTCAATATTTCCATCCATTGAGACTTACATAGCTACCCCTTAGGGTTTTGCACTATAAAAGCTATGGTCAACTAAAATATCATTGTAACTCATCATAAAAGCACTAAAATGATCCAATAATACCTGATACATCATGATACACCTTACTTCATGCATCCATGAGATTATATAGCTCAATACCTCATATTCATACCTCCTATCATCCATACCTACTCTAAATGAGCACCTAAAACATGGTCACCAACTTGTATTTGCACCCTAAAACTCTTTTGAGTACCCAATAACTCTTTAAAAATTATCTCCATCATGTTAAAATTCTTATAAATCAACCAAGAATCTCCAACCACAATGCAACGTCACCTAGGCTAGCTAGTCACTAAATGTGCTCGTTATAACAAGCCATCCTCACTCAATCAACCTGTGCAACAAAGAGCATACCTAAAAATCCATGTCATCATCACTCTGAGTATCCTTTGACCCTACAACATCATCCACACTTTCATTAATGAGGTTTTGCATCAATAGAAACACCTATACGAGTGAGCAAGCCAACAATCTCCCCCTTTGTCATTGATGGAAAACAACATGAACTTCTCTCCCTTTTTACATTAATTAAAAATAACATTTATACCTGAATAATATTCTCATTTATAAATTTCATAGTATTACTTTTTTTTGGTTAGAAACATCGACCAAAGGTCTCAAAAAACTTGAAATTCCACTCAAAATCTGATTTTTAGCCTCTTTTCAAGCATGTACACACATTACTCCTTGTAAAAGAATATACATCAACTAATATTTCTAAATAACATGAAGAAATCATCATATTTCATTTGTTTGAGCTAAAAACATCATCATTCACCTTATATCTATGTAAAAACTAGTCATTTTTACCTCAAGCCCTATTTTTGCCTTCATGAAATCATTGTAAGTAACTTTCACTCATGGGATATAAACTCCATGATCATGCAAAAAATGTCATATATTAGCTACAATAACCACCTTATCTTGATTTATAGGCTAACTTTTTGTTTCTAGGGACAATATTTGATTTAGGCTCATGCATCTAACCCTTGATAAACCTTGAGTACTTGGATCCCTAAAAATACACTTCGGTGGTTTTGAGACAAAATTTTGACATGTCCCAAACATCATTCACACCTATGACTCATCATTCCATCACTCCCCCTGAGATAATACCATCAAAATTTACTAGTAGAAATAAGAATCAAGCTTCTTACCTTGCTAACTTGGCTTAAGATCACTTAAAACACTTAAGTGTAGTCCTAAACCACATTACTTAGTTGATGACAAATTATTTGGATGAAATAATGCATTCATGACTCATACCTTGCTTGTTCTTAGAGAGTAATATTTATAACCTACCTTAAATTCCTTGAGAACATCTATATCACCTTTTAATATCACTCTCACATGCTCCCCACTTTATACACTAATTTTAGTTATACACCATTTCTTGCACATGTAGAGACATACTTTAACAATATAGTACATGTATAACCAACAAATCAACATATTACCTCTATGACTAGCTATAATTTTTTCAAGATACATATCATTCTAGCACATGAAACACTAAGAGAATCTTCAATAAATAACTTTATGAGGCCATATAACACTACACCAGTCTAACTTAGGGTATTGATCCATTGATTTGGCTCAATATTGACTAAAAATTCCATGATACACACTTCCATTACCTTGTTTACCCTTATGAAGCAATGAATACATTGAATTTCTTCAAACAAACCATCATAAAACATAAAACTACACCTACAGCTCATTAGGATGCACTTATTGGAGCAAGAATAGACATTTTCACTCATAACACAATCCACTAGTCACACACTTGTATTTAAGAATAATATATGCTTCTAGACTTTGTAACCCACCATAAATTCATCTAATCAAACCAAGGACGAGCTTGAAAAAACCATTCATCTAAGATGGTAATTTTCACCATTGTATAGAATAACATTCAAGCATTAGACTCAAAATGCATGAATATCAAACAACCTTTTCATAGTTCTAACAATAATATACCGTAATAAATTATTCTTATAAATATCACAAGAACAATTATCGGATAAATATACTAGTTAAAAATAGACTCATCACACACAATCATATGTGAGAAAACTACCATACTCTACCTTTCTCACAAGCCTTGCACTTGAATGAGACCATCTTTTACATGGAACAAAAAAAGAGTAAAATCCAATCTTATGAAGTTTGAGATCAAATTCCTTACATTATCAGGGCTTATAATACCTTTCTTTATGCATATATCAACTCCTTTAAGTTCTAACATATTATTTTTTTTTATCAAAAAATAAATCTTTCATATTTGTATATGTATAGTATTGACATATAACCTTCATTATTCATCCGTCAACATTTTCATGAAGAATTTTTACCTACGTTTGTAGAGGTTTTCATATTTGACAAAATAAATCATGTGAACCATATCATCATGCACAATCATTGAAAATACTTTAGAACCCAAAGTGTTACCTATAGTCCTATGCTAGTGTATACCTACACAATTACAGATCTTAAGGATATAAGAGAGTATAGAGGTAAACCATCACCCATTTTGATTTTATATCATCAACTTTCACTCTTCAAAGGTTTCATAACCTTATACATGTCATACTAACTATGAGAATCACTAAAAATCATTGTACCTTCTTCTCATCACAAGATGCATACACTTAGTCTACTAGACATTTCATGAACACTTTAAGAAACAAACATGTCTTTTTATATACAATAATTCATGAGGATATATCACCTGATATAGATACCAATTTAAGAATATAATCACTTCCAAAATCCTTGAAGACTCACTCTAAAAGAAACATCCCTATAGTTTTCAAAATACATCTTCTCAATTAGGTATTTTTAGCACTCTAACAGTCACTTGAACACTATCATGGATTCCCAAGAATTTAGACATTGTTAGGGATTTAAACAACATGAATTATAAACACCACATTTTCTATATGATTTTCACAAAAATTGTCCTTATGCTTCACAAATTAGACCTTCAAACATCAAACATAACTCACATTCCTTGTATACCACTCATTTTTATTACGGACTAATAAAACCTAGTTAGAGCATAAAAACCTCAATAATCCCCATATTCATTTTCCAAGAACTCTAACTTGGTATAGATCACCTACATTTGCACCTTTAGACCATATGACATAGTGAATGAACACACCATACAAGTAAATCACTCATATTACATTCCCTTAAGTCATCATATATGATAGAGACAACCAATAAGTAACCAAGTTGACTCAACACACACCATGGTGACTTTTGAGATCCCTTCAAAACTTCACACACATTATAGACACATTGATGAACCTGAATCATGCAATTATATCTTATGATAGACTTAGAGCACCCACTTGTGACTAAGATCAAACACCATTAGATGACTTATTCTTCTTCCATCAAATATCACAATTGACTCACAAATCATTTTATAACTATGATATTTGAACATAATGAAGACACATACCTCTTATATGGTGAACAAGGCATCTTACTAGTACATAACAATCAAAAAATTCCTTGAGTAGATGTTTCTCAGTTCTTTCTCCCTATCACACTTTGCTAGACCAATCAATATTTGTCAAGGGCTGAGATTACTCTCACTTGTCTCTTAAATACTAAAATGTGGGCTTTAGAAGAGGTTTTGTTATTATATCAACCACTTCATCCTTTTTAGACACATGTTCCAATTTTATATCCCTTTCTTACAAGATCTCTTAGGGAGTGATACTTAGTAGGAATGTGTTTTGTCTTAGAGTGTAAAACTAGAATATTTGATGCACCAATTGCACTAGTGCTATCACTAGAATATATGTATGTACATCAAACTTAATCTTGTAGTCCTACAAAGTCTACCTCATCCATATAACCCAAGAAAAAAAATGAGCAGCAAATAACATATTCAGCCTCACAAGTTGAGAGTGTCACAAGTGATTATTTCTTGCTTGACCTAGAAATAAGACATTCACTAAAAAGAATGCACCATAACTAGTAATTTTTCTATCATCCATACTTCCTACCCAATCAACATCGAATAGGATCTCAATTCAAATTTTTCACTTCTTGGATACCAAAACCCAAACTCAGTAGTACCTTTAATATATCTAAATATTATTTTCATTTCTTGAAGATGTGACTCTCTAGGATCCTCTTAAAACATCCCAACTAGCCCAAAAATTGCATAATATTAGGTCTTGAGGCATTGGCATAGAGAAGGCATCCAATCATATATCTCTAATCATATTGATTCATGATTAATTCACTTTAGGAGAATCATCTTCCTTATAAAGATTACACTTGTAACCATAGGAGTACCAATAGGTTTGCAATCATCCATTTGAATTTTCTTAAGCATTTCCTTGATGTACTTGGATTGAGAGATGAATATACCTTTATCTTATTGACTTACTTGAAGTCCAAGGAAGAAGGAAAGCTCACCTAGCATAGACATCTCAAATTATTTCTTCATAGCTTCAGAAAAATCATGAGTCATTTGATCATTACCTCCACCAAAAATAATATCATCCACATAGACCACAACAATCAGCAGGTGATCTCCTTCACTCTTGATGTATAATTTTTTATCAACAACTCCCTTCTTGAAACCTTTCTCAATCAAGTACTTGTCAAGCCTTTCATACCAAGCTCTAGGGGCTTGTTTTAGACCATAGAGTGCCTTGTTTTGTTTCACACAAAATATTCTTTATCAGTTAAGGAAAAACCATCAAGATTCTCCATATATACTTCCTCATTAAGATATTCATTCAATAAATCAGACTTTACATCCATATTATGGATCTTAAAACCTTTGAACCATGCATATGCTAAGAATAATCTAATTACTTACATTATAACTACTGAATAAAAATTCTCATCAAAATCAATTCCCTCAACTTGAGCATAACCCTTACAAACCAATATTTCTTTATTTCTTATGACTTCTCCATTTTCATTTAGTTTGTTCCTAAACACCCACTTAGATCCAATCACATTCTTATCTTTTGGTCTAGGTACTAGTTCCCAAGTCTTATTCTTTTCAATCTGATCTAGCTCTTCATTCATATCCTTAACCCAAAATTCATATTTTATAGCTTCTACTACATTTTTAGGTTCAATTTTTGAAATAAAAGTTGAGTTCTCTTGATTTTTGAAGACTTACCAATTTCCTTCTTGTAGTAACTCCAACATCTTTCTTTCCCAAAATCTGATTTTCAGGATGATCTCTCCTAATTTTCCTTGATGGAGCCTTGGTGTCTTGCCTTTCTTCCTCATCATATTCTTATTTTTTCTCTTGAACAACATCATCTTCTTCTTCTTTAGAATCATCCTCATGTGGTGCTTCTCTTGACTTATAAAAAGATCTCATAGGATAAGATTCATCAAATTTCACACTTGCACTTTCAACTATGGTTTTCAACCTCTTGTTATAGAAAATATAGGTTGTACTTCTTGAGGAATAACCCAAAAATATACCTTCATCAGATCTGGAATCAAACTTACCAAGATTTTCTTCAGTCCTCTTGATGAAGCATCTACATCCAAAGACTCTAAAATGCTCCACATTGGTTGGTCTTCCTTTCCATAGCTCATAAGGAGTCTTGTCACTGTTCACTCTTAGTTGACATCTATTAAGAATGTAGAAAGTAGTAAAAATTTATTCTTTCCAATAGCTATATGGTAATTTAGATTCATTCAAGATGGTCCTTTCCATCTCTTGAAAAATCATATTATTTCTTTCAACCACCCCATTCTGTTGGGGAGTTCTAGATGCTGAAAAATTGCCTCTTAATGTCATGAAATCTAAAAAACTCATCAAATGAATCAGACCAAAACTCACCTCCATTATCAGATCTAATAAATTTTATTTTTCCATTATTCTCATTTTCAATAAGAGATTTAAAATACTTGAAAACATCAAAGGTATATGATGTGTTTCTAAAGCAAGCTACCCAAGTATCTAGTGAAATCATCAATAAGAAACAGAAATAATAATCACTTGAAGTGCTTTCAGTTATCATAGGCCCAAAAATATCATTATGAATCATCTTAAGAGGACTAGTTGTGGAATCATGCTCTTTGGTCTTTAACATTCTTCTAATTTTCTTTCTATATAAGCATGCTTTGCACAAAGTATATTCTGGTTTTCTAAGCTTAGGATATTTTTCACACAATTCTTAGAGTTGATATTAACAATATTATCAAAGTTTAAATGACCTAATCTTCTATGACATAGCCCACAATAATTCATCTTACTCATTAGAAACTTCTCTTTGTTGACTTCCTTAAGAATGAACATGTTACTATCTATTATCTTTGATTTTGTAACAACTTTACATGTTTCTCCTTTCTTAATTTTGTAGACCTTTACATAAAAGGTTAGAACATACCCTTGTTTGCACATTTTACTTACACTAAGTAGATTGTGTTTCAATCCTTCAACATACAAAAAATCTTTGGTGATGGATTTTCCATTTTCCAAGCTCAAATAACCTCTTCCAAAAATTCTTATGCCAGAATTATCTCCAAACTTGAAAATTCTTGAAGCATTTTCCTTTAGTGTAATAAAATTATTCTTATCACCTATCATATGAGTTGAGCATCCACTATCAATATACCAAATCATATTTTCATCTTGACTATGAAAAGAAATTTGAGCAATACCACATACTTCATCATGATTCAAAGTGGATGAGATATATGAACAAACACCATAAATTTCATTCCATATATCAAACCCTAAGGGTTTCAAATAAGCTCTCATGGTAATCAATGGAAACATACCATCTTTCCCTTGACAATACTCCATGATTGTGCTTCAGAAAATATCCTTTCAAGTGATTAGAATTATCCAAAAGGACCTTCTCTAATACCAATTGTTGGAAGAAAATGGAATAAGGGGGTGAATTATTCCTTACAATATTTCAAATCAGATTTCATATTGCTTTTTCAAAAAATAATACCATTCATTAATGTGTGTATACATTCACATATCACATATACAAGAAACCATGAGCAAGATAATTAACATAATACATAATATATAAGTGGGAAACCCTCAATGGGAAATAAAACCCATTGAAACACAATATTTATATTTATATGTTTAAAGTTTAGTGAGATACCAACCTCTAGTTTAGTAGAGAACCAACCCTAGAAGGAGCACCAACCCCTAATTTTGTGAAGCACCAACTCCAAAATGAGGCTACAACCCCCAAGATGATCAAACACCCACTCAACCAAATTATGGTGTGCTGATATTTTAAATATTTTTCCACAACTGATAGAGACAAATTATTCATCTTACACTTCTTTAAACCCTCATCCAAACCCTAAGTGTTCAATATCTCACAAACTAGCTCTTTCTTCACTTCTCAAGTCTTCAAACTCTTGCACACATTCTTACCATCCATCTTCAACCTTTCACACATTTTATTGGATCTCAATTCATTCTTCAACACCTGCAAAACTATCTCACCTAGGTTGCACTTCTTGCACACACCACACACTCACTCAACTAGTTCACAAAAGCACCCAAACTATGCTTTTATAATCTCCTTCTTATTTAAAATTCAAAACAAAACATTTTCCCTCCTTTTTCATGACCAATACATCATAAAACAAATCCCATATACTTTTAATAACAGCTACAAGTGACCTATATGGGTCGGCCTAGAAAAACCCTTCTTCTATGCACCAAAAATCATCAAAACCCATGCATTGGAATGCCAAAAATATCCTAACACCAAAAATATTTTTATTCATAATTTAAAATTCATAAAAAAATGTTTAAAATAAAATTTAAACATCATACATGGTCACAATTTTCATCAACCAATCAAAACATTTCATTAAATGGGACCACTGCTTCTTATCCTTCTCAAAACACATGTTTCCAGCACCCTTCAGGACCCTGTCTTCACTTTTAGGCCTCAATATCACACCAAATAATCTCAACTATAGAATATTACCACTATATTTAAATTACATAACCTTTATAACACTTCTAAGAAAGTGATATGTCTTGAAACAACCACTTGTTCAAACTACAACTTTTTCCTTCACTAAATCATGTTAGCCAATAAATGTTTTTCAAAAAGTAACTAGTTAACACCCTTCTTGACACTTTAAATACCTATAAATGGATTCATTGGATGAAAAATAAATCCCTCTTCACATTACAGGTGATAGAAATCATCACCCAATCCATCTCATGCTCCAACCAACTCAATCTTTCAAGAAAATCAATTTTGTCTTGGATATCCAAAAATATTCTTATCCACAAACTGACCTAGAAACCATATCAAAACACATCATCATTAATCACACATTATATAAATTGAAATATATCTTAAATATATTTCCAACACAACTTGAATCACCTCCTAAATCCTCATGTAGCTCTTGTTACTACCTCAAAACTGCCCTTTGACTAGTCAACCTTCATAGGGCACACTTTGCCTTTTTATGCATTATCATGACCTGAAACCTCTTTGTAAATCAATATCAACTCACATACTCAAAAAAATGTCAATTTATTTGGAAACTCCTTTGGACAACCTTTTCCTAAAACAAACATCTTAAGAAAATGACTTGTGTGAGTGGGGTCCACTCATCACTATGACCTCTACCATACCTTTCTAGAAATTTGGAGGAGTAATATACATATTCCAATAATCATACTTTCACTAAAAAGCAATTCGACAACTTAGGAAGCAAATCTCACAAACCACTTTTAGGATAGGGTTTCAAAATCATAAATAGTTGTTTACCTTCTTAACATTCATTCATAAAAACCTGATAATGAAATGACCTTATTAATTTTGTGAAATCTTATAAACTCAATTTATAAACATCCCTGAAATCCGCAATGTCCCATGTAAAGCACACAATTCAGGGTGAACATCAAAAGTTCTAATTTGAGATGGAAATGCACTATTTCTTGACCTTATTTCATAAAAAATAAAATATATTACAAAATTCTCATCTTGGAAACTTGAAATTTTCCCACATCCCAAGGACACACCCTAGTGACATCTCCAATCATCATAATTTCATAATTACCTCTTAATATTTCTAGTCACTAATACTTCCATAACTACCCCTTAGGGTTTTACACTTTGTAGAAGCTAGGTCAACTAAAAAAACATTGTAAGTCATCATGAAAGAAGTCAAGATGATCTAATCATACCTGATACATAATGATACACATTCCTTCATGCGTACAAGATATTATATAGCTCCATACCGCTCTAAATGAACACCTAAAATATGGTCACCAACCTTTATCTACATGTTGAAACTCATTTGAGTGCCCAAGAACTCTCCAAAAATTCTGTCAATAATGTTAACATTCTTCTCAAGTAACCAATAATCTCCAACCACCATGCAAGATCACCTAGTCTAGGTAGGTCAGCTAAATGGGGCTTGTAAGAACAAGCCATCTTCACTAAATCAACCTATGTTACCAAGAGAATAATTGAAACTCTAAGTCATCATCACTATGAGAATCATCTGACCCTAAAGCATCATCCACTTTTTTATTAATTAGGTTTTACATCAATGAAAAAAACCTATGCGAGAAAGCATGCCAATAGTTAGAACTCGCAAGGAGTGAGTTATCATTTTACCTAATTGTTTAGGAATCAACCTCATAGTGTTGTGTACATGCTAGAAATAACTCATTACTCTAAAAAAATAGGTGAAAACCTTCTCTAAATAATCCAATCAATAAAATATTATCCTCCACCGGTTCACGAGGTCCACCAAACATTATTTTTTTCAAGTCTTCTTGGTCCATGTGGGTGAAATCATTATTTCCCACACCATGGTATTTAGTGATCGGGGTGGAGATTTGGTCTAGACCTGAATAAATGAACTTCAAGATGTTAAAAGAAGTGAGATAAGTGGAATGTGAGTTAGCACAAGTTATTTGAGCATAATTACAAGGCTTTCTATTTTTAACAGTGTCATATCTAGGACAATAATTTTTAGTTACTTTTTCACAAATTTCACCTTCTAATAGTTTTTGCTTGTTTGAATTATCATAGGTGTTGATAATTGTTTTTTTGGAAACTTACACTATTTGTAAATGAAAAATCAGTAAAGTATTAATATTTTTAGATGGAGGTCTTCTGGATGTTAGATTATAATGAAATTGGTCTCAAAAGTCATGTTTTACTATAGGACCTTCTACTCCAATTTTCAAGGTTTTTCATTTTCCAGGACTCTTTAAATCAAAAGGAAACTTACGGTCTAAAATTTCATATGGATGTAAATTATACATATCATCAATTGAATTGCTCTTACAATTATCTTTAAATCATTTTTGGAAGGATTGTTGTGGTAAAGTTTAATTGAAATCGAATACATGGTAAGAGAGTTATGAGAATTTTTCAGTTTTGGAGCGTGGATGTCAAATAAAATTTTAGAAAAATTTCTAGAAAAAAATGAAGGTTTAGGAGGGAAATACTATAGCACTTTTAATGATTCAAAATGACTAAGTGTTGTAATAAGATTAATTAGGTTATTTTTCTTACAAAATTTAAGTCACCCATTTAACCTAATAGCTTAACCAGGGGTTATGATATGGTTGAAATGGAGTTCATCGATGAAATAGATGCAAGGGGGACATAAGTGACACATAAGTTCACTTTACAAAATATGGTGACAAGTGATGGCATCGGGTTTCTTAAGTATGAGATTCATGGAGCTAAAATGAGCACTAGGAGCTAAATTTTGGTTTTTAATGTGATCGGGGTTGAATGGTTGGATGGTGATGAGACTAAAATATGTCTCATTAATGTACAATAAATTCTCTCTTTTACTTCCCTTTTAATCAAGTCATGCGCATTGCATAACTTTTGTTTGATCTAAATATAAGTTAGGATGTAACTGTCCATATTTTGTTGATTTAGTTCAAATGTCTAAAACTCTATAATTCCTAACAAATTTCATGGAAATTCAATTTTTTGAGATAAATAGGTCATATTTGGTTAGATAAGTGAAGTATAAAGAAACTAGAACCTTTTTGAGGAAGATATCCAAAATGCGACTTAGATTCGAACTCTATTACTTAGCTCGGAACTCAATCACTTAGTTCAAACCGTATCACTTAGCTCTAGAACTATATCACTTAGCTCCGAAACTTTATCACTTAGCTCCAAAACTTCATCACTTAGCTCTGGAAGGTTTCCCTTTAGTTCCGGAACTTCTCCAAAGTTCTGGAATCAATGGGAATCTCCTTATTCTATCAAAATTCAGTTATGGAGAAAAGAAGGGGCCTTCCAATCAGAAATAAACCAACAATTTTCTGGTTCTTCACACTCCAAAAATACATATGTAAGACCAACATTTTTATGTCCAACTTGTTTTCTAAATTTCATATCTACTTTGGGCACTATTCAATTCCACTAGAATCTGTAGACAGCTTTTGAACACTCATATTTGTAAATGCATCTTTAGATGGGAATATATATATATATATATATATATATATATATATATATATATATATATATATATATATATATATATATATATATATACACACACACATATATACACATGGATCGACGATTGACAGTTAAGTTTTGTAAGACAAAAAAATTCAATAATAAGATATCCAATTTATTTTGAGAGAAGCATATTGTGTTAACTCCTGATTCAAGGTGGAGCAAGGGCCCACTCTAAGAAAAAGGATCTTTTGTTCTATTGGTATTTATATTTTCAAGGAATTTGTATAAACTTGTTGTTTAGCAATTTTGTAAGTACTTTTGATTCTTCAATTAAATTTTTTTGCATAAGTTATCTATCATGCTGCAGTGTGTTCTAGTATATGTTCTTATTTCTTAAAAAAAAAACAATATCTTCAAAGTGTGTTTATTTCCAGCAGTATGTTTAATTCTGCAAGATTTTTCATTTCTGCAATGTGTTTTTATTTTAGCAAGTTTCTTATCGCTAGCTTTAATAAGGATTTGGCCAGAAATCTTAAGACACTTTGAAACCCCGAAAAATAAAAAATAAAAATATCTATAATGAAGAATCTACAAGTAACTCTTCCGCGTACTGACCTCTCGAGGTCGTGCCGAGACAGCCCGGTGGGGGTAGAATACGCAGACAAACTAGTTAGGCAGTCTAATGTCTTCGACACGCACTAGTGGAATTTGTGAATCTAAGGCAGAGAAGGCCCTTCTAACTTGGATCGTGTGATAGATCGATCGCCAGATGATGACTGCTCAAGGCTCCAATCAATATCGAGCTCTGGCGTGATTCGATCTATGGGTTGCGGAATACGTGGAAAATGACCCGGGATAGTTTCGTATATTTCTCCTGGATAGGGTCATATGGTGGATGGTAAAGTAGTCACTCTATGGATGGTTCTCTGGCCTAGTCCAGAATTCTCTAGCTTTGTTAGCTGTTGTGTCCAGCAAGGATAATTGTTGGATAATGATAGGTGGAAGTGGAGTGGACTGAAATACTAGTGTGCGTAGGCTAGTGTCTATATTTGATTGACCTGTGGACTCGTTGGGCTGTGGGATCTGTGAATCACAACCATAGATTCTTGGTTGTTGTGGTCCTGTTATGGTCATACGCGAGATCAAGTTCTAATCCCTAGTATCCAGTAATCGTATGCTTTCTCAGCTTCTATATTTAGAACCAACAGTTGTGCAATCTTCTCAGAATATCTCACAGGCGTTCTCACAACCTGGATTCTTAAGCTGGTATCTATATCTACGAGGGTGTCTCCAGTGTCTGGTGGAACTAAAGGATCGCACCCGAATGTTTGTTCTCTTTCGGGCCCTTCTACAGTCATGTGGATGCTTTCTAGGGTAATCTGTAGTTTGGCTGACTTGACCAAAACGCATGTGCTTGGTCGTCTTCTATGTTTAATCCTCTTAACTGAGAACTGATCAGTTGTAAATCTGTGGTTGTTCGGAATACTTGTATCCTGAGATTTTGGTCTATGTCAACTATTGCTGTGACTAGGTTTGGTTGAGGCACGATTGGCTCAAATATATATTCCCTGGGCTCTTGAGGTCCCGTAATTGTCATACGAAACAAAATGTAAATCTAACTGCAACGAAACAAATTCTAACTATGTGAAATAAATCTAACATATGTAACTTTTATTCTTTCTAAGAAATCTCTTAACAATTTTAAGGAAAGCAAACTATTTTAAGCGTATCTAGAAATAATAACTAAACAATAATTAAAACAGACAAGATAACCGAGTGTAGTTATTTGCCTGTGCGATTTGGTAGAATTATTCTAAATAAGTAAAATAGCTCATCTAATCTATCTGCAAGATTCTCGATCCTACCTCAGAAGTGAGGAGTGAATCATAGTTTCTCAGAAACTATCAATCCCCACAGCTTCCCTGGCAATATCGAGAATAGAATTTACTGAAATAAAGCAATTAACTACTCTATTTGATATGATTCTGACTAGAAATTTGAAATTTAAAACTTGGATTCCAGAGCAGTGGTGAATCCGATGGTGTGTGTGATCTCGTCCCCTCAGTATGATCTCCTCGTTCTTTCGTGTTCACGTGGATCCAGAAAAGCGTGTAATGCTAGCACCGATAGGAGTAGATTTTAGGACAAGGACAGCTCAGAATGCAGACCGAGAATGCGAGTAGGAGAGGGATAGCGCAAGAGTACAGAGCTTGGCTTATGCGATTCCTAGCGGGATTTTACTGCGAGTCATGCAACATGAAGCGACTAGAACCTGTGACTATCCTATACGAAGAGCAAAACCTGCAACTTTAATGGCTTCCTAAGCTATCCTGTTCCAATGGTTTGGATAAAACAACAACACTGTTTGCACAAGTTGGATATGTGGCTTACCAACAGCTGAATAAAGCTAACCAGGCAAATAATGAATTGAACTAAGAACTCTAAGACATGGTGAAAGCAAATCTACAGCAAAAGAAATTCAGAGGCAAGTTTCTAACTGGATTTGGATGAGATAACAACACTGCATGCACAAGATGGGTCTGTGGCTTACCAACAGCTGAGCAATTTAACAAAAGATGCAAGTGAATTCAAGCTATGGCTTCTAAACAAGCTAACTAACTAAAACACTAAAATGAGGGAATGAGAGCAAAGATCAAACTTCAAAATCCAGCCAAGCTTCAGACCAAAACTCCAGACCATTTGCATGTGCACAAACCATGCATTTATAGGAATTCAATCACCCAAGAACCAAAACCAAATTGAACTCCTAAACAATAAACAAAGGAAAAACACTATTCCAGGGGACCAAAAACATAAATGCATGCTCAAGTCGGCAAGGAAAAGCTGGTGAATCATGATATTTCATGTGAGTCGCGTCAAAAACGTTCTGGAAAATGCGCACAGGACCGCCGCTCTAGGGGTGGCGGGGGCCATTCGACCGGGCGGTCCGCACCGCCAGCGGGCGGCGGTTTCATCACTGAAGGTCAAGAGGCCAAGGAAAGAGGGAAAAAGGGGAAAACAAAGGGCACGGGGGCTAAGCGGGGCATGCGGGATGTTAACGCATACTCCGAGGGATTTTTCGGATCCCGAACACCTTGCGAGGAGACCTGTATCATCATCGGGGCACTTGTTACACTGTTCTGGCAGTACAGTACCTTACAATTTTGGGTACGTACATATTGCCCCCTCGGAGAAGCGTTTTAGCCATGAAGAGGCATAAAATGGTGGGTCCGAGTATGGCAGTCCCGAAATGGGGAGTTAGAAGCTATACCTTACTCGTCCGTGTGTTGAAATGACGCCATCCAAAATTCCCGCTCCTGTAAAATGAAAAGAGAGCTCAAGCGCAGATAGATGCAATAACTTGGAAGATAAACGCTAAAATAATAGGGAATAAGAACGTACCATTCGTGCGGGGGTAGGAACTTACCTCCATCGCTCCAAACCTGTGAAAAAGTCATTTTAAAATGAAATAGAATGATATATATATGAAAGTGGGCCCATTTTCCTATTCATTTGCTCAAGTTCGATTTGATTGATTTTGAGCTCTGGGACCCACGGTGACGGTTTCTCACGCGAGTAGAGTCAAAACGTTCGCAGCAAGATCGTGACCATGCCTCCACGTGCGGAACACCGCCCTCAGCGATCACAGGTTGGTTTTCTTCAATTTTGTGTTTTTCCCCCTTTAAAATTGAAATATTAAATTCGTCATGATGGGGGGGTTATTTTTGAAAATGTTAGGTTCAAAAGGTCCACCTAGGGGGGGCGCCTACTGGGTAGGCTCCATTTTTAGTTTAAATGGTCTACTTTTTGCTCATTTTGGGCTTTTTGGGGTTAACAACCCGCGCGGGTTTTCGACCGCGACCGCCGCCCTGGCCAGGGCGGCGGTTACATGACCGCCGCCCTGTTCAGGGCGGCGGTTACACGACCACCGCCCTTAAGGCGGCGGTTACAAAACCGCCTCCCTGCTCAGGGTGGCGGTTCTGACCAGAATGCAAAAGAACTTGATTTTTGAGATTGCACTTGTATTTTCTTGTACTTCTATGTGTTTTTATGACTTTCTTGGTATTATTCAGACACTAACCTTGCTCTGTTTTGTGTGTTTTGGTTGTATGCAGGTGAGAGCAGAGTATATTAGATGGAGCCGAGAGAGAGAGTGTGATTGGCTCTCCGGGGTATTGGATGCCCTTTCTCAGGATGAGGAGGATACATTACAGAGGGCCGGCATATTGCGTATATCGCGCGTGCCCCATGTCACACCATCCAGTCACATACTTTGTGACTTATTTTCATATTGGGACGCAGATCGGAACACTTTCCGGTTGCCAGGGGTCCGTGGTGAGTGGACCATCACTTTGGAGGATGTCTACCATATCCTGGGGGTCCCGATCATCGGGAGGAGACTCACACTGGAGACGGCAGGGTCTCGAGCACAGATTGCACAGTGGGCAGGCTACATGGGGATGCAGCCATCTCCACGGGGTCGAAGAAGGGAGTGAGAGTTCGATCCATTCCTTCTTTGCCCATCCCCGTATTTCGACAGGCTATCATGGGGATCCTTGCCTCGAGGCTGATCGGGGACAAGGGAGGGGATACTTTACTATACTGCTGGGCCCCCATCATTGCACAGATAGAGGGGCATGGCCGGATATACGCCAGGGCGCAGATATTCTGGGGACCACCTACCATGACTTATACAGGGTGGTCCGTTTGCAGGGACAGTCATTGAGCCACCCGACTCTAGTCATGAGTTGGGTGTATGAGCATTTTATTCCTTATGGCAGAGGGGTAGAGGTGGCAGACCCAGGGGCTGTGAGGGCAGCTAGATGGTCAGATATGTCGGTGCTTAGAGCACCTCACCAGCCAGTTGCCTCCCTTACCACAGCAGATATGGAGGTGATGCCGCATGCGGCTTATGGCCGGCATATATGGGGCGAGGAGACCCTTACATTGATCTCCTGCTCCACCACAGGGCAGCTTATCGACCGCGTGGGATGGGTGGAGGTACACCCTTTTGGTAGAGTTCCTCAGTAGTTCGGCCTTCCATATGCGGGCATGCTTCCCCCAGTGGCACCAGTTTATAGATCAGTCCGCGAGGCTAGAGGGGGGCCTAGAGGCCGTGGTTGGACAGCGATCACTCCTGGCACTCCTATTGCAGCCAGGAGGGTAGTTCGGCTAGAGGGAGAGCCGGTGCCCTCGGGCACCTTTGCTTTAGATTGCTGCGGGTCCTACTCATAGCAGTGATGACCTTATAGACATTGACTCTGATTCTGAGGAGCTTACAGAGGGAGGATCGGAGGAGCAGACGGATGATAGCGATCCTGAGTGGCATGACACTCAGGATATTTTGCAGGCAGAGAGGGCCGAGCAGAGTGCAGAGAGAGAGACTCTAGCTTCAGAGGAGCCACTCTCCCAGGGCCATGGTGGAGAGGATGAGTCAGTTGTGGGGCGACATGTTGCCCCTGCCACAGGAGCAGCCCCTCAGTCGGCAGCGGCATCCGCGGCGGGTGCTGGCCCCAGCGATCCATCTTGGAGGCCCGGTGATCCGAGTAAGTTATCCTCTCATCTTTTCAATGTTTGTTTAATTTAGGATTTGTTTTAATTGCTATCTCTCCTTGTGTTTTGCTCTTGTATCTTTTAGTCTCTTGCTTGGTTTCTAATTCATTTTTCTCCTTTGTTTGCAGAGACTGTCGATGAGTGGCGGGATCTAATCCGCAGGGTATGCACTGATTCCCTGATGATCCCTATGGATAGGACCCGTGCGGAGCTATCTGTAGATGCCGGGAGCCCTCGGCGGCGGGCATATACCGACGCTTCTTCGCTCCCATTTGGCACGTGGCCAGGATGGTGTCGACTCTCCGTACAGAGTTGGCGAGGCTATAGGACAGCCGAGCATCTTATGAGGAGCCATTCTCGTGGCGAGACCATGGCTGCTCCTCGAGACCCTGAGCCCTCCGTGCATTCAGAGCGCCGGCGTAGCCGGAGTCCTAGGTGAGGGCGCGCACCCTCGGAGGGGTCGCGTAGGGGTTGAGAGGTGACTTGGCCCTGTGTATTTTGTACTATAGATTCTTTTGTATATCACGGGCTCTTTGAGCGTTTTGACCATGCCTAGAGCATGATGGCATTGTATATAAACATTGATTATTTATATATATGCATTCGTTTTTGGATCAAAACTTGTCACTTATGTTTTCCTTTCTATTTCCAACTGCTTTGTGTATACTACGATGTATGTTTTATATGCTTTTTTAGAATGTATGCAATGGTGAACAAATGACGCAAATGTTTGCTTTCTTTTTGTGTTTCATGATGCTGATACGTGATACTATGGATATATTGTGATCTTGAATCTTAGCTTCTGTGAGCAATTTGGATACCTCATGTTTGTTTTGGCAGAGTGATGAGAATAACCAATATGATGAACAGATTAACTTGCCCCACTCCTAACTCCACGAACTAGTAAGATGCGAGGGCTCATCACCAAGAGCCAAGAAGGCACGCAAGTTATGAAATATGGTGAAATGATAGTGATGAAAGATAGACGAAGCTTTGGTGGAACCAAATTGAAAACTACAAGCTTACTCTACCTGAATGACTTCATAGTTTTGGGTGCAACTTGCTTTGCGGTTTATCTAGACTTAGACCCGTAGATGGCCACATAGTAGACAAAATCTGGATTTTTAGGATTTTAACTCTCTTGGAATTTTGAACATCTGATTCATTCATTTTTGACTCAAAGTTTGAATAGTTTGTTTATGACCTTTTAACATTTGCATTGTCTAGAGGACCCCCTACACTTTGCCCCATGCTACCAGTAAGAAGCATGGGTTTATCACCGTGGGCAAGGCATAGGCGAGTAAGGGCATTTCCATCCTTTCCCAACCCTACGTCACTAGTAAGAGACGCAAGCTCATCACCGAAGGTTAGTGGGGCAAGGAAATGTGTAAAAATAAAATTTTCTGTTTAATCACTTTTTGACTTGTCTTTTTGAGTAAAATGTCAGTATATGCTTATTTCCAAAGAGATGTGTATATGGGATAGATGTGACACCATGAAGCTTCTAGAACAGACCATAGGCAAGACACCTATCCTAAGAAGAAATCAAAGCGAGAACAAACTTGCAGATCTTGGTATGGTTACCGTTAGGACTTCGTCATGTTTGATTTTATTTGATAAAAGATTCTGAGATATTTGATGATATCGTGAAAATGAAGAGATATGATTAAAATTTTTATGCCAACAACATCATGAGTTTGTAATGAATTACTTTGAGAATAGATTCCTTGATCACAATTTGTGTAAGAACAAGTGGACAAAATGATCTAAATCTATATGAAGATGCAATGTAGATAATTATACAAGCAGTGCTAGCTGCTTATGCGTAGAAATGTTTGAGGTGCAGGGAATTGACTGTTTCACCAAATTCCTCACCTTCTAGCGTGCATAAGAGGTATGCACCATTTTCGTAGTCTTTTGTGACTCGGTATGGGCCCAACCATTTGGGCCGGAATTTCCTTCCTTCGCCGGTCTTCTTGTCGATCCGGCTGTCTAGTCTTAGAACTAGATCACCTTCGTATATATCGCGTTCATAAACCTTCTTGTTATATTGCCGGCACATTCGGTCAGCATAAGCTCTATGCCGCTGCTCAGCATCTAACCTAGTTTCATCTAGGCTTTCTAATTGGGAAAGACGTGCTTCTCTGTAAGTGTCTTCATCCAGAATCCCTTGTAGTGAAATGCGGAGACTGGGTATTTCGACCTCAAGTGGGAGAACTGCTTCTGCCCCAAATACTAGCGAGAAAGGAGTTTCTCCCATTGGTGTTCTTATTGAGGTTCGGTGGGCCCACAAGGCCGGATATAACTTTAAATGCCAATCTCGTTTGTTTTCTTTCACTGTTTTAAGGAGAATGGCTTTCAGTGTTTTGTTTGTTGCTTCAGCCTGTCCGTTGGCTTGGGGATAATACAAGGAAGCCGTATGATGGCTTATCTTAAATTTATTGCATAGCTCACGAACCTCTTCATTCTTAAAAGAAGTTCCATTATCGGAGATAATGATTTGTGGGATACCGTACCTGCAAATGATTTGGTTTAAAATGAACTTAGCGATTACAGAACCAGGTACAGTAGTAAGAGGCATGGCCTCCACCCATTTGGTAAAATATTCAGTGGCCGTGATTATAAAATTATGGCCGTCTGTGGATGAGGGAGAGAATTTCCCTATTAAGTCTAGACCCCATGTAGAAAAGGGCCATGGAGTTGCGATTGGTTGTAGAGCTTGTGCCGGCATGTGGATCTCATGAGAGAACTCTTGACATTTATGACACTTGCGTACGAACTCTATTGCGTCATGTTCTAGAGTGGGCCAAAAATAGCCCATTCGATGTATTTTTCGAGCAGTGGCGTGGCCGCCGAAATGGCCTCCACATACTCCGCTGTGAGATTCATAGAGAATCTTCTTGGATTCTTCTGTGTCGACACACCTTAAGAGCATTCCATCGAACGCCTTTCGATAGAGCACCTGCTCTATAATGACGTATTTAGCTACGATTATGCGTAATCACCTTCTTTGTTGCGGTGTAACTGCATCCGGGTACGTATGGTCCATGATATAATTAATGATATCAGTGTACCAAGGGCACTCAGAGATAGCAGGTCGAGTTTCGATGTAGTATATGCATTCATCTGGAAAGTCTAAATCTACTAAATCACCTCCGTCTAGTGGGTTGTCAGCTAACCAATCCACGATGATTTGTCCTTTAACCGACTTCTGATTTACAAATGTTAATTCGAACTCTCCCATTAAGGTTATAAAACGTCCAGCCTTTTTAGACAAAGACCCTTGTGTGAGAAAAGTCCGTAAATGGTCCGTCTTTACCATGACCTTCGTTTCTTGATTCAACATGTAATGTCTTAGGCGTTTAGTAGCAAAGACTATGGCAAGGCATTCTCGTTCTGCCTGTGTATAGCGTGTTTCATAGTCGAGCAGCGTTCGGCTAATGAAATAAATCACACGTTCTCTCTTGTCATCGTCTTCTTGGGCCAACATACAGGCCAACGAGACATCGGTAGCCCATGAGTATAGGATTAACGGGCGATCTAGATTAGGTGGCATTAGCGTAGGTGGTGATAATAGAAAATGCTTAACTGCTTCAAAAGCTTCATTGCAATCTTCAGTCCAATCAATGCTATAGTCCTTCTTGAGTAAATTGTTGATTGGATGAACGGCGAAGCTTAGGTCCGGGATGAATCTCCGGATTGCACCCAGCTTTCCGAGGAATGATCTGATTCCAGATTCACTTGAAGGTGGGACCATTTCGAGGACAGCCCGAATTTTGGTTGGATCAACATCAATCCCTCGTGACGATATGATGTAACCTAGGAGCTTTCCTCCTGTTACACCAAATACGCATTTCTCTGGATTTAGCGTGACTCCGTATTCTATTAGACGTGAAAGAATGACGCGGAGTACTTCGGGATGGTCACAGCGCTTCTTGGCTTTAGCCAATAAGTCATCTACGTATGATTCCACGATTTTATGAATTAGATCGTGAAATATGTATGTCATGGCTCACTGGTACGTAGCACCGGCGTTCTTGAGACCGAATGGCATAACAACGTAGCAATAGGTTCCCCAAGGAGTTATAAACGTGGTTTTAGCTTGATCTTGCTCGGATATTCTGATTTGATTGTATCCCGAGAATCCATCCATGAGAGACAAGAGTTCAAAACCAGCTGTTGCATCAACAATAACGTCTATGGATGGTAATGGGAAGTCGTCCTTAGGACACGCTTTGTTGATATCTCGAAAATCTATGCAGATGCGTATCTTTCCATTCTTCTTGAGAATGGGAACGATATTAGATACCCATTGGGAGTAGTCAACTGGCTTGATGAATCCTACCTGAAGGAGTTTTATTACCTCCTCTTTTACCATGAGAGCTACTTTGGGCTTCATGGGTCTTGATTTTTGTTTAATTGGCTTTGCATCTGATTTAGTGACGAGGTTGTGCACCACAATGTGGGGTGCAACTCCTGTCATCTCTTTATAATTAAATGCAAACACCTTCTGATGTTCTTTGAGAATCTGAGTATGTATTTCCACTTCTTCTGGGGTTAACGAAGAACCTAGTTTCAATATTCTTGGTTCATTTTCTGTCCCGATGTTGACATTGATTGTTTCTTCGATCAAAGAGGCGTTACCCTCTTCGAACTCAGGTGGTGCTGGAGGTAAATCTAGATCATCCCCGTTTCCTATTGCGTATATGCTAGGTTCCATTTGTGAGGGAAGATCCGTTATGGGATTTCCGAAGTAGGAAGACGAATGTGGAATCAGGGATAAATCTAGCATGTGATAGGAGAGATGTAGTGCTGCATAGGCATTTAAGTAATCCAAAGTAGCCGCATCATTTCCAACATGGTCTAGGACGGTAGATTCACTTCTGCTTGAAAGAGGATTTGTCATTATTTTTACCAAGGGTTTGTTACGAATGGATACTGTGAAGTGAGTATCTTTTAACTCATTGCTTGGAGTAAAACGTGATGCTGAGGTTGCTATTGAATCGGCGAGAAGATTTTTCTCTCGGGGAATTGCCTCAATGGATATAAAGTTAAACGCCTTGCTTAAATCTAATACAACATTTTTGTAGAGTTGCAAATGTTCGGCTTTAGTTTCATATACTTCAGAAACTTGGTTTGTCACTAATTGCGAGTCTCCCAAGACTCTGATGTTATCAATACCAATTCTTTTGGCTAAGGTGAGGCCAAGAAGGAGGGCTTCATACTCAGCGCCGTTGTTTGTGCATTCAAAGTTTAACTTAAAAGAGAATGGGAGGACTTTCTCCTCGGGCGAAGTAAGAATTATACCTACCCCCGCTCCATAACGACATTTAGCTCCATCGAAATGGAGAGTCCAATACTTAGCCGGGAGTATAGATGTTGGGGTATTTTCTGTGTTTGCACACTCTACTTCCACCATACAGAGATCCTCTGCTGGAAGAGAGCCAACTCCTAGGGAATACCCTATGCCTACTGAATCGAATGGTAAGAACATTGGTGAATCTTGTTCTATCAATTCAACGATTTTCGCAGTAGTCCCTAATGACACTGTTTCTTTAGTTTTACCTTTAGGGGTTGGAATTGTTTTGGCTATGCTGGTAGTTTCAAGATCCGTCGTAGGCACCAACTTTTCCTCTGGCTTTGGGTCAGAGGGTTTATTAAGTTGGTTTGTTGGAAGTTCAAATTCTGAGTGCACCCCTGGTCTTTTCTTTAAATCAGCTAGGTGCAAATCGAAAGGTTTTGGATCACCTTTGGCTACAAATACCTTTCCCAGATGTAAGAATCTTACTTCTTGAAATAAAGTAGAAGGGATTGCCTTCATTCGATGTATCCAAGGTCGGCCGAGGATCATATTATAGTTAGTTTCCCGATCTATAATATAAAACTCAGTCAAGATGGTTTTGGGCCCTAAGGTGACCGGCAGTATTATAGTTCCTATTGAAGTGGCTTTAAGGCTATCATAGCCTCTCAAGGTATTTCGAGTAGTGGAACAATTTGTTTCTCCATATCCAAGTTTTTGGAGGAAAGAGAAAGGGACTATGTTAACTGCGGCCCCATCGTCAACCATTGCCCATTTTACATAGTTATTATAAACCCACACTTGTAAGTGTAAGGCTGGGTCACCTCGGCGTGCGATCTCAGCATCTGTGGGCATTTTACTTATTTCAAAGATGAATTCGACATCCTTGTCCGGCTGCCCCGGAGGGTGGATATCAAAATCTACGTGATTTACTTGTGTTTCGGGAGGTGGAGTGATGTTAATTAGATGGCCTAGACCTAATGCTTCTAAAAGAGCAGCTCTGTGAGGGGGAGAGTTCTTTAGTAAGTCCAAAAATGAAATGTGTGAAAAGGTCTTTGTTAGGTCACTAATTAAATCATAGGCACCGATGGGTTTTTCAACTATTTGCTGACTCTTATCTGTCTCTGGCAGATGACTTGGGCTCGGTTGAGAGAAATACTCTCGTGTTCTTGTTATAGCTTCGATAGGTAGTTCAACGTCTAATTCTACCAAACTGACTATCTTAGGTCTCGGTTGAGCTCCCAACTGTGGCGCAACTGACGGATTTAATGAAGTCGAGGCTTCATGATCATTGTTTCCCGTCACTGCACCTTTGTTTGTTCCGGTTGGATTCAGCCTATTGCTATCATGATTTGGGAGCGGATCATTAAAGATCTTGAGGGGAGCATTCTGAGGAGAAACTGCCCCTACGAGAGTATTTGGTGATGATGAGACGGGATCCGCCAAAAACAGGTCTGTGAAGAACTGTCTTTGTTCTTCTAGCAAACGTTGCATAAATTTATTGTAGTCACGACATGTTCTAGTATCGTGACCCCAAATTTTATGGAAACCACAATAAGAATTGGGGTTATAATTCCCATTTTGTTGGTTTGGTGTGTATTGTGGCCTAAAATTCCGATCAAACTATTGCCTATTAGGACTAAAGTTTTGGAATTGTTGTTTCTGGTTTTGATTTTGGTTTTGATAACCAAATGAGTTTTGGCTTGGCCCTTGTATGGGATTTCTCCATTGTTGTTGTTGTTGTTGTTGTTGTGGATGGTTAAAATCCACTGTATTGACCGTCGGGGTAAAGTTGTTGTTTCGTTGGTTGTTTGTTTGTGACGGAGTATTAACAACATTTACCCTCTTGGGCTGGTCGGTTACCCCATCCGTTGTTACCCCACGATTTTTGTTAAGGATTTTGGGTCCTTGATTGACATTTGTGGTAGTTGTAGTGTTTTGAGTGGAGGTGATTAACCTCCCGTTTGTTCCGTATGTCTTACGACCACTATCTATCGCTGCTTGATCAATTCGCAGAGCGCTCTCAAGTACTTCATCATAAGTCCTTAGTGGGAACTTCTGGACTTCTTCCTTCACTTCTCTGCTGAGAGAATGAAGGAATAAATCGCATAGTTCCATCTGATCCATGTTTGGAGCACTTGCTGAAGAGTAAAGAACTGTACGCCACCTCTGGATGAAATGGGCGACAGATTCGTTGTGTTCTTGTTTGATATGTAAGAATTCCCTGATTCCTGTTCTCAATAGTTTGTTCATGTCGAAGGCTTTGATGAACTCTGACACGAGTTGTTTAAATGAATGTATGGAAGCCTCAGGTATTCTATAATACCAATCGAGAGCGATGCCTTCCAAGGTTTTGGGAAATATTTTAGCAACAACCCCATCCCAAGGGAGTAATTCTCATATGGCTGTAGCGTAAGCTTTGATATGCGCGTTTGGATCTCCCTCACCCTTGAACTTGGGCAAATCAGGGAGAGGTCTTGGAAGCATGACGCTTCGTATGGTGAAATCTAAGGGTTCCTTTAGATATTCTGAATAAGTCCCTATCGCATAGCTTTCGACCATTGATGGTGGTTGCTGAGGGAGTGGTGGTGGGATAGGTTGTTGATACGGTGCAGCGTATGCATTGGCAGGGGCATAGGGAGGTCCTTGCGTTTGAGAAAACATGTCGGGAGAGGAGAACATATCTCCTTGCGGTGATTTAGAGTATATGTTTAAGTAGGACGGGGTATTGTCAAGGAACGGATTATTTGACACTAGACCTGAGGAATAGTGTTAGAGATGATAGGCCTTGTTGGCGTCTGTTGTGGATATTGAGGAGGCATGCCTAACGTGCCTACTCCCGTAAGGAGATCTACTTGGCCAGAGTGGTATGGAGGATTGGAACTTCCAGTTTGTATGAACGGAGAATTTTGACTTGCTTGAGCCAGTTCTAACCCTCTCACTCTTTCTACTAACGTTGAAATGACTTCATTTGGTGAAGTCACGGTACTTTTCCTGAGCGGCGTTTGTTGTATACCCTGGTGTTGTATAGGTACGTGATATCCTGTCATGAACTGATCACTATCTTGCCAAGTTTCTCCAAGAATATTTCCCATATGCAGTGGCATAGAGGTATTTTCTTGAAAAGAGATCTCGGGTTGTATTTGTAAACCTCCTATAGGTGGGTACATGCCCAGGGAGCGTTGTTCACTCCTAGGATAACGTATTGATTGTCCATCATCTAAGACCAGGTATGGATCTGATTGCCTACTAATTTGTGGTCTGAGTAGCATTTGAGGAGATGAACTAGATTCTCCGGTAAACGTCATATTGTTTGAACCTGAAGGCTCTGTTTGTTGGGTTCGAGGGGGTTGATCTAACTCCTCAGTTTGAAAAGACGAACTATATCTGATTCTTGGGGTTTGTGTTGACAACTGATTAGTTGAATAGTTGTCGCCCCATATTGAGAGCGAGGGTGATGATTGCCTATTCTTGTTGGGCGTAGTATGCCTCGAGGCCCAGGAGGGGTCTGCCATATGCATCGAATCCCGACATATTCGGGGGGTATATGAATACCCGCAGAATAATGGGAAGGAGCGAAGGTGATTTGTGAAAGGAAGCGTGATATTATGACTCCGGACGAGAAAGTAGGAAGCTTTATGTCAGCTTCACTAATTTCGTTTGATTCACGTCGGGTTCACCAATTTTGTATGCCGGAAAAGCGACAGGCGTGTGAGAATCTACAAGTAACTCTTCCGCGTACCCGACCTCTCGAGGTCGTGCCGAGACAGCCGGTGGGGGTAGAATATGCAGACAAACTAGTTAGGCAGTCTAATGTCTTCGACACGCACTAGTGGAATTTACGAATCTAAGGCGAGAGAAGGCCCTTCTAACTTGGATTGGTGTGATAGATCGATCAGCAAGGATGACTGCTCGAAGGCTCCAATCAATATCGAGCTCTGGCGTGATTCGATCTATGGGTTGCGGAATATGTGGAAAATGACCCAGGATAGTTTCGTATATTTCTCTGGATAGGGTCATATGGTGGATGGTAAAGTAGTCACTCTATGGACGGTTCTCTGGCCTAGTCCAGAATTCTCTAGCTTTGTTAGTTGTTGTGTCCAGCAAGGATAATTGTTGGATAATGATAGGTGGAAGTGGAGTGGACTGAAATACTAGTGTGCGTAGGCTAGTGTCTATATTTGATTGACCTGTGGACTCGTTGGGCTGTGGGATCTGTGAATCACAACCATAGATTCTTGGTTGTTGTGGTCCTGTTATGGTCATACGCGAGATCAAGTTCTAATCCCTAGTATCCAGTAATCGTATGCTTTCTCAGCTTCTATATTTAGAACCAACAGTTGTGTAATCTTCTCAGAATATCTCACAGGCGTTCTCACAACCTGGATTCTTAAGCTGGTATCTATATCTACGAGGGTGTCTCCAGCGTCTGGCTGTGGAACTAAAGGATCGCACCCGAATGTTTGTTCTCTTTCGGGCCCTTCTACAGTCATGTGGATGCTTTCTAGGGTAATCTATAGTTTGGCTGACTTGACCAAAATGCATGTGCTTGGTCGTCTTCTATGTTTAATCCTCTTAACTAGAACCGATCGAGTTGTAAATCGTGGTTGTTCGAATACTTGTATCCCGAGATTTTGGTCTATGTCAACTATTGCTTTGTGACTAGGTTTGGTTGAGGCACGATTGGCTCAAATATATATTCCTGGGCTCTTGAGGTCCCGTAATTGTCATACGAAACAAAATGTAAATCTAAGCTCGCAACGAAACAAATTCTAACTATGTGAAATAAATCTAACATATGTAACTTTTATTCTTTCTAAGAAATCTCTTAACAATTTTAAGGAAAGCAAAACTATTTTAAGCATATCTAGAAATAATAACTAAACAATAATTAAAACAGACAAGATAACCGAGTGTAGTTATTTGCCTGTGCGATTTGGTAGAATTATTCTAAATAAGTAAAATAGCTCGTCTAATCTATCTGCAAGATTCTCGATCCTACCTCAGAAGTGAGGAGTGAATCATAGTTTCTCAGAAACTATCAATCCCCACAGCTTCCCTGGCAATATCGAGAATAGAATTTACTGAAATAAAGCAATTAACTACTCTATTTGATATGATTCTAACTAGAACTTTGAAATTTAAAACCTGGATTCCGCAGAACAGTGGCGAATCCGATGGTGTGTGTGATCTCGTCCCCTCAGTATGATCTCCTCGTTCTTTTGTGTTCACGTGGATCCAGAAAAGCGTGTAATGCTAGCACCGATAGGAGTAGATTTTAGGACAAGGACAACTCAGAATGCAGACCGAGAATGCGAGTAGGAGAGGGATAGCGCAAGAGTACAGAGCTTGGCTTATGCGATTCCTAGCGGGATTTTACTGCGAGTCATGCAACATGAAGCGACCAGAACCTGTAACTATCCTATACGAAGAGCAAAACCTGCAACTTTAATGGCTTCCTAAGCTATCCTGTTCCAATGGTTTGGATAAAACAACAACACTGTTTGCACAAGTTGGATATGTGGCTTACCAACAGCTGAATAAAGCTAACCAGGCAAATAATGAATTGAACTAAGAACTCTAAGACATGGTGAAAGCAAATCTACAACAAAAAATAAATTAGAGGCAAGTTTCTAACTGGATTTGGATGAGATAACAACACTGCCTGCACAAGATGGGTCTGTGGCTTACCAACAGCTGAGCAATTTAACAAAAGATGCAAGTGAATTCAAGCTATGGCTTCTAAACAAGCTAACTAACTAAAACACTAAAATGAGGGAATGAGAGCAAAGATCAAACTTCAAAATCCAGCCAAGCTTCAGACCAAAAACTCCAGACCATTTGCATGTGCACAAACCATGCATTTATAGGAATTCAATCACCCAAGAACCAAAACCAAATTGAACTCCTAAACAATAAACAAAGGAAAAACACTATTCCAGGGGACCAAAAACATAAATGCATGCTCAAGTCGGCAAGGAAAAGCTGGTGAATCATGATATTTCACGCGAGTCGCATCAAAGAACATTCTGGAAAACACGCACAGGACCGCCGCTCTGAGCAGGGCGGCGGTTCGGGACCACCGCCCGATCAGGGGGTGGACCACCGCCGCCGCCCCTGCAGGGCGGTTTCCAAATCGAAGGTCAAGAGGCCAAGGAAAGAGGGAAAAAAGGGAAAACAAAGGGCGCGGGGCTAAGCGGGGCATGTGGGATGTTAACGCATGCTCAGGGCTTTTCACGATCCCGAACACCTTGCGAGGAGACCTGTATCATCATCGGGGCACTTGTTACACTTTATTCGATGCGATAAGACCTTACAATTAAAGAAGGATTATATCCCAAGACCCATTTAGAGAAAGTTTTGATTATCAATTGAGCAATCAACCTCATACTCCTGATTTCTCACCTTCTCCAAAGGGATCACATACCACATTGATTGGAAAATGATTCGTAATATATTACAAATATGGCTTGAGAAGATGAAAGAGAACTTGATAGGACTTTTAATTATCCAATTTAGTTGGAGGATGACGATACACCCATGAATAATATTTCACTGCACACTTTCCTACATTTAGAGGAATGTCATATGAGGATCTGACCAATTTTTGTTTGAATTTAAAGTATTATGTCAAACCTATGACTATAAAACATATAATCAAAAACTCAAGTTATTTCCATCTAATCTGAAAGATGTAGCAATGAGGTGGTTTATGGGGTTAACATCCAATTCCATTACCACTTGGGGGCAAATGGAAACTACCTTATTAGAAAAATATCAGGACTACTGTAGAGGGAGAAATAAGAAGGAATAATTTTTTAGGATTAAACAGGAAGAGGATGAAAATTTGGAAGATTATTTAGATAGATTCCTCTTCATAAGAAAAAAGTGTGTATTTGTAATTCAAGAAGAGCTAAGAAAAACCATTTTTCTTAAAGGTTTTGATGACTAATATAGGGAATCCCTTAATTTAATGGGAGGTGGAAACATCAATCAATTGAGAATGAATGATATTAAAGACCTTTATATAATTTATTCAAGAATAAGGGGTGGACCTAGGAAAGAAAAAAATTGTGAAAGGTATGAATCAAGACATAAAAACTTATGGATGAACTAGAAAATTTTAAAACACATATCCTAGTTTAATTAACTTCCACCATGGATGTATTTCAATCCAAAGAAAATGCTAATACTGAACCATTAGCTATGTATTGTCCTAGATGCATAAAGAAGCATGCAATAAGAGATTTTCCTCTGGATAAAATAGAAATATGTCTTATTTTTGAATCTAGGGAACATGAAGTTAATTCTTGTTCTCTTCTTCCATTCATAAAAAATCAACTTAAAAAAACCAACACTTCATCCACTACAGAAGAAGTAAACTTTTTCCGAGAGACAACCTAGTCGGGGACAATTCATACCAAGATTTATTCCTAACCCCTAGAATATGTCATGGGTGGCTCGAGAAAGTACCACAAAATTGGGGATAACCCCTTGGGTCCCTCATCCAACATGGAATCCCCAGGATTGGGTAGGAAAAGCTTGGTATTCTCAAGGACACCAACAACCATGGTCTCGTCAAGGTAACCCTTATGCTTAGTCATAACCTAGGTGGAACCTCAATAACTATGCTCAAGGAAGACATATCCAAACCAACATCAATAAGCCATAATGGGTTTCCCAAAGCACAAGGTTCACAAACTAAAAATGTGGTTCAAACACAAATATCGACACAACTAGTGGTTAATCCCAAAAACAAACAAACAACCCTTTTCTATGGCACAAAGCAAGAAAAACTAGTTGATCTTAATGCCATGGATTGTAAAGATATTTAAACCAGATATGGTAAAATAATTAATAGTCCACCTGTTATAATTATTGAGATGTTATATGAGATTGAAACCCCTAGTTCAGTCATCCCTAAGGTTGATGGAAAAGAAAAAGAGAAATAGCTAGATAAAAATTCCACAAAAACCCCTTTTCCAGAAAGACTTAATGAAGTTATTGAGACCAAGGAATCTAAACTGGTGCAGGAGTTGAGGAAATTAAATATTGAAATACCATTATTACAAGAAATCAAGGACATTCCTAAATTAAACAAATTAATCAAAATGTTATGCTTAAAAAGACCTAGAAGGAAGAAGTAGTACCCTAGGACTATTAAGGTAGATGGGAAACTTGTTGATTTATTAGTAGGAAAAATCTCACTTCCCAAATATGGGGATCCTGGAAGCCCTGTTATTTCTATCACTATAGGGAACAAACATATGCATAATGTTTTGGTTGATTTAGGAGCAGCTATAAATGTTATGACAGTAGACACTTTGGAAACATTACCATTGAGAGGTATACAACCTACTAGCACCATATTGTAGATGGAAGATCAGTTAGTAGCTAAACTAGAAGGGATCATTGAAGATGTTGCAATCATGGTGGAGTCATGGGAGTATCCAATGGACTTCCTTATATTACGACCAAAAGGTAAAACACTTGGTTATCCTATAATTTTTGGTAGACCATGTTTACCTACATTTTCTTCCTTACTTGATTTCAGATCAGGTGATATGACCATCTATAATGGTAATAATTCTAAACAAAATTCCCTATATCCTTCTACAAGAACTTTTATTGATAATCAGGAACAATTATGGGTTGATGATCCTAATACTAATAAACCAAATTTGTCTTATTTGGCTATGATAACATTCCAAGATCATGTATAGGAGGTAGAGGATATTATTAATCATCTATTGAGTGATCACCAATTGTTTTTGGAACAACCGGAGATAGTTTTGAAACCTTCATACTTAGTTCTAGAACCTTCATATTTAGTTTCGAACCTTCAAACTTAGTTCTAGAACATTCATACTTATCTCCAGAACCACATCAATCCCATGTAGATGTAAATAATTTCACTTCAAAGGAATGTGACTTATCTTCGAGAGGGGAAGAAATAGCTATGGAATCAATAGCCTTAGTTTCAAGATATCAAGAAATAGCAGAGAATCTCTGGAAAACATTAGTGATGAGGAGCTTGACCAATATCAAGATAAGTATCATAACTCTACTTATTGTCCTTTGTCTAGTATTCTTTCTCAAGGGAACTTTAGAGACATTTTTGCATATCATATGTTGTTACCTCATTCATTTCCACTAAACACCCTAATGGAACCTTTTCAACAAATTGGTTCGTCACTCACTGGAACCAAACAAATTGAGATTCAACTAGGTAAGATTTTGAACATTAAAAGCTGGTTGAAAAATGATCAAGAAGCCAAATTATTTGATGTTTTGAAATGTCATACTAGATTTTTGCTTGGGATTATAGAGACATGAAAGAAATCCACACAAGTATTTTCATCAATCACATTTATACTAAAAATGTTAAACCAGATTAGAAACCTCGGAGAAGGATCAATCCATTCTTAAGGGAGATAGTCAAGCGGAAATTGAAAAATTGTTACAAGTAGGTTTTATCTACCCCATCTCGGATACTGTCGATGGGTGTCTCCTCTTTTAATTGTGCCTAAAAAGAATGGAAAATGGATCATTTGTGTCTATTATAGGGAATTGAACAAATCTACACTTAGACATTATTTTCCCTTACCATTCATAGATCAAGTTTTAGCCAACCTCTCGGGTAAACAATACTTTTCCTTCCTTGATGGATTTAGTGGATATAATCAAATCAGGGTGGCTGCTGAGGATCAGGAAAAAACTACCTTCACTTTTCCATGGGTTACCTTTGCTTACAAAGTATTTCCATTTGGACTATGTAATGCTCCACCAACTTTCCAAAGGGTTGTATTAGTAATTTTTGTAGATTTAACTAATGATTGTATAGAGGTATACATCGATGATTTTACTATGCATGGAGACACATTTGATGATGCCTTGAGAAACTTAGATAGAGTATTAACAAGATGTGAGCAACACCACTTGTCTCTTAGTCATGAGAAATGTTTGATGACCGTTGATGAGGGAATTATACTAGGACACCACATTTCAAAAAGAGGAATTCAAGTTGACCAAGAAAAAATTAGGATTATTTCAAACTTACCTATTCCTCAAACCCCCACGGATATCAAGTCATTGTTAGGACATGTTGGGTACTATAGGAAATTTATCAAAGATTTTAGTAAAATTGTTGCCCCATGTTTGGTTTTCTTACCAAGGATTGTGAATTTCTTTGGGATGAAAAATCTCAACATGATTTTGAAAAGATTAATGAAAAACTAATAAATACCCCAATACTAAGAGGAACTAATCAGGAGAAACCTTTTCACATCCAAACAGATGCCTCAAAGAACTCAATTGTTGCAGTTTTGGGACAGAAAGATGAAGAAGGTAAAATGTATGTTATTTACTACCTTAGTAAAAATATTACTCCCACTAAAATAAATTACACCACCACTGAAAAATAATTTCTTGTTGTGATCTATTTAGTTAATAAGTTCAGACATTATATTACAGGGTACAAAATATTTGTACATATAGATCATTCAGGAATTAGATATCTAATGAACAAACCATTGGTTAGACGTAGTATAATTAAATGGTTATTAATTTTACAAGAATTTTATATTACTATTATGGATAATCTATGAAATTCTAATGTGGTAGTTTATTTCTTTTCAAGATTAACCACTACAGGGGAACAAGATCCAATTAAGGAAAACTTTCCAGATGAACAATTATTTATTATTTCAGTTGATACACCATGGTTTGTTGATATGGAAAATTATCTTACAATAAGGAAGTTTCATCCTTTTACAATGAAACAAATGAAAAGCTTAATCAAAACTAGTGCACAATTTAAATGGATAAATGGAATGTTTTAAATGTGGTCCTAATTTGGTTTTACGTAGGTGTGTGAGAAAAGATGAAATTTTTAACATACTTAGGGCATGTCATGATGAACCAAGTGGAGGAAACTTTTTCATGAAAAGAACAACCCAAAAATACTTGGCACTGGCTATTATTGGCCATCTCTATATAAATATGTGAAGAAATACATCAAGCAGTGTGATCCCTATCAAAGGATGGGACAACCAACTTTTACTAGTGAAATGTCTCTAAAACCTCAAGTGGTGATTGAACCATTTGAAAGGTGAAAGTTGGATTTTGTTAGTCCTTTTAGTCCTCCTTCACATGGAAAGGAACACATTCTTGTGTGTACTAATTATGTAACAAAATGGGTAGAGGTGCAAGATTTAACAAATGTTAATAAAGATGTAGTTTTTGATTTCCTTTGTTACAAAATTATGATGCGTTTGGTGCAACAAGAAGTATAGTTTCGACCAAGGCCCACAGCTTATATCCAATATGATCCAGGCCTTTACAATGTACTATCATCTCAATCATAGGAATTCATCTCCCTATCATCCACAATCCAATGGACAAGCAAAAGTGGCAAATGGGGAATTGGAAAACATTCTCACCAAAAACAGATTAAAGTAGAAGAGATTGGGTGAAAAGGATACCTAAGATTGTCTAGGATTATGACACAACTTGGAAGAATACAATAGGGTTCTCACCATATGAGTTATTCTATGGGAAGAATCCCTTTTTACCCATTGAATTTTAACTACAAACATCAAGGAAAACAACTAAATTGGGTATTGAATTAGATACAACACAAAAGTAAATAATTCTAAAACTCAATGAATTGGATAGGATGAGATTGGAAGCACTTCAGCAGATAGAGATAATTCAAGACCAAAGGAAGTAGTGGCATCACACACATATCAAGGAATGACAATTCAAGATAGGAGATTGGGCATTCTTGTGTCTAATTCCAAGTACCAGCAATTAAAAGGCAAGTTGAGAACCGGTGGTTAGGACCTTATTAGATTGAGAAAATATATGAAAATGGCTCTATTCATCTACTTTTGACAGCAAAGAAGTAGGAAACTTTTGGTCAATGTACATAGACTAAAACTCTACAAGAATCCTCCTACTATGGATGAATTCTTAAATCAAATTGAAGCATACAAGGAATTTGATCATATGGAAGAACCTAGTTCTTCCAAAATGATGAAGTAATCAGATGTAAGGATCTAAAATAAAGGGAAGGGAATGAAAACCAGCAAATGGTGTTCTCTTCCCAAAAAAATTAAAAAAATAAAAAATAAAAAATAAAAGAAAAGGGAAGGGAATGAAAACTAGTAAATGGCGTTCTCTTCCCCAAAAAAAAATCTCTCAAAAGGCCAATTAAAAACCAGAAATGGTGGTTGTTCTCATCAATAAGTGGCTAATTCAAATAAAAGGAACTTCTTTAGAATTTTGGCTGTCTTTTCTAACCGTTTTTCTCTTTCACTTTTTTAGGAATGATGAGTCATCAAGGCAGATGGATTACATCAGCAAGGATGGTAATTATGTCTTGATCTTATTAAAGGTTAAATTAAAAGTTTACATGTGTGATTAGACTTGATTTAAGTCGGTGGTATAATGAGTCATTTATTGCACATCATGATTAAAGGGAATAGTCATGGAGGTGACTCTGAATAAATAAATGAAAGTGAAAAAATATTAATAAAAAATATCATTTAGGAAAAATTAAAATAAAATTGGGAACAATTGTAGAGAAATTCAAGGAGGTACAGTGAAGGCATATTTGGAGTTCCGTAGCTAAATCTAGTAGTTCCGCAGCTATCTCCTGGAAGAGAAAGGGTTTGAAAGAAGAAATAATTTGAATCGTCCTCTTGGCCATGGGTATCAAAAAGAAGTCAGAGCCAGAAGACAATACGAACTCCTTGCAAATGGAGTAGCGGCCATTTTTGAATAGGCAGGTTGGTTGGAGTTTCTGAAAAAAATCTCAAAATACAATGATGAACTAGTAAGAGAATTTGTTATGAATTTAGAGAAATCTAGAGCTAAGGTTAAAGGCATTGTAATTCCCTTCACTATTAATATAATGAGAAATTTATCTGGTGTACCAATTGTAAATGTTCCAAACTCTATAAGGGGAACTCTGGAGGAATTGGTAGAAACCTTAACATTGGAAGGTGAACCTGAGCCCCAGTACATTTATACCTCTAATAAAATCATAAAAGTGGTTAAAATATCTAGCTCCACACCCTTTGTGAGTAGCATTTTGGGTAGTAAAATACCTAACATGTGATGGCCAATATGAGACTGTTGGAAGGGAAGTCCTTAAAATGTTGATATATCTTAGGTATGGGGCAACAAAGCAAAAGTATATAGTAAACCTTCCTAGTTTCCTCTTTGATTCCATACATACAATGTCTCAAATATATTCTTGGGGTGTAGGGACAATTATACACCATGGATTAATTCATTTGGTATGTCAGCATCATTTTCTCTCTAAGAAAAATGGGGAAGAAGAATGGGAAAAAATCCTCCACAAATTCAGGAAAACTCCTGATATTATCAGAAGAGGAATACCAACCCCTTTCTCTCCTAAAATTAACTTAGAAAATAATCCCCCTGATGAGAATAAGAAAGAAATAAGTGGGGTTAAAGTACCAAAGAGGAGTTTTGAGATGATGATCAAAACTACAAAATATATTGTTTCTTTAAAAGAAACCCCTTCTCCTTTAATAATACTAGAAGAACTAATACATGTCTCTAATAGTGATAGTTCATCCAAGCTATACTTTGGAGCAAAAAAGCGAAGAAGTTCAAGAGGGAAGCCCACTTCAAAAAAATTGAAACTCCTAAAAGGAAAATAATTCATAAAAATTCTAGGGAAACTCTAGGATATATTGAAGTACATGAGGATTTAGAGAAAGAAACTGCGTTGATATTCTTGGCAGTATGACAACTTCTCCTCCTCTGAAAGTCAAACTAAGGAGTTGGAGAGAGAAGCTGAATTAATGGAAGACCAATATTTTCAGGAGATGGATGACTCAACAATATTGTCACATGAGGATGAAAAATTGGCATCTTGGAAATTGAAAGGAAATTTCCCTTTGGTGGAGGAACAATGTTCATCCCCTGAGGAACTCCTAGAAAAAGAAGAAAAATAGCGGTTAAAGTAGACTTTGTTCTTGTCTAGGAAGAACTTATAATTAAGGAGAAAGATGAGGAATTGAACTTCCTCAAACACAAATTGGAGCATAGATAAATTCTTATTGAACAAATGAAAACTCATCTCATAGATAAGAATGAAGAATTGGCATTAGTAAAATAGCAAATGGATGAAAAAGAAAAGGAATTGCAATTGGCTACTGAGTAGAGTACTATGAAAAAGTATATTCAATGGATCAAATTGTACAAATAGATCTATCTTACTTGCCACTCAAAAAAATATGGGATGATACCTATAGGAAGCTTAATGAGTTCAAAATATCAAATCAAGAACTAAAAATCCAGTTGGAAGAAGAGAAGAAGGCAAGGAAAGAGTGGGAAGAAAAATTCTATAAGATTGAAGAAGAAAAATTTAAATGTTTGGAAAAAATACATATGGTCTATATGATGAGTGAAATATTACTCACATGTAGAAGACCTTCTCCTGCATACAATGTCTTTCTAGAAGAATAATTTATCTATTGGTAGTTGTTGAGGATTTCATGTGGCCTTCCACATGAATTGAAGGATGAAGCAAAATTCATGGCAACATATTCCTCAGCTACTAGAGCAGAAAAATCTTCTATGTGAATTTTATCTCTACAAATTTATGTTAGAAAAGAATACAAGCTTCATGATTAATCTATATGTGGGGGAAAGCCAACTTAATGCATTTGTTTTTTTCTCCACAATCATATAGGATGTAAAGAGAGGGATACTAAATGCTTAATAAAGGCTAATTCATTTGGCTTATGTATGAGAGCTCATTATGGGAATCCATCTACATTTTTATACATTTCAGGTCCCATGTCTTTGACATCTGATTTAAAGAACATTATATTTCCATCCTACAAAAGAGTATTAATGCATTCACCTCATATGAGGAGAAATTTTTTGAAGAAATTTATGATGGATGCTTGAAGAGATGGGAATTCCTTATTGTAGCATTAAGAAGAAGATAAGTGATATCTCCCAAAAATCTAATATGGAGTTTGGAAATGGCCGAACTTTATATACACTCATTCCTCAAATTTACAAAAATGAAAGGGTATGTGGATGGGTATGAGAATAAGGCCTCCTCTCCTTCTTACACCCATGTCTCCATGGCAGAATAGAGAACCTCAGGATCCCACTCACTTTGAGGATTGGTAGAAAAATCTAGAGGAAGGATCATGATACAACACTTCTTATCAGAAGCATTGGGACATTCAGTTTCAACCATTTAACCTTAGCGAGCTAGTTGGAGTGCAGGATTCATGATCCCGCTTTTGAAGAATAGAGATTGTAAGAGGAATTACAAACAAGTAAGTGTGTGGGAGATTATGAGGCTAAAATATGTCTCATTAATTTGCATTAAATGCTCTCTTTTTACTTCCCTTTTAATCAAGTTTTTCTGCATTGCATAACTTTTGTTTGATCTAAATATAAGTCATGATGTAATTGTCCATCTTTTGTTGATTTAGTTCAAATGTCTAAAACTCTATAATTCCTAACAAATTGCATGGAAATTCAGTTTTTGAAATAAATAGGTCATATTTGGTTAGATAAGTGAAGTATGAAGCAACTAGCACCTTTTCGAGGAAGATGGCCAAAATACGACTTAACTCTGGAACTCTATCACTTAGCTCCGAAACTCAATCACGTAGTTTTGAAATTGTATCACTTAGCTCTAGAACTTTATCACTTAGCTCTGGAACTTTAGCAGTTAGCTCTAGAAGGTTTCCCTTTGGTTCTAGAACTTCTCCAAAGTTCTAGAATCAATGGGAATCTCCTTATTCTATCAAAATTCGGTTATGGAGAAAAGAAGGGGCCTTCCAATCAAAAATAGACCAACAATTTTCTGGTTCTTCACACTCCAAAAATACATATGTAAGACCAACAACTATATGTCCAACTTGTTTTCTAAATTTCATATCTACTTTGGGCAATATTCAATTCCACTAGAATCTGTAGACAGCTGACTTTTGAACACTCATAATTGTAAATTCATCTTCGATGCGAGAATACACACACACCCACACATGCACGCACGCACGCACACACACACACATGCACATATGCATAGGGATCGATGATTGATAGTTAAGTTTTGTAAGACAAAACAATTCAATAATAAGATAGCCATTTTATTTTTAGAGCAACATATTGTGTTAGCTCCTGATTCAAGGTGGAGCAAGGGACCACTCCTCCAAGAAAAAGGTCTTTTGTTCTATTGGTATTTATATTTTCAAGCAATTTGTATAAAAATTTATTTAACAATTCTCTGTAAGTACTTTTAATTCTTCAATTAAAATCTATTACATAAGATATCTATTGTCCCTATAGGTGTTCTAGTATATGTTCTTATTTCTTCAACATAATTTTAAACAATATTTTTAAAATGTGTTTAATTTTTCAAAGTGTGTTTATTCCCAAGAGTGTGTTTTATTCAAAAAAGTGTGTTTATTTTTAGCATGACGTTCAATTCTCGCAAAATTTGTTCATTTCAGCAATGTGTGTTTATTTCAGAAAGTTTCTTATAGGTTAGATTTAATAAGTATTTGGCTAGGAAAGCTTAAGACATTTTGAAACCCCGGAAAATAAAAATAATAAATATCTATAATCAATTACTAGTTCACTGAGATTTTTCTTGTTGCATATAGCTTCAAACACACCTCTGGTTTGAATATGACATCAACCATAAGTTGATTAAATTAAGGGAATAATGACACCTATCAGATGGGGGGCACACTTTTGTATCCCCCTTGTCCCTTTTTCACCTGGTGCAATAAAATGGGATAATAATGGTGAAAATTTGCACCATGGGTCCAAGTACATTAAAGGGGGACAAGGTATAATGTAATTTTGTGAAACATAGGTGCAAAAGTAGTGAGATTTAGTTTATGAGGAGTTGTTAAAGATGGGGATCGCACTTTTTTTCCCCTTTAAATATTAGGTAAAATCCAAGGGGATAATTTATGCTCAAAATTATTCCAACAGTCAAAGTTGCCATGAAAATTGATCTTGGAAACTTGACTCATTCGTGCACCTTTACTAACACCTCAAGTCAAGCTCTTAAGTGATAGAACTCTAGAATAAATGAGAGATAAAACTTTGGTGACTCCTTTTCCCATTTTCACTTTTTTAATTAAGGAAATAGGGATAAGGAAATCTCAAAATCCCACTCATGATGTATTAGGATGTTAACGTCAACCGCTAAGTGCAAATTAAGACATTGAGGGCGTTTTACGCCTCGAGAGCATGTAAGATTTTTTTGGGGTAAAAATTATATGATTTTGATTCTAAATTATATATTGAGATCATTCCATCCATTATTAGGAGCTAATTCTTATTGAAATTTAATATTTAGGGCATATTACATTCTTTACTAAAAGGGGAAACTACGGTGTCTGGATTATCACATAATTTTTTTAGATCTTGGAACAAAAATTATGTATCCATCATGAAAAGGGTTCCAAAATATTTCTATTGATTATTTATTTACCTCCCAAATCCTTCCGGAACTCCTAAAATCATCCGGACAAGTTATCTCTAATCCGTTAGAGCCCTTATTCCCTATACCCAAAATGACCCGATATTTCTTGCTTGATTCCTAACATCAATTTATTCCACAAATTTTCCTTTGGAAGCTTACAGGAAGATTAAAATCATATTATAATTTTATAATAGAATAATGAAGTCATCCAAGGAATTTTATGGTGTTTATTAGTTGTAAAATGGTCAAAAGTTGCCCCTTTTAGGCCTTCAAGGGAAGTTCTTCCTTGAATCTCAATGAATTCATAAATCACCTTGGGAATATATCCCTACACATTAAAAAAATTGAAAATATTTTTATCATGTTCGATGATATAGAATGAGGGTGAAATATAGGACATGTTGGATAGAGGAAGTATTCATAGTGACCAGGATGAAATTTTCAAGTGTGGGCTTGGTTTTCATTGTCAATATTTTTTATTTTCTTGCTATAAATTTAGCATGATAACATCTAGTTCTAAATTAGGGATATTGTACTATAAAGGTCGATGGAGGACCTTAGAACTCTCTCGGTAAGTATACTAATACCTTGACAAGTGGGCAATATAGTCATTCCTATACCAACTAATATAAGCAATAGACACACACTCAAGGGAAAAACAAAACACACATGAAACGAAAGGTGTAAATAGAAAAAAAAAAACGGAAAAACACACAACTAAAAATGGAAACTATTGTAAATTGTTGGCCACAACCATTCGTACTACTTTTAGAGCTTCATATGTTTCTTGGTGCGAGGTAACTCCAATAGGGTCTCATCAAGGTAAGGAATATAGTACATGTGTTCTTTTAGAAAAAATGCTTGATATTGATGGGGACAAGACAAAGAGATTCAAATTTTCCATGGATTCCTTTCGGCTCTCTCCTTTTTCCAATAAAAGATAAGGTCTCAAATATGAAAACTTTTATCTTTTATATTCTGATCAAAAATCAAATTCACTTTTGATTGGTGTCTTCTTAGCACGTCAACTACTACTTGCATGTCTTCATTCAATTTATCTAAGTAGTAAATCCTCTTGTTAAGAGAATCTGAGTATTATCCATTTTCTACTACCTTCACTAGTTTTAAGGTAGGTAACTCTAGAGAAATTGGGATTTGATCTTCAAGTCCATATAGCAGTTGGAAAGGAGAAGTGTTGATGGCATTATTGGGAATTATCTGATCAATATGCAATGCATCATATAGTTTATTATGACATTCCCTTGATTAGCATCCATTAGCTTTCGAACAATAATAACAATATTTTTATTACTAGACTCCACTTGGCCATTTATTTATAGATAGTAATTAAATGAGTGAGATATAATACCATGGTTATAGAAAAATTATATCACTTCACCACAAGAGAAGCAAGTAGTAGCATTGTCGATATTATTTTGTTTGGTACCTCAAATTTAACAATGATATTCTCCTTCAAGAAATTGCATATCATTTCAGAGTTGGCATGCTAGTTGTAATATCTTCCACCCACTTTTGAATTAATCAGTATCAATGAGGACATACATATGACCTATACTAGAGTGTGGATTCAATACACCAACAAAATCCAAACCCCACTATTGGAAGGGTTCTTCAATGATCACAAGCCTAAGAGGTAAAGTAGTAATCCTTGGTTTCCCTACAAATTGATGGCACGAATCACATTTCCCACCCATTTTTATGCATCTTGGAAGAGGGTATGTCAATAATAAGCACCTCTTAAATTTTTGGGTTATTACCATTCATGAGAAATGAGCTTCGCTTTCTTGATCATGGTATGCCTTAAAAATATTATTCTATTTTTCTCCATGCATGCACCTTAGAAAAGTGTCATCCAGTCCTTTCTTATATAGTATGTTATCTGGTATTGCATATTAACTAGAAATAATTAGTATGTTGTTTACTAATCCACATCAATTTAATTATCATACCTAGGGACGTAAAATTTTAATATTGTTGGTGGTGTATGCACGATTCTGAGATGTTAGGACGTATAAGGGAAAATTGATGTCACTACAATTGGGATATATAATGTTGAAATGAACTAGTTTATGAATAGAAATGAATATTATGGATATCATCAAAGCATGTAAAATATAGATCATAAATAAAGAATAAGATTCTAAAAATCTAATCCAATCGTGTAAGAAACTATAATAATAAATAAAATTAGAAGGTTAGTAGAAAAAAAAAGTGGGCTCTACCTTGGGTGTTAATCCCTTCTAAGGCTTGTGTCTAAATTTTTTTAATAGAACTCATATTTTATTCAATAGCATGAAGATTAAAAATGGAATGTACAACAAAATATCTACCTATGGATCGATCCCTTTTCTACAGCCTTAACATTATTTTTATATTCTTCCCTTTAGAAGAGACGTGAAGAGACTGCCTCATTACTAATAGTTACAATTTGATTAAGTATGAGATAATGACAAAGAAATCCTAGTATTCTCATGCATGTAAAATATTTGTTAAAATGTGTCCTCATACAATGACATAACTTAACAAACTGATCAATTTAAACAACTAGTTATCAAATTAAATCAACTAGTTCCTTGTTGGAGTTGCAGAGCATAATTAAGTGATGGCATTGAATCTTCTTCATGTTCTCATAACTTCTCCTTTAGCAACACGTGAAAACTCAGGTGAAGTGTCCATGTTGCTCAAGATTTCTAGAATTACGATCTTGTATATGTGTGTGACCTCCCTTGGCTGTAGGTGTTTTTCTGTAGACCACTCCTAGTTGCTACATGACAGTTGTTGTGGATGAGTCCCTTTGCATTGTGAATTAGTTTATTTGGATGCATATTAGTGGATAAACATAACAACTCTTTGGAAATGAAGGATGACATTTATTTAAAAGAATATTTAATCATCACATTTCTTTCAGAATAATAAATGCATCCATAATCCAAAAAATAAAGTAAACTTAATCATAATTATATTAACTACTATAAGTGTCATAATTTCAAGATATATTAGGTAGTTCAGTAGTATATGGAAAATACAAGTTTAGGGGGTACACGTGGATTAAAAAATAAAATAGATGAGGCTTTTAAACACTAAATAAAAGGTCTCATCATTCTCCCCAATAACATATTTTGTTTCTTTGAGATAGAGAGCAAACCTTTACTTGTAATCCATTTTTGGGGGTAATCATCATAGGAAATAAAATATGTTATGTCTGAGTACCAAAGATTGGTGGTGCTTAAAAATATTACGAGAGGAAGATCCTTAATCAAGCACTCGTAATAGTTGGAACAATCTTCCCATTCTTCTCAAGAATAGATTTCACATAAGCCATTTCCTCGTACCAATTTGGAAGGTTTAATGTCAAGGTCATACTCTTACACTTTTGACACCCAATTCCCTCTCTTCACACTAAGATATTGCTGCATCAAAATGGATTTAACATTCGTGATAGGGACCGTTGATGTCGAATCACAAGACTTCCCCGAATGTCTACAACGCGATCGGTTGAGACTCTCAGTGCGATTGCACAACATGGAGCTTTTCCCAAGTGTGGGACCTTGCGAAATCGGAAAAGCTCTCCGGATGAAGGCCGGCTCCTATTCCTCTATTTAGATGCACAAATAAAATGTAGAGGGCTTACCAAAAACCTAATCTAACTTTCCAAGGAGACAGGGTAGAGAATGCATAAAAATAAAACCTAAACTACGGAGGTGATGCACCGAGGAATGAAGAACAACTGTCTTGCCAATAAACACAAACTATTAAAATGCGATGCAAGATCATGCACAGATAACAAATTTGCAGTGAAAGATCAGGAAGATGCAAATAAACACAGAGAGGGTTGATAATCATCCACAGACATGCATTATTTGCTCCAAATATTGATACAATACACCACAAAATGCCAAGAGACAAGGTTGCATTACAGTTTTAGATAGGAGGTTTGAACTCCACAGATTCACCTGCCAAAGAGAAGAAGGGAGGGGCAAAACAAGAATGTCCAACCTTTAGAAAGAAGCCCCTCCTTACAATTTATAGGAAGAATGAGAGAGGGAAGAGAGAGAAATTCCAAATCTACCCCAACCACCGCAGGTTGTATTTAATTCATCTCATTATGGTGGTAGGTGAGAACCCTAGCGACCCCCAAAAGTGGCTAACTGTATTTTTCATTTTTAAGAATTTTTCTCACCCAATTAAATATATCCATTCATAGTTGGACAGAGGACCTTGTAAGATTTCCAAAAAGTCCAACCTTGCATGAATCCGAGCTCCCAGTCAAAAGTTATGGCCATCTGAATATCTGCGCCAGGGTTTACTTCCTGTCAGCGCTCAAAATGTTACGCCTCCTGAAGGTGCGCCACAGGCGCATCCATGTGTGTGTCGACATCCTCTTACATGCACCAAGGCACACCATTTTCCCTATCGACATCCATTTCTGTGTGCCACTTTCGTGCGCCAAGGGCGCATACATTTCATTGTCGACACTCATTTCTGTGCGCCACTTCTGTGCGCCAAGGGCGCATACATTTCATTGTCGACACTCATTTCTGTGCACCACTTCTGTGTGCCAAGGGTGCATACATTTCATTGTCAACACTCATTTCTGTGTGCCACTTCTATGCGCCAAGGGCACATACATTTTATTGTCAACACTCATTTCTGTGCGCCACTTCTGTGTGCCAAGGGTGCATACATTTCATTTTCGACACTCATTTCGTGTGCCACTTCTATGTGCTGAGGGCGCATACATTTCATTGTCGACACTCATTTATGTGCACCACTTCTATGTGCCGAGGGCACATCCTTTACCCCGCCGACATCCATTTCGTGCGCCACTTTCCCGTGCCTTGGCGCATACATTTCATTGTCGACACTCATTTCTGTGCGCCACTTCTGTGCGCCAAGGGCGCATACATTTCATTGTCGACACTCATTTCTGTGCGCCACTTTTGTGTGCCAAGGGTGATAAATGTCAGGGATTTGAGCTTCTTTGATCTCTAGAATCTTCTGCTTGTCTATATCTACCTGGGGAAGATATATACAACAGACCATGACAATAGTATGTGAATTCAAGAGTTAAAACCTAAGGTTCTTCAAATATCTGACCACGACATACACGTGTTTCTCATGTGATGAATAATTAAGCTCATATTCCTTCAAAGGATCAATCATGAATGAAATAGGTGGCTGAAAATTATCATCTTTTTTTAAACGAGAAAAACTGAAATAATATTCTTTGAGGCATATTAATACAAAACAAACTCTTTGTTAAAATTTGGGAGGACCAAAGCGGGTGATTTTTTAATAGCACCTTTTATCATCATAAAATATTTCTTCCCTTATTTACTCCACTTGAAATATTCCTTGGGTTTCATCATATGGATGATTTCTTTTGTAATCTCATAAAATTCTGGTACAAATCTTCTTTAAAAATTTACTTTGGCAAAGAACAAGTGCACTCTTGTCTTACTTATGGGAAAACATAATATTTGAATGGATTCTACTCCCTTTGAGTCAAATTTTGTACCTTCCTTTCTCACAATGTGACCAAGTATATTTTCTTCGGTAACTCAAAATATTGAATTATTTGGATTGATAGAGACGTGATTTATCCTACGTAAGATCAAAACTTGTTCCATCTATTGTAAGTGTTTTCCTCTCCACTTTGAGTACACCATGAGATCATCCAGATACATTACTATTCATTTCCCCCTCAAATCCTTGAAAGCTAATTCCATATCCATATGAAATGGGGAACCTAGATTGATTATCCTAAAGGGCATACAATGATTTACAAATTTTCCCCATCGATTGGTGAAATAATTCTTAAACTAATCCTTCTTGGCTACCTCAATTTGGTTGTATCCAAAGAATCCATCAAGCATAGACATCATTTCTGAACCATTCACTACTTGTAGGATATGATCGATGTCTTAAAATGGGCATTTTTACTTTAGATAATTATGATTTAGATTTCAAAAATATAAACATATACATATCTTGCCATTCTTCTTCTAGACTAGTACGATATTTTTTATCCATGTTGAGTGATGGATAGGGAAAATGATATGGGCATTGAGTAATTTATTGAATTCTTCTTTGATGGTCCCAATAATATCTGGATTATAATGTCTCTACTCTTTTCTAAAGTTCATTGCATATAGTTTTAAGGGGAGTGAGTGATGCATTGATTGTGATTAAAAGAATTTGATATCATCATACGAATATTATAGTACATATGAATACTTCTTCAACAAGGTTGAGAAGTTTCTTCATTCCTTAGGTGAACAACATTTTCCTATGTTCACCATCCTTAGCTATTATTCACATGCACTAATGATTATTTCCTCGTATTTGGATAAACATGTAGATTAATAATTAGATTTACCATAGATAAACCTGACATGCATGTTAAAAAATTACTCAAGTGAAACTATCCCCTTTAGAATTATGTTGTCTTTCAAATGGATTACTCAATCTTCATATTCTTGATTGTTCATGGTATTGTCACCATCATTTGTAGTAATCTTAAATGGGAGTGGTTCACTTCCTTCAAAGTACATAGACCTAAACTATCTCGATCTTTTGTAATAAGGAAAAAATGTCATTATCATCATTAAACACTTTTCAATTATTTGAGTTATCTGGCACACTTGGGTGGAAAATTGACTCCACTAAAAACATTATTCACCAAAATCAAGATGTGGAATCATTAAAGAGGAAGATACTGCCAATGAATCATCCCTAGTGTTTTTATCTTGAGGAAATTCCTTGATATAAAATGCATCAAAATCTTCTAGGAAATCCCAAACTTTATTCCTATAAAGATTGAGATGGGATTTCTCCACATGGAATATACCTCTTATATGTTTCATGATCAAATCGGCATATCCTTGCACTATGAGTTTCTTGAACCCCATTTCCTTAGCATCTCACAACCCAAGAAATAATGCTTCATACCTAGTAGTATTGTTGGTGTTGGAGAACTATAGCTTATAAGCCAAAGGGAACAAATATCCTGGCAGAGAAGAAAAGACAATACCTACACTTGATCCAGTTGTTAAACACCTTCCATCAAATTCCATGCTCTAAATTTCATCAGAAATATATGTTAATATTTCCTTAAGAATGGTAAGCTCTTTGTCTCATTCAGAACTCATGAAGTAGTTTACATTACCTCTTTCTTTGAATGGAACTTTCCCAAATTCCCTACTTTAGAAGAGAACATGTGCTCTAGGATCATCTGACTTTTGAATCATGTATTTCATCTTAGGTTTAGGGAGGAGCTTCTTATTTTCAATATTTACTGGTATCAAGGCTGAATAATAGTCCCTTTATAATTCACCTCCCTTATTCCATAACAGTATTCTATTGATGAGCATCCAATAGGAAGTTGACATATCTTCCACTATAATTATTATTTTTACCCGTTTTTCTCGAATATGTCACAAAAGCAAGCTATGAATATTTGATTCTTCTGACAAGTGAAAATTCATTTTTCTCCATTAAGTAATAATTACGAGATGCTCAAGAGAGACTCAAAATAAGAGATTGAGTAACCTTAGTGGGCATGACATTTTTAGATGCACCAGAATCAATAATGTAATTGTTAAGTTAGTACCCATTGATCAACACATAAATATGGAGAGTTTCAATTTTTGATAGATGATGGAGTGGAATCTAGAAGATTTTGGATTTGACTTTGCACTAGTGTGGGAAGTAATTCTTTAGAAGTGGATGGCACACTAGATTTGGAACTTCTACTTTTGATAAATTTGACTAGCTTATCAAAATGTTCAGGATGAGTTTGGAGATATTCCAATTTCAAGATCTAAACTTTGTCTTTTTAACATGGTAAATAATATTAAAGATAGAGGAATGGATCTCAAGATCATAGGTAATATTAGGGATAGTTTGATTTGATCTAGAGGAAGTAGTTGCATATTTTTCATTACTTTTTATATGTACATATGTGGAAGCATCATTTTTATAAGAAGTAGAAGAACTTGAATTACCCTCACTAGGAGATGCCTCACAATGAGATGTGGATTTAGGCTTTTTTTGGCTGATTCAAAGGATGAAGGAAGTGGATAGCCTCTATTAGTAACTTTTTCTAGTAGAGTCATTGGTTGATGGTCTTCTTTCTCCTTCTCTTCATGTTTGGATGATTTTTCCTTTTCCAAAGTTTTTGATCATGTAAAAACAACACAAGAATGGTTGTTTATATCAGCTACAAAATCTTCATATTCATATTTGGAAGAATATGCATACTCAAAGAAACTAACCTCTGCAGATCCAATTTCTTCAATCAACAACTCACCTTCTTCTCCTTCATTTTTAAAGCAACCTATTCTCAATTTTCATCATCTGATCGGTTTCCATAAGTGGCAATAATGGGTGGAGCCTCAAAGTAATTCTATGAGGTAGGGAAACAATTCTCTACTTTTTCAGGAAGTTCTTCATTGGAATGTCTTTGTATAGGGTAATTTGAGCAAGCTACTTATTGAGAGAAAGTACATCATTATAAATTTTTTACACCAAATAGTTTGTATCTACGAACTTGAGATTCTATCCTTTTCCTTTCTCTATCCTTTCTTAATATTTTTAGACATCAGGAGATCATATTCTACATCCATTGCAAGTTCTTGGGCATCATCTAGAGTAGAAAGTAGAATTCTTCTCAACATAAATTTGACCTTTGGTAATTGAGAATTAATGAAGAATCTTAACTAGTTATACTCTATAGGCCTTGCATGCTCTAGAATTTTGTAAAGAATCTTATTTAACTTGGAAATAAAGTCTCTCATAGGTTCATGGGATTCCTTTTTCATTTGGTACCATTGTGAAAGTAGCGCATAGGAATCTTCAATGAGGCTTGAATATGGCCTCAAAATTGAATTTCATCTATGCCCAATTGGTGATGGATCTCCATGGAAAACGATAGAACCAATCAAGTAGCATCTTCCTATAATGACTTCACAAATAGATGAACCAATACATCTTCGTATGCAACTACCAATACACCACAAGATGTGATGAATGCAACAATATGATCATCTAAATGTTTCTTACAACCCCCTTACACTTTAGGAATTTATTCTTAGACCCTTTAGGAAATTCATGTAGTGGAGGAGGTAGGACCAATGGGCCAATATTTTATCCCCATGGTAAAGGTGAAGCCATTATTTCTTCATCTTCCTCTTCTTCTTCTTCTTATTCTTCTTCTTATTCTTTAAGAATGATATCTAATAGTTTTTAATGCAGTAATATGATCATTTGAATGTTTCTTACCACCCCCTTAAAATTTGGGAACTTCTTTCTAGAACATTTAGGAAATTCATGTAGTGGAGGAGGTAGGACCAATGGGCCAAAGTATTTTTCCCCATGGTAAATGGGAAACCATTATTTCTTCATCTTCCTCTACTTATTACTCTTATTCTTCTTATTCTTATTCTTATTATTCTAGAGGAATGATAGCTAATAGTACATTGCAACTTGTTCCTTAAGGGATTCCCGATGATAAAGTTAGGAACAAATTTAGGGAAGTATTCTAGACCAACTTGCCTTGTAGTTTGGACAATGGGAATTGTGAAATCAACTTACTATTTCTCTTTGAATATCGGTCAATTAAGCCACTTTCTCGATTAGCCCTTGTATATATTTTTTCCTCTAGTTTGCAGGATTTATATTCAGCTCAAAACATATTTCTTTACACTCTCCTTTGCAAATTTTTAACTTGTATAGAACATTGCAAAGTTTGGTCACGTTCTTCTTCAAATTCTATAATTATTGCAAAAATGTGGTAATGATTATAGTTTTCTATATTGTTCCAATTACAATTCCTTAAATTTGTTGTGGTGTCCTCTTAAGTGTCTTGGAATAAAATTAGGTTAGGTTGTAGAATTAAATTTTTTCCAAGAATGGTCATTGGTGGAAAAATGTATGGTAAACATCAAGGCTTATGAAGTTTTCAATTTCTGATTTTCTATTTATTTTTTAGGTGTGTAATTTTTTAGGGATTTAATGGTTTTGAAAGTGGTGCAGAAATTGTAAATTTTCTCCATGGTCGTGTTAAGGTTCGATCATTTAAATATACATAACAAATTTTATTTAAATAATTTGAAATAAACTATAATGCATAAATATAATAAACATATTACAAAGGACACCAAATTTACTTGAAAAACATTGAAAGCTAAAAACCGCAGTAGAAATATATTCCATTTTATAGAGAACCTTTCTAAAAATCCAATAAAAAAACTCTCCTTTAGTACTTCTCTCCATAAATATTTTTCTTTTTTTTATCATGAATGAAATTCACTAAGCCCCAAGGGCCATATTTAAATATTTTTACATGTGTGTCTTCTCTTGAAACACTCCATCACATTTATAAATTGATTTAAATATTTAATTGAACATTATAAACTAAATTTTATATTAAATAAATATTATATTATTTGTTTATTTAATCATAAACTAAAGTTTATAACTTAACAACACTTAAGATGGGTTAAACCCTACTTAAGATTAATGTTCTAACAAGTGGGTGCCAAAAACTATTTGAGAAATAATTTTTCACAAGGATAAATTAGTGATTTTTCACCAACGATCTGGACTAAGTACCTCTTATTGGTAATGGGAAGGCTCCCATTTATTGAATGTAACAAAAATCAACATGTGGCCATAAAGCAAAGAATCACACAAGAATACTCCACTAAACTCATGGCAAACTACTTCTATTTATTATCGTGGGAATTCTTTTCTTACAAAATGATCTAGAGAGGAGTAATAATATAATGAAGAGAAGATTAATTTTGTGAACAAAAACGTTAGAACCAAGATATGCACTCATCCCAAATCAGATTGACTTGGGGCTTGAGAAAACATGGGACTGTCTCCAAGTTGTGGGACTCGAACTAAGACAGACCTCTGGAGAAGGCCAACTTCCTCTACCTATTCCTAATGCTAAAACTACTCCTAAACAGGAGATGTGGCTACCTAACACTAACCTATAATTCCAAGGGACCAAGGAGAGAGGGAGATGCATGAAATTGAAATCCTAAACTAAGGAGGTGATAGCACCAAGAAAAGGGGTGGAGAGATTCCTAATGAGTGAAAATAGGAAGAAAATTAAGTAGGAGAGGGAAAATAGAAGTGCCATAGTCTAAAAATAAAATAAAATTCCCATTTTTGTGGAGCACAATAGATTTGAGTCCTGTAAGAAGAACAAAGTATGCACAATATATCTGCAAATGCAAAGGAAGGAAAGAAACACAATATAACATAAGATAGGGAATAAAAAGCTAGAAAACATCGATTTTATTGCTCAAAAGGATGCACAATCCATTACAAAGTAGAAAAAGGAAAAACACCTTTGTAGAATGCCCAAATTTGAGGCCTCGCAACTCTCAAGTGTTTTCAAACAATTTTGACAGAGTTCCTATAGGCTTTATAATATCCCCCAATAATGAGGGAATTTTACATATATATAGATAATTCACCTCACCTACCATGTATAATTTCATGAAAGGTACTTAAGCTACCAAATATTGCCACCATTAATGCTCATCTCATAGCTTACGTTCTTATAATCTTATGGTTACATATTTCCTTGATTCATTCGATTGCATCATTCTTGCTACCGATGGTAGTATTCCTTTTCTCTATTGACCGGTAGTAAATACTTTACCCTAAATCTCACTATCAATTGTTCATAATGTTCAAGCACTTGTTTGTAGCATGTTTCCCCACTACCGATTGGTACGGTCTATACCCCCATCATTTTGACCTGCACTATCACCTGACCAATCTTTCTAATGGTAGATGGTAGTATTTTACACACTACCATCTAGTTGCATATCCTCTCTAGCGTGTAACCCGTCATCATTGTGTTAATGGCCAATAACACATTTTATGTTGTTAATAAGTAGTATCCATACATGCTACCAAACAAGAGCATTTCATGTTACCTTTCTTTTCAACCATGACCTAATTGTCAATCCTTGCATCTACTGGTAGCATTATAATTGTTACACGGTTAGTAACATCCTTTCTTGCTACTGATCTAGTATAAAATTTTATCCTATCACCTGAAGCATCCGTACATGATACCAAATTAGCATTTCTTGCTACCATTCTATGTTGCCCATGACCCCCTACACCTTACTTACTACCACCTGTAATATACTTTCTTGCTATCGATGGTAGCATTATAATGCTCTAGTTGGTAGCATCATGGGATGCTACCCATAGGGCCCAAATCTCTATACTCTAAATAATTCACCCCGCCCACTTATCTCACTCCACAGACTGATTCTAATGTTAAATTTGATGGTCTTCTACACGTCTCATACTTTTATAGAATGGATAAGTGCATTTAAGATAAGTTATCCAACTTAATCCAATTTGGTTAATTTGTGATAACAATTTTGGCGACATCCATGGGACATATGTCGGATAGATGAGGATACTAGTATCCTTGAAGCATCCATTAGGCATGAATTCATCTTTAAAACTGAAATTGATCCGAGATACATTTCACCCCTAAATTCAATTGAAGCACTCCATGGAATTTGATCTAAAAATTCTTGAGTTGGTAACTCGATTATTCCAAAAAAATTTATCATAAATCCCCATACTTCCGATTTTTTGAGGTTCCATAAATACTATTTGAGACTTCCTCAAACACTTTCTTACATCATGAAAACCTACCTGAAACTTCAAAGTGCAACAAAGGACAAAAATCACAACTATGTACAAATATGAAAATCATACATGTCCAAGTGAAACATGCAGAGTGTGCACAACACTCATATAAAAGTAGACTTAGACTACCAACAAAACAATGTGTTGTAAGAACTTAGAGGAATTTACAAATATAAAATAATATGTACAATGATGCAAGAAGATAACCTAAATGGTATACTTAAGATAAATCCCATTAACTGAGATTGTTAGTGCACCTCCATTAAGGGAAGTGAGTTAAAAATAATTTACTTCTTTGCAACTAGTAATGGTATATGGACCACTCCAAATTACATCAAATTTGGAGTGTCTCCCTGGTTTGGCTCTGTCAAAATCCCATTTCAAAACAAAATCACCAAATTTGAACATCTAAAACCTAGTCTTTTTATCAAACCACTATTTGGATAATTTTTGATAAAGGAAACCTTTCTTATTTTTGATAAACCATCTTGTAAGGGAAGATCCAATTGATTTTTAATTGTAATCATGTCATTACAAAGAGCAATCCACACCTTGGTGTGTCATTGTCTTTGATTGACATTCATTTTTCTCTTCATGATCCTAATCAGGTTCTTATTAGTAGATTCTTCCAATCCACTACCTTGAGGGTAATAATGGGAAGAATTCTTTGAATAAAAACTAAGTCCAAGAGCTCAATCACAAATATTAGATCTCATAAAATCATTTGCATTATTATAAATCATGGTCTATGGAATACCAAACCATATGACAATATCATCATGGAAGTCAAGAATAACTGATCCAGCTTACTTTCTTCAATGGCACAACCTCGGTCCACACCGGTAAATAATCTGTAGCATTTAAGACCTACTTGTGGCCAATGCTTGATGGAGGGTTGATCATTCCAATAAAATCAAGGCCCCACTGAGAAAATGGCTAATCTACTTGAATCGAATAAAGTGGAAGAGCTACCAACCTCTTCTTTCTCGGTGAAGAAAGCACACTCCTTACATTTTCGGACTAACTTATGACAATAGGCAAATAATGTAGGCCAAAAGTAACATGCCTTTAGAATTTTCATTGTTGTGGCTTTGGCTGAAAAATGACCACCGATAAGCCATCATGAAATTCTACTAAAATTTTCTCCACTTGTTCACCTTCAATACACCTAAGATGAACCCCACCAAGTATTTCATTTAAATACAATGTCATGCACCAATGCATAGGGAATGGACTACAACCTTATATGTCTCTTTTTTGTTTTTCTTAGACCAAGAGGGTATGAATTGGTAGATAGAAATGAAATCGTATCACTCATCTAGATGTGAACATTGGCTACATTTCCTTCCTCCAATTGAATTTTAGCATCATGTTCAAGTTTCTCATTCATGAAGGATGTATCTTGGTTATCTTGAGAATCCAAGGAAATTTGTTCACAAATTTATCTCCCTCTCACTAGTCTTTTGGTCTTAATAGTCACATCATACTCCATTATTTTAGTGACCCATCCAACTCTTTTCTCATTTATATCTTCCCCAATAATGAGGTCTCTCACACTAGAATGTGAGACTAAAACTTTGATATGATTGGTATACAACACTATTTTGAATTTATTTATAGCCCTCGTGTTGGAAAATACTTGTTTTTCACTGTGATTATATTTCAATACATATTCCTTCAGTGTTTAACTGAAGAAGGAAAATATATTTTTCCATACCTTCATCATTTTACTGAGTCAAAACAACAACAATATAGTATCAGCTCCAAATGCATACAAAATAAAATCCTTACCATAGTTAGGTATGAAAAGTTGAGGAGCTCTGAGAAATTTCCTATTTGATTTTGAAAAAAATTCCTCCTTCTACTTTCCATTTAAAGGTTGAATCCTTCTTCAACATCAATGTGATAGGCTTGACTAATCCTAAAAAATTAGGAATAAATCTCCTAATAAAATTAATCTTTCCAAGAAATGATTGTAAGTATTTTTCTAAGTTTTCAAAGAGAGAGAGAAAGAATGGTTGAAATTTTTTTTGGATCAATAGCAATTCCATCCATTGAAACAATATGTATGTTAAGATCGCCCTAGGGACTGAAAAATTACACTTTTAAGAGACGCCTGCAATTCGCTACATATCTCAAATACCTTCTCTAAGTGGTTGATGTGATCATTGCTCTGATTTGAGAAGATGGTAATATCATCCAAGTATACAAGGATGAACTCATTAATGTAACCTTTGAAAGCAATATCCATTTCTCTCTGAAATGTGGCACCTACATTTGACAAACCAAAAGGCATATTCTGATAGGAATATGTACCCCACTTGGTTGTAAATGCATTCTTAAATTGATATTTTTCCCTAACCTTAATTTGATTAAAACTTGAATACCCATCCAACATGGAGAACCTTTTAGCCCCAAAAATAGCATTTTACAAAATATGCTCCATGGAAGGTAAAGGGTAGTGGTCCTTTAGGGAAGCCTTGTTCAAATCTTAGAAATCAACAAAAAGTCTGATTTCCCCATTCTTCTTTCTAACCGGGACAATATTGGCCACCCATGTAGAGTACTTGATTGGAAAAATTATTTTGGCCTCAATGATTTTGGATAACTCCTTCCTCATGAGGGGTTTTATCCTAGGGTTGATCAGTCTTTTGTTTTCCTAATTGGCTTGACATTGGGATCAAGATCTATGGAATGTTGCACAATATCTGGATTAAATCCCTTTAGATCTTCATAATCCCAAGAAAACACATCACTAAATTTTTGCACAATGAAATGAAATCTTTCTTCTCATTTTTATCACATACCTTTCCAAGCAAAAGCTCCTTTCCTTGTGCAATTGTGACTAATTGACAGTCTTCTTTTTTCTACTATATTATTTTCATCCCCTTTGAATTCATCATTTAGGCTAAAAATCTGCTCCAAGGTGACCAATCCATTTGTAAATCTAATTATTTTCATCTAAATTATTTGGTCACCATAGCTATCATACAAATCACATTGCATCTCTAGATGAGAATTCAACCTCATCCTGGATGAACTCAATAATTTCTTGATCACTATCAAAAACCTATCAGCTAGTCTCATTATCGAGAATGGATGGCCTGATTATTACTTAAATATGATGAGCATCCCCTTGATAGAATCCTCAATAGGTGAAAATTTTGATCCAAGGGATGTCATTTGATCTGCATCCTTGTTTAACTTCCTTGGCACCACCTGCAGGTTGAGAGAATCAAATCCCTCTAAGAGGTCCCAAAATATATGCTTATAATCTTTCAATAGCTTATTCTTTGTGGTACACTTCCCTCTCACTTGATGAATCACCAATTCTATGTCCCCAAAAATATTCAATGCCTTGATCTTCCTCTTTTCAACAATCAATAGGCCATGCACCAATGCTTCATATTCTACTACATTTTTAGAGTATGAAAATTACATCCTATGCATGAAAAATAACTTCTCATCCTTGAGATAAATGAGAAAAACATTTTTGTATGTGTCATTTTTGCTTCTAGATCCATCAAATTACAACCTCCAAATTCAAGAGTTTTCTTCACTATGTTTTAGTTTAGTCACTTTTCCTAACCTCTTACCTCCCGTGCGCATTGACATATCACACAACCTTGACTGGCACAAACCTAAGGAATGCGCAGCACCATGCCCTTTCTTTTATGTGATTTTTACAAGAATTCTCACCATTAATATAGGAATGGTACACATATATAAATTCATATATTCTATAAAAGAGACAAAGAAACTAGATCTAAGCATGGATGCATAATCATATGAATGAAAACATTAAAGCAACATAAAAAATTAGATCTTAAAAATGAGCAATATGAAGAACACTAGGTTTTGACCCATAAACATAGATATTTAGAACAATCCACCATATATTGATTCACAAATATTATAGTGGCTAGATTACATCAAAAAGGGTCATATCAGACCAAATACAACAAGAAATAGCATCCTAAACCTATAGAATGAATCGAATCAAAAGGTTATTTTCCATGTTCTCTCCAATGGATCTGAAATCCCTCTTACATCTCATACATCATCTTCATAGTCATCCCCTTTTCTAGATCAAAATTGTATTCTTAAAGAGAGTGAGATCTTCTCTTATCCATCATTCTAGAGTAATCACATGCCAAATTTCATCATACCTTGTTATATTCAAGTATCCTAAATATGCAAGTGCGATAAACCCATTTTATAGCTCTTAATCCCATCATGATAACCATAAGTATACCCTGTCATATTATTTCCTTGAGCCAAAATCCTTCATGTTCCAATATTATCCACAATCCATCCTAATCACATCTTCACGTGTTCCATGCACACACCATTCTTAACCCAAAATGTGGCTAAGTCCAAAAAAAACTTTTCCGCTTCGCACGCTCTGATTGCAACTCTATCCCTTCATTTATTCCAATTATTCAAGTTGTTTATGCATAACTTAGTTACTCTTGCATGTGAATGATCATGCTCCTTCTTACTATAGTGCCTTCCATGTGCACCCATCCTCTGCTCTAGGACTTAGTCATTTCTCTGGGCCCAACATTACCCCACATTAAACATGTTGTCCATCCTCGGTAAAAATCTGATCCTCAACAAAAGAAAAAAAGAATGGAAGAATGAAATAAACCTATAACAAATTTATGCGAGTATAAAATAATTCGATATTAAAGTACAAGGATTAGGAAATTCTTATTCAAGGATGCCTCAATTTCACCCTAAACATCTAACTCACTTTGCATTTGTTTAAATAAATCCCCTATCATCACATTGACATCATCAAATGTTATCTCTTCTCCCTTATCCTTCAATGTGTTAGCAATATTATCCATTTTCTTGCTAAGGTCACTTCGCGTTTATTGTGTGTGTCTCCGGGATATAATTTCTTGATTTTATTCTTAATAGAGGTCCTTTAAGTCTCATTTGCCTCAAATTTATTCTCAACCTCTCGCTAGTATATTGTCACATTCCACCTAATTTCCTCTTTTCTTTTCCTATAACTCCTTCGATATGCCTCATGTGTTACGAACCCACACACTTTCCACTTTGTCTCTGTCTTCACAATTTCATAGATAACTTCAGCCATGTGAGCCACAGCTTTCATTAAAGCTAGAAGCTCGAGTATCGAGCTATGGTATCCACAATTTCTTATCTCTCCTCCTCTTTTTTCATGCTATAACATCCTCTGCTAACTCCAAGTGTAAGTGGTTGCTTCTCCATCATGATCAAGCGTGTCAAATCCTCCAAGCAAAGAAGAGCGACTCATACTTACGCATACAAGGGGCTAAATCTAGGAACACTAAAATAATGGATTCTAAGATAACCTCTACTTTCTTATAGGCTTCGTATACGTTCCACTTCTTGTCCCTCACTCAATCCTCAATTGTGAAATGATTAACTCCTTTCCCTTTATCTCCTTGTCCCTCTCAATAATCTCTTTGTTATTCTCCTCAATATCCTTCTCCAATGCTCGATCTTGTCATTCCTCCCGAATAACCTCACCTCAACCTCCATTTCTACCTTTTTCAGCACATTACACACCTGCTCATCCATCAACTACCGAGAATCCACAATAGGATTTATCTCCTAGAGCCTAGTGTGTCTAGCATTTCACCCGCATTTACTTCAAATTTTGGTTCATCAACATGGGACTCAAAATCCTAGGATAACATCTTCCTTGTGCATGTGTATGCACTATCCTTATCAAATGATGACCAACATAAGAGTTGGTTTGTAGGAAATTTGCTTTGGATACACATGTGTAGGACCTTGTTTGGATTATTTTCACAAGTCATTATAGGACCTTGCGATGTTGACGTTCCTTTCCCACCTGTGCGTGCCCCCTTTGGGAAACCAACTACTAAACTTGTCTCCCTGCCCATGCTTGCATTCTTCTCTTTCTCTAATTCTCCCACGTTGTGTTCCATCTTGTGCTCCACTAAGTCCTTGATGATACCTGCCACTTATTTCTCCACCGTGTCCTCTAATTGTTCACCGAGACAGTAGGGTCTTATGCACAAAGTGTTCCTACTTCTTCTTCACTATCTTCTCTTTTCGCCTCATGAACACCCTCTCGAGTGTGCGCTCCCTCCATCTAACTCATACACAAATGAAAATAGGAGGATCCCCTCTAGGTCCTTCCTCTTCTCCTTCTATATCCTCATTATGTAAGCTCTATGTCTTCTTAGAGTCAAAACCTTGCTTTACCTTTTTCTTCTTCCTTTTTGGGACTATTTTTTCTCTGGGGACTTTTTCCTACGAGTAGTAGTAATCCTACTTTTTATTCCTTATGCCCCTATGGTCTAACCTATACACATGCTCGACGCCCTATTTGTTGAAGAAGTTTCCTCCCTCTATCCCTTCTTCACCCCTACCTTCTTCCATCATGCTAGGTCCGGTGGGATCGAAACATCATCCCCCACATATGTGCCTTTCTCAAAATTTGGCTGCAAATGAATGTATACCCTCACTACATCTACCCCCAAAGTGCTAAAGTGATGGGTCTAAGAAAATTTATGTCCTAAGAGACATAATTTTCTACATATGTGAACTTCTTTGGATACACAAGTGTTTTACGCAGCGCTCGGTGCTCCTGATCCACTTCACTTAGGTTAAACCTTAATTTCTTAGCCTCCTTAAATATGTTAACTGCAGCTTGAAAATATTGTGTTGTGAAGGTGAATGGTAACTCACACCAAGGGTTCTTGGTGACATCATTGGGAACTAAAATATTGACTAAGTACAAAAAAGGCATGTGGGCATGCGGGGCCTATTTGAAGAAGGATGCGCGGGTTGAAGGCACGTAGGACAGGGTTCTAGCAGGGTTTAGCAGAACACACAACATGTACATGAAAGAAAAGATGGGTTTTGGACTTAGCCATATTTTTCATTCTAGGAAGCACATGAGAAAAGTGTGACCCATCTAGCATGTAGAGTGGATAAGGTTTCAAAGTGTGGCGCTAAAGGGTCAAGGATGGAATATTCCATGTATGCGATGGAAGGATCTAGAAAGACATCATTGCAAAGAGTGGAGATCTCGGATCAAAGGGAGCATGATCCATTAGAGGACCACATGGACACTTAGCAACCAATCTGTTATCTTAGGAAGGCATGGTGGTGGAGACTAAGGATATATATAGAGATGCTCAGTAGAAGGATATATGGAGACACATAGAGAGATAGCACTAGATAGGTGAAGCTTTTCAGGAATAATCCTTTGGGTTAGGATTAGGAGAACTGTAGGAGTGATGGCATATTTAGAGGGATGGGTCTGTAACCATTTTTGTAATGTGGAAAGCATAGCTTAGGTTCCTAATGCATGACTCTTATACTGTATTGTTATATTGGTCTATTATGGCCTTAATGAATGTAATGTGGTTATTGAACTTGTTAACATGAATATAAGGTTCTATTCTAAAGAATATATGTTGTTCATGGGCATAAACCCTAGTGCATTTCCTTTGTGTTATGAATCAGTTCTATATTCTATTTGATACTTCTCTTTGTTATCTAAATGGATGCATTGATATGATAACTCATCCTAAGCTCTTAGAATGAACACATGGTTCTTTTATTTCCTACATCTAAATTTGTCATTAAGGATGTATTCTCACAAGACTCATATAAAGGATGGGCGCGGCACCCGCACATGCCTCAGGTGAGTGCACAACGCGCGTTGGGTGATACATCGATGCGCATGGTATTAGAATATTGTTCTATGGGTATAAAAATGACTACAACTTGGTTCCATTGCCGGGACCTCTTTTCAAAATTGTTATGAGAAATGGCATACATCTTGGTCCTTGTGATGTGTAATGACCAAACGTCTGACCTTGGAAAGTGTTGAAGCATGGTTCATGAGAACGGAGGATGTGTTTGCTCAAAAATTCAGCATTGGACCTAAGTTTGATACATGTAGATGGGTAGAAGAGAACCTATACCATGAGTTATATGAGACATTCTTCTATTGTTTTCCAGTAGAACTATATGAATGGATTTCAGCATATACATCCAGATTGATCTGGTACTATAGATCACATGTATGGACCTAAGATGATTACCAGAGGCTACAAGATGCAGATCTAACTTAGATATGTGTTGTTGATCACTAGTGGAAAGGAGTGTTGACCAGTTATACTCTAGAATACGTCATTTCTACATATTCTTGTCCGAGAAGTTTTGAGGTTTTGAGGGATCCAGAGGATCATTTCTACATGTTATCCCCCTGGATATGAAGATCTTGATCATTATCTTAATTTTAGAGGCATTTCCTATGCTCGGCTAAGCTTCTCTGAGCACTGGGTGAGGAAGCTAGGGTGGAGGAAGATGGTGAATATTACGGCTAAAAAAGGAAAGGGAGGAGAGATGACTCAAGAATAGAAAACCTCATGAAAGGGAGATGACTATACAACACGAGGTTTCAAGTGTGATGGATCTATGGAGGTATATGTTACAAGAAGGAGTTGAGATTCATGTAGAGGATGTGGAACCTAAGTAGTCTATACTACCCCATCTTGGAAAGCGTGGGAGAGAATCCCCTTCAGCTTCTGATGAGATTTCATCACATGGAGAAAGGAAAGACGTCAACGTGTGTATCCGAACCCAACTGGTGACCAACCCCGGCACTTGGTTTTTTATATCAAGGAGAAGTATTACTAACCCATTTGGTATCGATATAAGTAATTTATCTCGCACCCAAGAGATATAATTTCTTGTTTGAAACATCCATGATCGCAAAACCATTCTGGTATTTGGAGGAATTTTTGGACAAGGTGCAAATACATAAGGTTTAGGTATCGTGTCTAGGAGTGGCATGGGACACACAACTAGAAGTGTGACAATATCACAAACAATTGGCGCGTAGTTTAGTGAGACGTTGAGAACACTTTGGGTGTGACCACTTTAGGCCATTTTTAGCTACATGAGGTGGATCTGGTGGTATAGGAGCTGGATGGCCTACTAGACCTAGCGGATTTGAAGGATCTGGTGGGTCAGGAGGAATAGGACCTAGTGGATCTAGTGGAGGAGGAAACACCGATGGAACCAAGTCTCTAGGTCATGAGGACAAGGGCCGCAACGACCTCCACAAGTTTTTTTAAGATGTCTTTACACTTACCAAACTACATGGGTATTGAGGATGCTACAGAGCATGTCCACAAGTTTGAGTTACTATGGTGTGTGAAAGGAATCACTACCACGATCGAAAGGTAATTCAGTTTACAATAACGTTACAAGGGCGCGTATATATCTAATATCAAAAATATGACCCCCATCAAACGGTGGTAGACTACATTGCATTGAAGAATGCCTTCCTAGCATAATTCCATATCCTTGAATTTGATTAGAAGAGCATCAACACTCAAAGGAGATCTAACAAGGAATGGAAGAGAGTGTGTAGGACTACGATGCACGGTTCAAGACTCTCTTATCAAAACTATCCTATGACATTCACCCTTCTCAACATGCTTAATGGTTTGTTAGAGGATTGATAACACCATTTAGAAGGGCACTATCACACAAGACTTTCACAGACCCGTGTGAGGCCTTGGAAGCTACCCTGCACATTGAGGCTATTGGGAGCATTGATACTGGTGTTAGCCATTTTCTAATAGCTCAAATTTATGCAATGACCAAGAAGTTGGAGAAACTATAAGCAAACTTAGTGCACGAGGTTCGTAGTAGGATTTTGTGTACAAAATGTGAAGTAAAAGGGCATGCAAAGGATAGTTTCCCTCAAAATTTGGTATGTACCATGACGGTAGATAGTGAGATTTTCCATGGGTATCATGACATGAGTAGATTTCCTCTACTACACCACGTAATCCATAAAAATGTTTCTTACTATTACAAGATTTGTACCTCTATTACCCACAATATTAAGGATTACAAATTGATTGACTAGATTCATGATGTTATTAATCTTGGTGTGCACCATACTAGTATTGTAGGCAATTCCAAGGATGATGATCACCGCTATGAAGGGCACACATATGAAAGAGCATGTGGAAGAGGTTTTCATAGAGTATTTTGTGGTCACAAGAATCACAGCAGAGGAATAATTGATTTCCCATGAGGAACTTGTTATAACTGTGGATTGACAGAGCATTATAAGCGTGAGTGTCCTAACCTATTACGGTGCTCATGGTGTGGAAAAAAATAAGTACGAGGAGTTCCCTAAGTTTTTTTAACACATGATCCAACAACACTAGAAATAAAAAGGCACTGGGATGGTGAGTATAAACAAGGTCGACCCACATTGGATGTCAAGAGTGGTGTGTGAGTCAGGATTAGATCCTATACTAGTAACAATGCGAGTAGAGGTTGTGTGTGCAAAGGAGATGTTGAGACAGAAATTGGTTGTTAGGGAAGAAGTGGTACATGAGAAGTATCCATATCTTACTCATCAAAAGTAAGTGTATCAACATACTATGGATGTGATTCAGAGTTTGCAAGGGGAGATGCAATGCCTAAAATATCATTCAAAGTATTTGGAGCAAAGGAATATTGTCAAGGAAGTATGTAGGACGTTAAGGCAAGAGAATATTATTCCCTTGCTAGGGGAATGAGTGAGGGACAAGTTACATAAAGTTGGAGCAAAGCGCGAAAGGAAGGTTTTACATGCAAACCTTCATCCTCATAGCCTTGACTATGATAAGGAGATTACATTGAATGTAGTTTTTGATGGGTGTCTTCTAAGAAATATCCTCATCGACACAGGAGCAGAGGTCAATGTTCTCACCTTAGATACATGACATCAAATGGGAAGGCCCGTATTACAACCATCTTTGAATGTGTTGTATATGGAAAACAAGACAAAGGCAATGCCCATTGGATTCTTAAAGGATGCGGTTATCACTATTCAAGGGGCTAAGTTCACTGGGGACTTTGAATTCTTAGCACTCTCGCTAAGGCGGATAATTTCCCAAAGATTACTTAAGCATCCTTGGTGTTATAAGAAAATTGTCGACTGCGGTTTAACAAGGGGTATATTAGCTTCAAGAACAAGGAAGAAAGGTTTATTATCCCTTTAATATATGGGAAATCAGTGCCCTATACTAAGCCCTTAGGAGAGGAAGTACTCGATAGTATCTATGTGCGCTCCATCAAAGATCATGAGATAATTCATCCCACATAGGGAGTTATCTAACTTGAATATGCTCAGCCCTTGAGTGATACCACTAGCATGGCATGTGATAATTGGGTGCATGGTACTAATGATTTTATTGGGCGATCGTTGAGAGGGTCTGTAACAAGGGTAACAAAGGCATGGTCATTCAAGCATCTGGGAGGGAAGAAGTTACCGAGTTACTCTAGAGGAGCATACCCTAAAATTTTCTTACAAGAAATGGAGGCTTAGTGGAATAATGAGGACGAGAGAAGGGGATTGCTTAGTTATAACCTACTTAGAAATAAAATGTGCTGGTGGGCTAGACATTGGGAGAGCCTCCTAGAATGGCATGAGATAAGAGTCACATTTTTGTAAGGTTCTCCAAGAGCAACACACCCATGATCATCCAAGACTACCATAGTAAAGAGACCACCTCATTTCATGTCCAAGTATGTGAAAATTCCTAGATGGGAAGTGCAGAAGCATTACCACCTTCATTATGGGTGCATAAGTTATATTCCACCTTACAAGGTTATGCACATGCATGGTATATTCATTTGGAGATGCGTCGTCAAATAGGTAATTGGTAGGAGTTAGCGATTGATCTCATTCAATCTTTCAAGTATAAGAGTACAAATCCAATGGTGGATAAGGTGTTATAAGTAATCAAGCACCTTACAATGGGAGATAGCATTATGAAAGAAGATAGAATACAGGAGCTACTAGGAGAACCTAGTTTAAAGACAAGTTTTGATGAAGAGGAATAAGAGAAAGTACATCTTGAGCACACGTGCATGGAAAAGGAAAAAGGAAAAATGGTCTATGTAGTAGATGGTGAGGAAATGGAAAGTTTAGATGTTAACCATTCTGAAGGTACATGTGAAGTCATAGATAGCGTTGATGAGCAAGCACGTGCCTACCATGAGCCATTGAAAACAAATAAGGTTAACATTGGGATAGAGACAAAACCTAAGGAAGCTATCATTGGGGACTATTGGTCGAAAAATAAGTTTCAAAGGTCATTGATCTATTACACGAGTTCTAGGATTTGTTCCCTCATGGGTACCATGAACTCAAAGGCATCCACCATTCCTTGGGGATATGAAGATCAAGTTGAAGGAAGGTGCGCGCCCGATCCGAAAGAGGCCTTATCGGATGAATCTAAATTTGCACGTACGGGTCAAGGAGTAAATAAAAAATATGATAGCATCTGGTATCATTGAGGCTATGGAGGAATTATAATGGATAATCCCAATGGTCATCAATATCAAGAAGGATGGATTAATAAGGATATATGTTGACTAAAGGAGCTGAATGAAGTATTTTTCATCGATCCTTTCCCAAGCTCCTTTACTAAAGAAATTCTGGAGGGAGTAGCCAAGAACAACATCTACTCTTTCATGGATGGGTTCTTAGGGTATCAGCAAGTCAGGATTGTAAAGGAAGACCAGAGAAAGACAACTTTTGCCACTAAATAGGGAATTTTTTCCTACACGGTTATGCCTTTTGGATTGAAGAATGCGCCTGTTGTGTTCTCGCGCATTGTGGTACAAGAATTTCAAGACTTCATCCACAAATTTCTTCAAGTTTACTTGGATTATTGGACTATGTATGGGCTGGTAAAAGACCATTGTGACAATTTGAGGCTAATTTTTTAGAGATGTCGGCAATTGAGGATATCCCTCAACATTAAGAAATGTGTCTTTACTACTCCATTTGGAACCCTGTTAAGACATATTATATTTAAAGAAGGCTCAGTAGTGGATCCCACAAAAGTTGTAGTTATTGTGGGATTGGGAGAACCTACTAGTTAAAGCACAGTGCACAGATTCCTTGGACATACGGGTTACTACAATAAATTCATCAAGGGGTATGCCAAGATTGCCACACCCTTAGAGGAATTTCTAAAACACAAGAGTTCCTTTCATTGGGGAGAGGCGTAGCAAAAGGCATTTGACACTTTGAAGGATAGGCTTGTCATTGCACCCATACTATGCTTTCCTTCTTAGGATAAGCCTTTCCATGTGCATTTTGATGCCTCGGGAACAGCCATGAGAGCAATATTAGCACAACCTGGTGAGGGGATTATTGATCACCCCTTGTGTTTTGCAAGCAAGAAGTTAACACCAGTAGAATATAATTACACAACTACTAAGCAAGAGGCACTATCAATTATCTACATGATGCATAAGTTCAGATAGTACCTATTGGCAACACTCTTTATATTCTACACAGACCATATGGTGCTGAAATACTTGGTGACAAAGCCCGTTTTGTAAGGGTGCATATTTTTTTGGTCCTGTTATTCCAAGAGTTTGAATTCACGATGGTTGTGAAACCAAAAAAGATAAATTAAGGACCTGACCACTTATCAAGGATTAACTTAGGGGAGGATGCACAAAGCATTGAGGATACCATGTCAGACGTGCAAATTTTTAGCTTGTGTAAATTTTTAGACTTGGAATACATTGTTGTATTTTTGAAAACCGTGTGTAGCAATCGGATGGGATGAAGGCTTTAGAGAGGAATCAGTTTGTAGTATGCATCACACCCTACATGTTGATTAGTGGAGATCTGTATAAGTTAGGATGTGATGAGGTTCTGCACCGATGCATATTGGAACATGAGCACATGGAAATTATGGAGGAAGCACATGGTGGGATTGTAGGAGGACAATATGTAGGAAATACTACTGCACAGAAGATTCTACTAGTCAAGGCTTTGGTGGGAAACCATCTACTAGGATTTTATTGAGTTTTTCAAGGCCTATGAACATTGCTAGCAGCACCTTTCAAAACATGGAAAGAGGGATGAAATTACCTTATGACAAAAATAGCAGTAATACCGAACCTTTTGAAACATGGGAAATTGACTTTGTTGGGACAATTTCACCATTAAGGCTGAAAGGAGTGGTTCACAGTATATCATTACTTGAACTGATTACTTGACAAGATGGTCAAAGGTAGAACCTACAAAGGATTTCACTATAGTGAAAGCTACTAGATTTTTATGGGAGAACATAATCGTAGGTATGGTTGTCTTTAAGCTTAACAAGAGATAGAGGTACACATTTTCTCAATGAAATGTTCAAGATTCTATTAGCATAATTTATGGTAGCCCATCACAAGAATACCCCTTATCACCCTAAAGTGAATGGAACTTTTGAGGCATTTAACAAAATAGTAAGTCACACATTGACCAAGATTTATGACATCGGAAGACAAGATTGGGATGACAAAGTATCATCCGTTATATGGGCATACAGGGATAACCTACAAGAGGTTGAACAAGGTCACTCCATTTCAATTGGTGTTTGGCATGGAAACTGCTTTGTTGATTGAATTCATGTTACCATCACCGCGTATAGAGTACATAGGATGGTTGGATGGTGAACAAGCACTAGAAGAGAGGATTGATAAGTTGATGTAGTTAGACTAAAGGTGATCACTTTCTAGATGGATTTAGATGATAGAAAAGGAAAGAAAAAGGCATGGCATGATCGTCATGTCAAAAAAAAAAGTAGTTTGAGGTTGGGTATATGGTGTTGTTATGTGATTCCAAGTTTCGCCCCATCCAGGAAGTTGAAATTCCATTGGCTAGGACCTTACATCATCTTGTACGTCCTTGATTCGGTATTTTCTAGTTACAAGCACTAGATGGGATGAGATTACCCAGGTCATTTTAATGGCGAGGCTAAATCCCTACTATAAATAAGTCTTCTTGGTGTTTGCAAATAAGGTAGTATTGCCGCTTAGCTTAGGATTTCCCTTTACTCTTTTCTTTTCTTGTGTTTCCTTTCCTGTTGCTTGTTCCTTTCTTTTTGTTCTTTTTACACCTTGTGCAATCGCTACCCACATTATTATCTAAAGTTGTGTATTCAAAAGGATCACACATATGTTTTAATGTGGGGTGGATTAGTACAAAGTAAAGTATAATCCAGTAGTAAAAGTTGAGTGGCCCAAGAAATGAAGCACGTAAGATTGAGAAAGTGCATGGGGAAATGGTGGATAATGAATTATGGTGTCAAGAAGGTTGTAAAAAATACCACATACAAAGAATGAAGAGTGCAGGAACAACATGAGGTAGGTGAGGGAAAAAAATAGGTAAAGGATAGAATAAGTGTCTTCAGTGTTGTAGATGCACGTGTAAGAGTCTTAAGTAATATTTGATTGTTGCAAGCTAGAAGGTTGTAGAAGGTGTTTCGTGTAGGATTGGGCCCGTGGGTAAGGGCGCTTAAGGTCAGCCTAGTGGAAAAATTTATATTTAATGTTAAGTATGTTAGTAGGTGGTATAACATTTATTGCTAGAGAGGAGCAAAAACTATAAATATGAGGTCGGGAAAGTCATTATTTTACCTTGTTATTACGAAGTTGAAGCGCTCTTGCGAACTAGGGAATCCAGATATATTTTTGCGAAGGAAGAAGAATCATAGAGATCTAAGTGTGTGACTAGGGTGGATCTGTAAACCAAGTAGGAAGGAGTGCACAAGCGTAAGAAAAGGTTGTTTAAATTGCGTGCGTCTTGTGGAAGGGTTTTCCTAGTTATGGTTTTTCACTAGGGAACATGAAAGAGAAGGATTTATTCATAGATTTAAGCCTTAGAATTGAGTAGAGTAGTAGAGTAGAGAAAGAAGGAGTTTTAAATTTTAACTTGATAAGAAGAATGGCACCAAAGAAGGTGATCATTTCACCAAAGAAACAAAAGGGAAAGGGTAAAGGAAAATAAGCCGTTGTCATCGCTAACTCCACTGAGGAATGGTATGCAGAAATGTAGTACCCAGATGGAGTGTTGTTGGGAAATAAGTGGGTGTTGCATGAGAGACAAATGGCCATGATCAATTATAACCATCGCACGAGCACTACAGAGAAATAAATGGCATTGGAGCTAGTTCATCTAATTAACAAGAGGACACCAGATGGAATTCCAATATATCGACGAGGTGAAAGTAAAGTTGGAAAAGGTAGGGCTATTACAACTGTATGAGTTGCCTTATTTTGGTAAGCCCGAGTGGCTATATAATTAATTGATGTCATGCATACATGAAAACCACTTCTACTTTGCAAGTCGGGCAGATGCGCATAACACATCAGCTTGATATCCAAATTCATTGGCTTGAATTGTGAAGGAGAATAAATAGATGAAGATTTGGGTGATAAGGATGCCATCAAGGAAACTATAGAGGCTTATGACTATAAAAAGGGTTTGCAGTACTTTGAAATCATAGAAATTCTAGACCCTATTATGAGGATGGTTGCATGTTTGGTCACCAAGCTTAATGATTAAGCAATATGGACACAAGTAAACAAGGCATGGTTAAGTGTATGCTAGAAGATCTCGAAGGGACCATTTATAACATGTCTTCCTTTATTGTGGATGAGATCATATGCAGCACATAGGTTGGAGAAAAGATACTATTTAGAAGCATTCTCCTCACCATCGTCTTCTTAGAGATTGGAGTGCCCAATGGGCCAGAGAAGTTCATTTGGGAGTATCCATAAGACAATCCCTTGCCCGCAAAAATGTTCAAGAAGTATACTTCTAAAACCATGATGGTCGCCTAAAGGAGTGCCTAGAAAATTGGTAAAAGTGAATACGCGATGCATTCGGGAAGAATGGAGGATCCTAAGTAGTTTCCCGCACTCATGGATGAAGAGGAAGATTTTTAAGTTATCAAAAATTTTGCATTGGCAGGTTTACATTGACAAATGGGACTAAGATCCCATGGTGCAAGATACCCTTCTCCTTCACCGTGCAATACTTCTAAGCAGGGGTCAACCAGTTCAAGGAGGCCAAAAGGCTAAGGTTTGACCTTAGTGAGGTAGACTAAGACTATCACGAGCTAAACTGAAAGTTTGTATACCCTAAGAAGCGTGTATATGTGGAGAAGTATGTCTCCCACAAAGTACAGATGATGAATTTGATAATGTTGCCGATCACCTGGAAGAGCTGCAACCAGGGTGTATCTAAACATAAGTCCTAATTTAGAGAAAGGTTCCTATCTCTGGAGAGTGATGGCTCCATCCCATAAGACCCCACAGGGAGGAAAAATTCTGCACCGAAGAAGATGGAAAGATAAGAGGTATAGGAGAAAAAGGCACCAAATCTGCAAACCACATAATTGGTGGGCGCACCGGAAGCAATCACAAATCCTAGCACTTATTTGCGTAGGAAGAAGTCCCTAACCAAGGAAAAGAACCCAAAAGAAGAGGCATTGGATCATGAAGGACCTTTCACACATGAATAATCACCAAGGAAGACGTTTCCTATTAGGGAAAAGGAGAAGGAATAATCTCTATACTTTGGAATCATCGGTTAAAAAGAAGTGGAAAGTGGTAGAAAAGGAAGAATCAGAGGAAACAAAGAGCCTAGAGGCCTGCATTGGTGAAAGAGATGAGGATGAGCCTGAGGGAGGTCAAGACCATCTGGTATATAGTATACATGACTCTGATGAGGTGAGCACCCTAGTTGGAGACCTCTCGCAAGCCAAGTGCAGAGTGAGGTTGATGCCTACGAAAATCTAGAGGCATAAATAGGGAAGGATTTCCCTCTCCTCCAAAAATAAGCATCGTTCTCTTACATTTTCCCCATTATTTCTCCCAATTATTCATTCCTTCATTATTTTTCCCACTATTAAGAGCACGCCATCCTTTATTCATTAAAGAGAAGTGTTTTTGAGGATGGAGAAAAGGTGTAGTGTGGGGTGATGTTAGGACCCATAATATTGACTAAGTACAAGAAGGTGCATGCGACCTATTTGAAGAAGGGTACACAAGTTGAAAGTGTGCATGGCAGGTTTCTATAAGGGTTTATCGTAACACATAGCGCATGCATGAAAGATAAGATGGGTTTTGGACATAGCCGTATTCTTCATTCTAGGAAGCACACAAGAAAAGTGTGACCCATCTAGCATGTGGAGTGGATAAGGTGTCAACCTAGACATCTGAAGGGTCAAGAATGGAATATTCCATGCATGTGATGGAAGGATCCAAAAATACATCATTGTAAAGAGTGGAGATCTCATATCAAAGGGAGCATGCTCCATTGGAGGACCACATGGACACTTGGCATCCGATCTGTTATCTTAGGAAGGCATGGCAGTGGAGACTAAGGCAATATATAGAGATGCTCGGGTAGAAGGATATATGGAGACACAGAGAGAGATAGCACTAGATAGGTAGAGCTCTGCAGAATAATCCTTTAGGTTGGGATTAAGAGAACTATAGGAGTGATGGCATATTTAGAGGGATGGGTCTGTAACTAGTTTTTTATTGTGGAAAGCATAGCTTAGGTTCCTAATGCATGACTTTGATCTACATTTTTATATTGGTATGTTATGGCCTTAATAAATGTAATGTGGTTATTGAACTTGTTAACATGAATATAAGGTTATGTTCTAAAGAATATATGTTTTTCATGGGCATAAACCCTGGTGTATTTCCTTTGTGTTATGAATCAGTTCTATATTCTATTTGATACTTCTCTTTGTTATCTAAATGGATGCATTGATATGATAACTCATCCTAGGTTCTTAGAATGAACGCATGGTTCTTTTCTTTCCTACATATAAATCTATCATTAAGGATGTATTCTCACAAGACTCATATAAAAGATGGGCTCGGCACCTATGTGTGCTCGGTGAGCACCCAAAGATCCACCGGGTGATAGGTCGGCGTGCATGGGATTAAATTGTTGTTCTAGGGGTATAAAAATGACTACACCATCGGTCAATGTAAATATTCCAATGTAGTATTGTTGATATACCGTAAATTTTTCTTCATCCTTTACCAAAGTTCGTAGTTGCTTTGGGATCCTCCACTCTACTCAAAATGCATCATGCATGCTCTTGTACCACTTACCCAAGCACATTTTTAGGATGGGTTGATTGTTTCACAAGTATATGCTTTGAGCCTCTTATCTGGGGAGGGGTTCTCATCATGGTACTCCCAAATGTTGTTATTTCTCCTAGAAGGCACTCCAATCTTGTAGAAAACAATGGTAATTATAATATTACCATACATTATCTTGTCCTCATCCCACACGGCATCGATTATGTCCTTAGAAATATATGCCAAGAGGTTGTAAATGGTTCCTTCTGAAATCTTCCTGTAAACATTCAACCATCTCTTGTTGACTTGGGTCTAGTGCTCTTGGCAGCTCAGCTTTGTAAGCATGCATGCAACCATCTTCATGACTGGGTTATTGATGTTTGAAATATCAAAAGCGTGTTCACCCTTTTTGTACTTATACTTTGTGGTTGTTTCTTTGATATCCTAATTGTTTCCCAAGTCATCGTCGATTAACTATCCAATGTAATTGAGTCCAATGAACCATGAGATAAGTTGGGGAGTTATGTTCATTCTTGTTCCCGTGAATTAAAATTAATCTTCATGCATGCACGACATAATCCATATGTATAATCTTTTAGGATTTCTAAAAATGGCAACTCATAGAGTTGCAAAATCCCATCCTTCTCCAATGTCCTTTTCACGGAGTCATCATATATTAGTTTTTCATCTTTTTCCATTCTCTTGTAGGGAAAACAAGCTCCAATGTCATCTCTTTCTCTATTGTATCTGTTCAATGGTTATAATCACTTATAACCATTGTATGCACATGGGATACCCACTCCTTTCCCATCAACACCCCATCTAGGTATTACATCTCTAAATACCATTCTTCATTAAAACTTATTGGGTGAAATGATTTTCCTCACCTCGGGTGTCATTTTCCTTATTGGGTCCTTGATGTTTTTCTACCTTGTTATTTCTTCTTGCAATGTTGTAAACATGGACCCTTAATTTTACATAACTCTATAATCTTTGCCCTAGTTTTTTAAACCCTAACTCGAAACTCTTTCTTCCACAAGACAAAGTGTTAAAACCCACAAAATTCCTTTCAAATAAAAACTTTTGCACATGTCTCGCATATCCCATTCCAATTTGGTTTACAAATCCTCCTCTTCATAACGTCATTCATAATCTCTTGTTCTCACTAGCTCATGCAGGATGCCCTAATTCACAAGAGCTCTTTCACAATTTATCGCAAGGTAAAATTGACTTACCCCGAATCCTATTTATAGTTTTTTTATTTTTACCGCATTAATTACCATTTCACCTACCACCATACCATCGCAAAAAATTCAAAGTTTCCTACCTTCCCATATGCATTTCCTCCCATGATCCCAACGTAGGTAGCCCCTATAATCTTTTGGCACGCATGTAACTATACTAACTAGATACCTCCTTACGTGTACACCCCTTGCCAAAGTACATCAACCTCGTGCATCTTTTTTTCCTCCTACCTCATTTTTGTCCTGCATTCATCAATGTACAAGGATTTTGAAAAACTATCTTTCTTGACATCATTTTATCTATGAAAACCATTATCACCTTTGTTATGAGCGTTCCTCTTGTACCATGAACTTTTGTTAATTTCTCCTAGGCTACTAACAACATCACTTAAAACGAAAGCTTCTGATTGCACTTCTCACCCCACACTAAAAATATGTGTGGTCCTCTGCGCATGGAACCACTTTGAATGTAATTAGCTACTTTGGCACACCAATGCACAACACAACACCGAACCTAAAAGAAAAAGAATAGAGACAATGAAAGGAAACACATATAAAGGAAAATGGATTAAGGGAAATCCTAATATAACTAACAACATTTCCTTATTATAATACACAAAGAAGGCTTATTTATAGTATGGCTTTAACTTACTCTGTTAAAGAAACTAGGAAACCATGTGCCATTTAAATATTCTAATTGGAAAGCACCTAAGTCAAGTATAAATGTCATGATATATGGTCCCAACCAATGCACTTGGAACTTTCTAGGGTGGTGCAAAAACTTGGAGTCATACAGAAGAACCATTTATCCAATCTCTAGATTATTATTCTTAATGTGTCGATCATGTCGAGGCCTTCTATCTTTCTTTCTTTGTCTTCTGGATCCATTGGGCTATAGTACGCTTCTCATCCAATCGCATCGGTTTTCTATGCACTCTTAAAGTGCCTTCTCACTAGCCAATCCTCCCGCACATGCAATATGTAGGCATGGTAACATGAATTCAACCGGTAATACTACTTTCACGCCAAACACCAACTTAAAGGGTGTGGCTTTATTCAAACTCTTGTAGGTTGTTCTGTATGACCAAAGTACGGAAGATACTTTATCATCCCACTCCTTCCAACATCATAGATCTTTGTCATCGTGTGGCTCAAAATCTTTTTGAAAGCTTTAGCAGTCCCATTAGCTTGTGGGTGATAGGGTGTAGTCTTATGATGGGATACCATAAACTCCACTAACAATATCCTAACAGTCTCATTCAAGAAATGAGTACCCCTATCACATGTTAGACTCAATGGACATCCATACTTGCTTATGATATTTACCCAAGGGAACCTTGATGTAGTAGTTATAGTGCAATCCTTCATAGGTGTTGCTTCCACCCATCGTGTAAGATGGTTTATACATGTAATGATGTAGTGCAACCATGTCCTACACACCGGTGTGGAAATAGGGCCCACAAAGTCAATTTCCCATTTTTCAAAAGGTTTTGCACTTTCTATAGGCCTTAATGGCATTTCATCTCTATGTCCAGGCTTCCCAAGGCATTGGCACTAGTCACAATAGTTGGCATATTCTACAATCTTTGTATAATGTCTCCCACAAAAACCAGCCATCAAAATCTTGTGTGTGGTGGCTCAACTTGCATAATGTCCACCAACAATCCCTCCATGAGCTTCCTCCATAATACCCATGTGCTCATGTTCTAGTACACACCGGCACAAAATCTCATCCCAACCAAGTTTTTATAGATCTCCACCAATCAACATATAAGGCGTAGTGTGAATGGCAAGTTGTTTCCTCTCTATACTCTTCATTCATTCAATCGGTCCCCACACTTATTCGTAAAAAGATAGAAATATCCTCCATGTCATAGGGTGTGCGTTGTAACCTAAATAACTATGTATCTAGAATTCTTTCCTCAATTTTATGCACGTCCTCACCCAAAGTAATCCTTCAAACATGGTCGTCTGAATTACACTTTCCTAGTTTCACGATGACTAAAAAGTAAAATTCTTAAAATAAAAAGACCCAACAACATATGTTCCCTTACAAAATAGGCTTGTTCACAAAATAATTAATTTCCATGTGATTGGTGTAAAAGATAAATGGGGTAGCCAACAAGTACTTTCTAAACTTATGAAGTGTATAAATCATAGACAATGATTTTTGCTCCATTGTTGTGTAATTCTTCTCACTGAGTTAAATGTCTACTTGCAAAACACAAAGGGTGTTCAATAATCCCTTCTCTAGGTTGTGTTATACTTTCTCCAATTTCCATACCCGCGCATCCACATGCACATGAAAGGGCTTATCCTAAAATGGAATGTGCAAAATGGGCGCAGTAGTAAGATTCTCCTTCAATGTGTCAAAAGCTACTTGTTTCACCTCATCCCAATGAAACCTTCCCTTATGCTTCAATAGTTCTTCCAAAGGTGTGGAAATCCTGGAATAATCTTTGATGAATTTTCTATAGTAACATGTATGCCCTAGAAATCCATGTACTATGCTTTGATTGGTAGGCTCCTCCAAACCCAAGATAACAAAAAATTTGGCAAGATCCACCAATAATCCTTCTTTGCGAATAATATGACCTAGTAATGTGCTAAAAGGAGTAGCAAAGACAAATTTCTTAATGTTGAGAGAGATACTTATATATCTGCACCTCTCAAATATCAACCTAAATTTTCACAATGATATTTTACTAATCCATGCACTTTGTCCAATCATCCAAGTAGACTTGAAAAAACTTATTAATAAATTCTTGAAATGCTTGCACCACAATGCACGAGAATACATCGGTGCACATTCTTAAGTCCAAAAGGCATAACCGTATAATCAAAACTTCCCCAATCGGTGGTGAAATTATTCTTCTCTTGTCTTCTTTTGCAATCCTCACCTCGTGATATCCTAAAAATCCATTTGTAAAAGAATATATCTCATGCCCATCTACACCTTTCAAGATCTCCTTAGTAAAAGTCGTTGGAAAAGGATATATCACACATGCAACATTCAAATCTCTGTAATCCAAATAGATCCTTATCCTCCCATCCTTCTTGATACTAGTCACCATTGGGCTAACCCATTCATAATCTTTAATCACCTCAAGGATCCTAAATTCCAAAAAAAATTCAATTTCTTCTTTAACCTTCACGCACGGATTAGGATTCATATGATAAGGCCTCTTATTAATCGGGTGCATAAATTCCTTCAACTTAATCCATGTCTCTCCAAATAAGGGATGAAATCCTTTTAATTCATGTTTTCCACGCAAAAACAAATCCTAGAAATCAATCAAGTAGCTTGATTATCTTTGAGACCTCTTGGTCTATCCAATAATCACCAATGATTACTTCTTTCAGTTCTACTTCTGTGAAAATGTTGACCTTCTTTGTATTTAAAGGCTTACGGTAAGCATGTGCCTTCTCATCTGCTCTATCCAATACTTCGTGCATACCTTCTGTATGATCAACATATACATTATCTTGATTTTCTCATAATCTATCAGTGTACACCATTTTTCCTTTCTTTTTTTCCAGAAGGGCACCCTCAAACTATACTTCATCCATTTCTTCTTCTTCTCAAAGTGTGCTTCTAATTCAGGCTCTCCTAGTAGATCCAGAATGAGGTCCTCATCTTTGGCACTATCTCTAAGAGTAAGGCACTTAACTACCTACAAGGCTTCATTCACTCGATGGTTTAGAAGATAAATACTTGAAATTCTAAATAATACCTATCATCAATTCTTTCCAATTTCTTCTAATGACACAACTTTGAATGGATATATCATGCACGTTCACAACCCTACAAGCTATAATAGAACTTATGCACCCATAGTGAAGCGTTTAAAGCTTCCACACCTCTCAACTAGGCTCTCTCACATTCTTGAATGTGGAACAAGGCCAAATCCCTCCCATGATAGTCATGTATCCTTATAGGTGCATTACTCCGGAGAAACCTAACAGAGAACATGATTCTCACATCATACCACTCTAGAATATTTTCTTGATGAGTCACCCACAAACATTTTTATGTTCCATTCAAGGTGTAAGTTAGCTTATTTCTCCTATCTATCTCGACATGCCCACTAGACTTCCATCACGTGTAGAAAGACAACATGGTTACCCTCTCTAGTGTAACTTGGTATAGGTCTTCCTCCTAGGTGCCTAACCGAATGCACCTTAAAAAAATGAGTCAAAGTGCCTTTCAATTCTATCCTAATCATCTCATAAGTCCCATGCACCTAATTATCACATGAAATGCTAGTTGTATCACTCATGCTCGAGCATTATCCCACCGAATGAATTCTTCTTTTGAGGGCTCAATAATCTATGGGTCTCTAATAGTGTACACATAAATTCTATTCAAGTACTCTTCACCCAAATTCTCTACATAAGGCACGATACCTACCATATGTTAGTGGAATAATAACACACTCCTTATTCTCAAAGCTGATGTATCCCTTGTTGAAGTGCAAATCTGCATTATTATTCGCTTAACACCAAAGTCACCCAAGTAAAGATGGAAAACTATCTACTTCTTATATAGCTAAAAATTTAAGATCCCAGATGAACTTGGCCCCTTGAATGGTTATGGAAGCATTCTTTAAAAATCTAATGGGCATAGCCTTAGTTCTATTCACCATGTACAACACATTGGAAGATGGCTGCAATGGTGGTCTCCCATTTGATTCCACACATCCAAAGTAAGAAAATTAACCTCAGCACTTGTTTTAATTAGCATGTTTCTTAGAAGCCATCCATTAACTACTGTATTCAACGTGATCTCCTTGTCATAATCAAGACTATGAGGGGGGAAATTAGCATGCAATATATGCCTCTCGTGCTCACATCTAGCGCAGTGGTACCTTTCCTCTCAACCACTCTCCTAATAGGGGAATGATATTCTCCTAGCACAACATCTTACATACCTCCTTGATATCATATACATCCTTTGGAGGGATCTCAGCATTCTTCGCTTGCTACAACTTGCAACTACTCTTTCAAGCATTAGATTTCTCCTTACAAACTCGAATCACCTCCATAGTCTTCATGTAAACCTTCTTTTGATAAGTTGGATCAGTTTACTTCTAATGTAATATATCTTCTCTTGTAATGAGAGGCCTTTACTTTGGTATTTCTCTGGCGCGTGCAGCTTTAGCATGTGTATTCACTAATACAAGCTCCAACTCCAAATTAGATGCTACCAGTAGGCATGAACAAGGGTTCAACGTGCTTCACACTAACCATGCCCACACCCTTGTCCTAATTCTTGTGATTCTAAATCACGTGATCATACAGATCATGGAATTCTTCATACTTATGCTTCTTCCCACACCATGAGCATTGTATGCAAGTCTGGACACACTCAGCACTTGTAGTGATCTCAGAATCCAAAATTGAAATGAATTCCACGGGTAAATTCACCTCTTCCTCCACATGACCACCATTTCCTTTGAATCCTTCTTGAAATATTCTTCCCACACTCTCCACCATCTTCACGACCTTCCTTTTGGTGCCCCTCATTCTTATAACTACTCACTACATTGGTCTTGGTGCACATCAATATCAATGGAATCATGGATCTTTTCTATTAACTGATAATCCTTTATATCATGGGTTGTAGATGTACATATCTTACAATAATAAGAGACATTCTTATGGATCGTGCATTGTAACAATGAGGATATTCTTAGATCATGATCCCCATGATAGATTTCACAATCTAATGAAATGTCCCACACCGAATGTTGAGGGAAATCATATTTGGTGTGTCCTTCTACCTCACAATTTGTACACCAAATAATGTTACGAGTCTCACATGTTGAATTCATAGACAATTTCTCAAACTACTTTTTCATGATAGTAATTTGTGCCTCCAAAAAGGACTTACCCAAGTATCAACACTTCGATAGCCTCAATTCACCGTGAAATTGTTACGTGAAAGTGCTTGAAAGAGATCAGTAGGGTGCTTATCAAGCCACCCAATAACCATTGAGCATGTTGAGATGGATGAATATCATAAGACAACTTTGACATGAGGGTCTTAAAGAGCACATCATAATATCACACACTTTTTCCATACCCTATTGAATCTCCTTGAGTGTGTTGATGATCTTTTTCTCAAATTTGAGAATATGTAACTCCACCAAGAAGGCATCATGTAGCTCTTTATAATCCACCATAGTATAATGTGGGTCATATTTCTGGTACCAGCTATGTATGTGCCCTTGTAACGTAGTTACAAAATGGTTTTTCTTCCGCTCTAGCATAGTGATCCCCTTCGCTCATCATAGCAATTCAAACTTGAGCACATGCTCTAAAGCATCCTTAACACCTTAATAATATAGAAAATGAAGAGACATCTCATAAAATACCTACTGGTGGGGTTGTGGTGGTTGTCCACCAGATCCATAACCTTGATTTCCTATTGTGTTTCCTTCACCACAAAATTGACTAGATCCACTCACTCTTGAACCCCCATATCCACCAGATCCTCCCCCTGTAGCAGTAGTACAAGTCCTGAAATAGTATTACTTTGTGTTCCCACCATTGTGCTAAACTAAGCTCCAATAGTGTGTGAAATTTAACTACTCCTAAACGTGATACCCACATTTTTTACACCCACACCTTGTCCAAATGATGCACCTGATAGAATACCACAAAACACATGGAATTTCTAATCACTCATAGATGGATGTAATGCAAAATGATATCTACCTGATGTTTTTTTCTCACCAACACTAATAACAACTGAACTAGCAATACTTGTTTCAGATAATGGAAAAATAAGCACAAGGGCTTGGTTTCCAAGTGGGTTCAAATGCACACCTATGGTCCATCTCCTTCCTTCACATGATAAGATCTCATCATCGGAGGCCAAGGGGTTCTCCTCCCATACTTTTCAAGATGGGATAGCATAGACTACTCAAGTCCCACACCCTACGTGCATGAACCTCAAATCCTTCCTGCAACATCTTCCTTCAAACATCCATTGCTCCACCAATCTCATTTGTTGTTCACCAATTCCCTCTCTTGAGCTTCATTATACTTGATCTATGTTTCTTCTCTCTCTCTCCACTTCTACCATAGGATCCACCATTTCTCGCCACACCATCTTCCATACCCCATGCCTAGTGGAGGTTTAGCTAGCCATAGGAAATGCTTCTAAACTCAAAGTGATGATCAAGATATTAATGGCTAATGGTATAGAATGCAAGAAATATCCTCTTGGTTCTCATAAGAACTCAACTCAACCAATTTTGGAAAATAATTAGTAGAAAATGTGTATTCCAATGTATATCTAGTCAACACACCACTCCACCAATGATAAACATCATGAAGAAACCATGATAATATTCTTGGGTAAAAACACAGGTTGGTAGTACCAACTCTTCCTTGATGCATACATTGATAACCATTCATACAGTTCTACTAGGAAATAGCAAAAAAATGTCTCATAGAGCTCATGATACAAATGCTCCTCTACCCATGTTTGTCCATCAAACTCAGGTCTAATGTTGAATCTCTATACAAACTCATCTAATGTTGAATCTCTATAAAACTCATCCTCCATGTTCTTCGACAAGTTTCTACGTTGTTTAAGGTAAATCATTTTGCAATCATCCACTATTCTTGCAACAACTTCAAAATAGGTCCCGACAATGGAAACAAGATGTAGTCACTTTTCCTAACCTTTTACCTCCCAGACATGCCGACATATCACCTAGCGTTAACTAGGTGCGCGCAGGTGTCGAACCCCTCCTTTATGTGATGTTTGTAATAATGTTCACCATTAATAGAGGAATGGTGCACAGATATAAATCCATACATTATATAACAGAGATAAAGAAACTATATCCAAGCATAGATGTACCATCATATGAATGAAAACATTAAAGAAAAATTAAGAAAACTAGATCTCAACCATGAGTAGTATGAATAACAATAGGGTTTGGACCCATAAATAGAGATATTCATAACAATCCACCATATATTGATTCACAAATGTTATAGTAGCTAGATTACATCAAAAAGGGTCATATTAGGTTATATACAACAAGAAATATTATACTAAACCTATAGAATGACTTGACTCAAAATTTGATTTATTATGTTCTCTCTAATAGATCTGAAATCCATCTTACATCTAATACTTCATCATCATCATCATCCCCTTTTTAGATCAAAATTACATTCTTAAATAGAGTGGGAGCTCCCCTTATCCATCATTCTAGAGTAACTGCATGGCAAATGCTAGATAAACCCACTTTATAGCTCTTAATCCCATCATGATAGCCATAATTATACATTGGAATATTCTTTCCTTGATCCATAAGCCTCCATGTTCAAATTTTATCCAAAATCATCCTAATCGCATCTTCACGTGTTCCAGGTGTACACCATCCTTAACCCAAAATGTGGCTAAGTCACAACAAACCTCCACATGCTCCTAGTCTAACTACATCCCTTCATTCATTCCAACTATTAAAGTTTTCCACACGCAACTTAGTTACTCATGCACTCAACTAATCATGTTCCTTCCATACGCGCCCATCCTCTCGCTCTAGGACTTAGCCATTTTTTGGGCCCAACATTGAGTGTGATGGGCAGCACCACCTTTTCTTCAAGGATACAGTAAGTACCAAGGCTAGTTTCAAAGGCTTCAAGAGCTTTGACATAAGGATCAAATTTATAGTGCCTCTCATCCCATTCATCTAGCAATAGATCGGGTATGAGGGGAGGAATAGGTTTCTCTTCTGAAACTGAATCTTGTTCTTGGCCTTCTTAGATAAGGAAATTAGTTGGGAGAGGGGTGGGGTCATATGACTCAATATGATAAGAAAATATGGGCTCATCTTGTATGGTAAATCTTGTACCATACCTAGTTCTCAAAATCATATGGGTCCAATCTGAAGACAAATAACCACCTACCTTGGTTGTGAAGTCTCTTGACAAGAAGATAAAAAACATAGGAGGCAATTCAATCACTGATATGTCATGGGTTATAGTTAGGATTGGGCAAACATGAAGATTTAATTTCATATCTTTTATGAATCCTAGGATACCAACGGTTGATCCATCAAGCTACAAGACACTCTTAGCAACATGGTTGTACTCACGAGACCTAGGATATCAACAATTTTCTTTGGTATCACCTAAGTACTAACACCGAATCCATCATGAAATTATAAACCAATTTTTACCGACAATCAATGACATGTAAAATGGTGGGGTCTTGACAACTTTACTTACTTGATCCTCCTTTTTTATAAAATATTAACTACAAAGATATGTATTTTAAATCACTGGATCGGCTAGGGAAGATATTTGAGAGCTTCACACAATATATTCCTTTGTGATGGGATAGCCAAAGAATCTTACATTGTCACATTAACATTCATCCTCTTCATTTTCTCCATAATATTGAAAGGGGGCCTATGGATTTTGGTAACTACGGTACATGATTCTATTTTCTTGGTCATTACAAGGCTAAAATAGGCATTTTTGGTTAGGGAGAAATATCCTTTCTAGGATCCTCAGGTACTCTACTTTTATCTATGGAAACTTCCTTCTACTTGTTGAATATATTGCCGTGATTGGTAGAAGATGCAGATTGACATTCCAACATCCTTTTCTTAGACCTTGTATTATCAAAAAATGCTCGATTTAATACATAGAAATGATCAACCCCAAAAAACATGATATTTTTATCCTGGTTGGAATCTTAAGCTCCTTCCACATTAGGATTGAGTGCTTCTACCAATGGCTTGTGTTGGTTAGAAGAATGTTGAACCATGAGGGTCTTGTCATGTAATGTGTATGCACAACCATATGGACTATGGAGTTGGTTGTATGAGAAACACCATTAATCCTTCTATATCACATTATTTTTATAGGGACCAAGTGCTTGACTAGAGCTATTAATAGTAGGGGGTTGAGGAGGAGCAGAGTTACTAAAGAGGAAGAGAAGCATTTTGATCCTGCCACCTATTATTCTGTTGATTTTTTCATACCTCTAATTTGGTTGTTGATTCTTGTATGGCTGATAACCTTGATTAAAGCCTTGGTTTGAAGACTTCCCTAATTGGAATAATTTTTGTAGGACTGGGATTACTACTTCTCCAAAGATATTACTTTATTAGAAAAATTTATAATCAAAGCTTTCATGTCCTCATCCTCCTTTTTTTTTTATGTAGGAGAGTAAGATGTGGAGGTAGTAGATTGGGAATTTTTCTCAAGAATATGAGTAATGGAAGTCCGAGAAACTTGGATAAATTCAAGGTACAAGGGCATAAGTGGTCTAGGAGATAATTTTCCATCTTGAATTAGAAAATTTTCAGCCCTAATGGCTAATGTATCGACCCTAGGAAATATTGCATCCCCACATAGATTGAATCATGACAATAATATCAAAATTTAATGCTCTTAAATAATTAATAAATATACCTTCAAGAGTTGGTCTTACTAGTAATGGAATTCTCTCCCACATCTTCTAAAATATGAAATTAAAATCTTCCATGAGCTCATTAGGAGCCCTCTTTATGGTTGTCAACTGATTTAATAAAGAAAGGTTATCTTCCTCTCCAAAATTATTACAAATGGATGACCCCAACTCCAATTATTAATTGACCCTATTGTCAAAATTTTGAACCATTACGATATTTTACCTTGAAAAAGAATCCATCACCTTTATAGCTACATATTTTTCAATAATTTGATTAAAAACATAGACATTGGTAATATCTTGAATGTGGTCAACAAGAGTAGTATGGTTTTCCCTAGTAAATAAAGAGATATTTTTCAGAGCTTCTACTAGAATGGGATTTTGGGCATTGAGAGCAAGGGAATGCTACCCATAAAGCTGAAAAACAATATATTTTCTTTTTGTGTCATTCTAATAGGCCTGAGAACTCTAGTAGATGATAAAAAGGCCCTACCAGGAGGTGGAGTAGAAATATTTCTATCTGGTAGAGATGGTGATCTATGAATTGTTCTGCCTCTTCCGGTAATAACCGTAGATATTACAAAAATCCTTCTTATGCTATTCTATACCTTGTTTGAATTCTTCTCATGAACCTAAGCACTAACACTACTGGAACTAGTTGATTTGAATAATGGAGTCACCAGATGTGTAGAAAAAAGCCTCCAAAGGCTGGAAATTACTGAGTTACACACCAAACTCAACAAATATGAAAATAAAACCTTCAATCCCACTGGGCATGCCAAAAATTTAGAGCTCAAATATGTACCCATCCTAAATCAGATTGACATAAGTCTTACGACAACATGGGACTATCTCCAAGTTATGGGACTCGAACCGAGAAATATCTCCATAGAAGGATGGTTTCATCTAGTTATTCATAAGGATAAAACTACTCCTAGAAAGGGAAATGAAGCTACCTAACACTAATCCATAATGCCAAGGGACTAAGGAGAGAGGGAGATGCATGAAATTGAAACCCTAAACTAAAAGAGGTGATAGCACCAAGAATAGGGATGTAGAGACTCTTAGTGAGTTAAAATAGGAATAAAATGAAGTAGGAGAGTGCAGTAAAAAGTTCTACAATCCAAAACAACATTCAAATCCCCATTTTCATGGAACACAACTGATTTGAGTCATGTAAGAAGAAAATATTATGCATAATATATATATCAATGTAAAGGAAGGCAAGAAATGCAATATAACACAAGCTAGGGTAAAAAAATCCACAAAAAAATGAATTTTATTGCTCAAAAGGATGCATAATCCATTACAAAGTATAAATAAAACAAGAATCATTTCCGAATGCCCAAATTTGAGGCCTCGCAACTCACAAGAGTTCTAGAAAATTTTAATAGAGTTCCTCTATGCTTGAATATCCCCCAAGAAATGAGGGGGTTTTACATATATAGAGAATTCACCTCGTCTACCATGTATTAATTTTTTGATAGGTAGTTGAGCTACCAATACTTGCACCAATAATGCTTAGCTCACACCGATGTTCATATAATTTTCAAGTTACATATTTCGTGGAGTTGTTTGGTCATGTCATTCTTGTTATCAGATGGTAGCATTCCTTTTTCTTTATCAATCGGTAATAAATAGTTTACCCTAAATCTTATTCTCATCCAATCAAAATGTTCAAGTAACTATTTGGTAGTATATTTCCCCAATATCGGTTGGAAGCATCCATACCCCCATAATTCGACTGTGTTGTCACCCCGTCAATCATCCTAATTCTGACTGGTAGCATTTTATTTACTACTAGCCTATTATATATCCTCTCCATCATGTGACCCATCCTCATCCTTATATCGACTAGAGAATATTTATATTTTTATCCGGTATCATCCGTCGTATGTTACCAGCCTAGTAGCATCCTTACTTCCCACCTTGGTGATAGCACATTTTATGTTGTTGGCTAGTAGCATACGTACATGCTATCGAACGGTAGCATTTCATGTTACCTTTCTCTATCGACCATGACCCTTCCTCGATCCTTTCTACCAGCCGATAACATCCTTGGTTGCTACCAATCGCTAACATGTATAATGCTACCGGGATGGTAGTATCCTCTCGATGTTATTAGCAGGGCCGAAATCTTTTTCTCTACATAATTCTCCCCTCTCACCTTTCTCTCTCCAAACTAATTCTAATGTTAAACTTGATGGTAATCTACACATATCATGCTCGTATTGAATGGCTAAGTGCATTTTAGATAAGTTATCCAAATTAATCCCATGTGGTTAATTTGTGATAACAAGAACCTTCGAATTTCACAACATTAATCAAAGTATATCTATACTTGAATTAGAAGAATTCAATCATGCAAACAACAATGAGACTAACAAACCAAAGACATAAAGTTCTATTGATTCATTCATCAAAGGTATAAATTCCTTTCTTGGTTTTTCAATATCACCATGCTTACAAAGTTGAGTATGTAAGAAGTAGAGGAAACATAGACAAGAGGGAATAGAAGAAAGTAATATGTTACTTCTATTTAATAGAGAAAATCTATCCACTAGTAACCCACAATTAACAACACCTTGAAATGTAGAGACCATTCCAATTTATATATTTACAATATGACTTTTCATCTCCCCACATGACCTTTCACCTTCTTATCACTTGTGACCTTTCATATTCCTAGGGAATGAAAGTGATCCTTTTTCTTATTAATGAAAAATAACTCTTACAATGTATAATTAACAGTCACTTAAGATAAATAAGACAAAATAGTGTAAAATTACATCCCCCAAAAAAATATTTAAAACAAGAAAGAGAGGAATGAGAGGAAGATAATGATCATTCTAAATATGAATATGAATCTTATGTCGATGAATATCCAACTACTTGAGAATATTGAGGAAATACCCCTATAATGATTTCCTCACCTTTGAACTCTTTACTAAAATGATCTCGCCACAGGTACCACCTTTTCTACCTCTAGAATACAAACAAAACTCAAATCATTGATCCAAGTCTTGAGAATGCTACCAAGGGTCTTACATTGGTTGAAATAGACTTGATTATCTCTTGTGGTATTAGAGATTTAATCTCTAATATTTGTGATATATTCCAAAGTACCCTCATTGAATGAGAAGGGATCGCCTACCCCTTTATTGACCAAATATTGGAATTAATAAAGGATATCTTTTATTAATGAATGTTCATTGATTGAGGTGATATGATCTTTTGTACATTGTTATTGAAACATTCCAAGATATCATAAGCATGATCTCCACAAGAATCAAGCTTAAAGATAACATCATTTATCATGTTGTACCTAGCACTCATCATGCAAGACCATATGGGAGATAAGTTGTTAGAATGGAGGTGAAAAACTATGTTCTCACTAATGAGTGACAATCGAGATTTCTCATTTGAGTTTTCTATTTTTAGATACACATGAAAACACATTGTCCCAAAGGGGGTTTTTACTTTCTCAATATCTTCCTTAGTCAATTTTACTTTGGAATCGGTGGTAAGGTAAATTTTCAAAAATGATATAACCTCGGGTAATAACACATTTCCCTTATCCAAAGTATTCTCTACCTAATTTTAATTAATAATCCCTCCTCTTGTAGCTCAAACTTACACCCGTGTCTCATATCTAGAAGAACTAGATCATTGAGTCAACAATGGGATTGTCTCCAAGTTGTTAGACCTTTTCACTTGAGAAAGACCTCAAAAGAATGTCAATTCCTCTACATATTTCTACTTATACTGCTAGTAATGAAAAGAAAATCCTAAGCTAAACATGCCAAAGGACCAGGGATAAGAGGATATGCGAAAATGGAAAAATAAAACTAAGGGAGGAAATAATACTAGAAAGAAATGGGATGATCTCGATCAAATTTGAGTGAAAACAAAGGAAAATTAATAGGGGAAGGCTAGACACGCATAACATAGACCAAGGCACAGCTACACATTCATTTTCATGAAACACAATCAGAAAAGGAGGTGTAAGGGACATGAGAAGGAACAACAAACACAAAATGTGAAGAAGAAGCAAAAAGAAGAACAAAAACAAGCTAAGGCATAAGATAGCCACAAACCAATGCTTCTATTACTTCCATAAATGCACAATTGATTACAATGTCATTTGAGGCCGATATCCACATGCAAGGACTAGATCTAAAAGTCTCAAATCAAAATACAAGGAAATTCCTATACAAGCTAAAAGCATCCAACCCTTAAAATGATAAATTCTCTTACATTTATAGATGAATGGATGAGAGAGAATGAGGAGGAGGAAATATCTAATTTGAAAAATCAACCACCAATAGCCAACAATGAATGCCTCGCAAATACGCCCTCAGTAAATCTATTAAATGAAATTCTCCATATATGTTTCACATGTGGGAGAAGAAAAGGGGTGAGATCTGAACCAAATCGGGGGTTGGGGCAATCGATCTTGTAGCAGGGGCACGATAGACATTTTCCATCTTTGCACCAACCCAAGAAATTTGGGCTTGAGTGATCTAGGGTTTAACCCACGCCATCGCCTACTTTATCATTTTCTACCACGTGTCACACTTCTCCTACTTATAAGGATTTAGTGCCTTGTTGGCATACTTTGATAGGTTGCATGTCATACATTTAATGTCCAATAGTCTACATGGCACATGAGCTTGGTGCAAAATAAGGTGCGGAAATTTGCGTGGAAGAAAGAATCCCGAGAAGAAGGAAATAAGAAGCATGCAAAAGTAATGTGCATGGGAGGAATGGAATAAACACCTATCGAAGAATGTATGGAAGAGGTTAAATCATTACAAGGTAATATGTGGAATTAATGAAGGGGAACGTAAAGATGCTAGAGACTTGGCTAATTTGGGGAAGTGAGTCCGAGGTGCACACAAAGGGTGCATGGACTATTGGGAGAAAGGTGAGTGTGCCGAGAGTGAGTGCGAAGGAAAATGGAACAAATAGAAGAAAAGGAAGGGAAGATGGCAAGAGAAAGAAAGGAGCGTGCAAGGGCACTTGAGGAATAGGAGCCAAAGAACTTGTCAAAAGAATAATTAAAGTACATGCAACCTATAATGTAGAACCTTAGATCCGTAATGGAAATATAAGTTGTCCACCTAACTATGGGGGTTATTTGGATAACACTTTTGGTGACTTTCAGGGCCATTTTCCTACTAGATGAAGGAGATCTGTAGCCTAGAGCTTCAATTGGGCATTAGATTCAACGCCTATATCAACCTCTAATTTGTAACTTTGAAGAACTATCCTGAATCACTTGAAACATGTTCTGAATTTTTTCTAAATCCTATAAGGTTGATGAAAATTGCTAGAATATTTCTAGCTTCCCTGGAAGCAAAAAAAGAGTGTGCTCAAGAAGCACACAAAAAGAAAGAACTATGTATAAACAAGATAATGTGCATGCAAAGCACTTAGAATAATTTAATCTATTCTAATATATACAACATGATGTTTCAAGCTTAATGGAAGGGTTTGAGATAGATCCCATTGACTAGGATTGATAACAAGCATCCATCAAGTTGAGATAGATCGAAAGAGTTAGCCTCCTTACATGAACCAATAATAAATGTGCCACTCCAAAGTACATCAAACTTTGAATGGCACCCTACTTTGCTCTATCAAAGATCTCATTTTAAGGCCGAGTCCCCTACTTGGAAAGGTTGAGGCCTATCCTTTCTCACAAACTAATTCTTAGTTGATTTTTGATGATTTTCTAACTTGATCATGGTATAGTTTCTTGATTCTTCAAGTTCCATGAATTTTTCCATTCCGACTTCTCTCTAGTATGTGCCTTCAATTTCAAACTATTGAGAAAGTGCTAAAAATTCAACTCAAGTATCAAAGGAAGTGTAGCCTCATTTCCATATTGTTTCGCACGAAATGTTTCGGCTCAGGAATAGACTTGCTTCTATCCTATCATTCCTTTGAGAAATAGATAAGGGTTAGGGCTAGGAGGAATACCTATTGAATGATGAGATGGTGTGCACGCACAGTAGAGAAAGATCAGATTGATCGCGAAGAACTCCTTTTGTCTTGGAAGGACTACCTGCAAGTAAGAATACAAGACCACCAGATTTTAATTAGACAATAAATGAGGGAGTTGCCTTAGGCCCAGGAAATATAAAACTTCCTTTTGAAGGTGGTCAGTTCCCCTTTTAATACGAATTAACACAAATGATAACAAAGAAAGCTATTGCAAAATCACGATTTAGGTACCTCGTTACAAAACAATAGAGGCTAAGCTATCAATAATAAAATGTCACGTTGTTTGTTCAGTTACTGGTCGTTGATACATTCAGGTTGAGTTACAGGGATAAACCAGACTGGATCTGAGGTTGTTAGGTGACAAATAGGCGAGAGGAAGGTTTTGGGGTATAAGTCACAGTGACCGATGCCGGGCCATCCTTTGGATAATCGACCATGAGCTTAGAGAACCTGCGGTAGGGGATAAACGACACCGGTAGGGTCAGCAATCTAGGTGCTTCTGGATAGAGGTTGGTTGCAGGGTGATTGTGGGGTTATTAAGACTGATGGATGGCTGAGGGGAATAATGAGAGGACAGGGAAGACTCAGAGTGTGATAAAATGGTCTTCTGGGAAATACAAGGATGTATGGATGAAGGTTAAGTGCAGGGTGCTGGTAGGTGGTAGATCTAGGAATGAGCTTATAATTACTATCAATCCACAGGCTCAAGAAATGGTGCTTAAAAACATACAAGACACTACTTACTCGTTCCTGATGAAGATGCAGGTTCCAGGACTGTGATGACGAAGACAGGGCTCAAGTAGGATGATCTGACAATCCAAGATGAGCTATCTCCTCTTCTGATGCTCGGATGAGTGTCACTGGGCTCTGTTATTCAGTTGCAGTCTTGGGCTTGATGTCCTTCTCTGCAAACTCTTCTTGTTTCTTCACTTGTCTCTGCTCGGCCAAGCAAATCCAGATCCTTCCAATGATTTCTCCTCTTCTCGATCAAATGAAAATCCGATCCCTTGTTTTTGGTTGGAAGTGGTCATTTACAGGGAACCGATGGCGGTTACGTAACCGACGGCGGTTGAGTAGGAACCGGTATCGGTCAGGTCAAAGCGGGCTATTTTTGGTAAAATAGCCAGCTTTCCCTCCTTTTCTCCCGAGGGATTAGTGGCGGGCTTGGTCAAGTCATTATGAGGTTGGTTTTAGGTGCGGGTGAGGAGTAATTAGTCATGGGTGTGGATGTGGACCAAGTTATAGGTCTTAATTAGGTTAGTTTAGGGTTAAGACTAGGTCATGATGAGGTGGCGAAATGAGGTGGCAGGTATGGCGATGTGGATTTATTAATTATAAGGTAATTAATAAATAATTGTGTAAGGTTTAGGTGATGAGGTTAGGTTGCGAAATGAGATGTGGGGCACAGGGGGTCGTAAGACACAAATTTGGTGTCTACATTATCCCCTTGTTATCGTGTAGCTTGTCTTGTTAAAGTTGCACGGACAATAATAAGAAGTGGTTACCCCTGTTAAGGGTATAGGTAATCCCCCTCAAATCTATCACAGATTGAGGTAGCGTGAAATCAGGGATAGGGTTGATAAAGGGTAAATGGTGTTTAGATAATGGTAAGATGGTGGGGTAGGTCCAAGGAAGTAGACGCACGTTGACATGCAGTAGTGTGACCAGGGTACATGATTTGAAGAGCAAACAAGCAATTCATAGGCAAAGGTCGATAGTTTATCCAAACAAGGGTGATATAATCCTGGTATCCAAGGCATAGGAAGTAGCTCCAGGGGATATAATGGGTAAGGTACAGGAACGTTTAGGCATGTTCGGAAGTACCAAATGGTTGGTTTGGTTGAGATAAACGTCACGGTCTTGGTCTAGGAAAATTTGGTCGACTGATCAAGTCAAGGACCCTAATCATGCTAAAACACGAACAGGTGAGCTTGAGTGAACAAAAAGCTACATGATGGGTGGATAAAATTGTATTTTGTTGATTTTGGGTGAGGTATTTAATTGGTGTGGCCTTGGGTCGGGCCAAATGGGTTGGTTGCGGCCTTGGGTTGGGCCAAATGGGTTAGTTGCGGCCTTGGGTCGGGCCGATGGGTTGGTTGCGGCCTTGGGTCGGGCCAAATTGGTTGGTTACGGCCTTGGGTCGGGCCAAATGGGTTGGTTGTGGCCTTGGTCGGCCTCGATTGGTTGGTTACTGACCTTGGGTCAAAGCCAATGGTTGGTTACGGCCTTGGTCGGCCTCGATTGGTTGGTTACGGCCCTTGGCCGGGCCAAATGGTTGGTCGCGCCTCGGGGTCAAGCCAATGAAGTCAATAAAGGGTTTTCAGCCAAGGTGGATATAGGCGATGGTGTGAGAAAGGGCGATTAGTAAATAAGGTCAGAAATTGGGGAAGAAGTGGGATAAAACCGATATCGATTGTCTATGACCGATATCGGTTAGGTGACCGATACCGGTTCCTTAGGGCACAATAAAACCGGTATCGGTTATAGGTCGAAAACCTATAAAAAGAAAAAATACGGCCTGTCATTGTCATATTGTCAATTTGAAAACCAATTTTAGTTGTCTGAGGTCTTGTGGCGAGATTGTTGAGTTTTTCGGCTGAGGTGGCACTATTTGAGTGGAGAAGTGAGTGATTGGTAGGCCCTAGCGAGGAGGAGGCAGCATTTGATTGGTGGAGGACCCAGCAGAGGAGAGTTAGAGCCATGGCACAGCCAGGAGGAGCTGGAGGTGCTGGACCAGCTGGACCACCACCACCCATCCCACCACGACGACGTGTCGTCGTACCGGTAGGTTCGAAACCTCTCATTGTGTGAATTTGATGTTGTTAAGCTATTTTTGGGGGTTTGGGTAGGAATCCATGTTTTGGTAAAATAATGAATAAATGGAAGTTATTTGAAAAATGAAGAGGATAGATGGGTTAAATAGGGCAAGGTGGCAGGGTGGGTAGATTTTTAGGGTGTTTGGGTGGGTAAATAGGGATAAATAGGAAAAAAATATTTGGGGGACCGCATTGGGTTCGGCTGCCCAGCGTTTTTGAAAGGACCGATGCCGGTCACTAAGCGACCGGCATCGGTCAAGAAATTTCGGGCCGGGTGGGTTTGTGGGTGACCGGTGTCGGTCGTACGTCGACCGACGTCGGTGGAGAGGGGACCGGTGGCGGTCATGGGTGACCGGTACCGGTCCGTAGCTAGGATTATTTATTTGGTTGGTTGGGTTTTGTTGTTGTTTTGAATGTGTGGTCATTGTTGGGGTTGTTGTGTGGGTGTTTTGGTAGTGTTTGGGTTGTTGTTTGGGTGTGTTGGTAGTGTTTGGGTGTTTTGGTAGTGTTTGGGTTGTTGTTTGGGTGTGTTGGTAGTGTTTGGGTTTTGTGTTTATTGTTGGGCTTGAAGAGGGAAGGGGTAGAGGTGGAGAGGAAGGGTGATTAGTAGGTTGGGGGGAAAAATGGGGCGGTTGGGTGGCCAGGTGGGTAAAAAAGGGGTATAGAAGGTTAAAGGAGTTGTTGTTTGAAAGGGTAGGTCTAATGAAGTGGGTGATTTGTGCGAGCACGTCTACGGTGACTATGACTATGGGATAGGATGCCTCCGCTATTGAGACGGATGCAGCCACACGTGTCCACGGCGGACTGGGCCATCATGCGCAAGGTGGGACTCGGCGGAGTCTAGCATTAGAGGGCGATAGAGAGGGATCACAGTCTTATGGTCACCCTCATCGAGAGATGGGATCCGGCGACCAATGTGTTCCATCTCCCAACTGGAGAGATGACCATTACATTGGAGGATGTGTATCGCATCCTTAGATTACCGATTGATGGAGAGGCAGTCTTCTAGGTGGATGCAGAGACAGCCATGGACAGCATCTTACAGGTCTTCAGAGATGCAGCCACGCTATTGACTTATCACAGCGTGAGCATCGCCTATGGGGATATGTATCGTGCCCACCGACATGAGACATGGCTTGCCGTGTTGATGATGATCGGCATTACATGCTTCGCCCTCCCGGACTCAGAGGGAGGCCGCTTTCCATGGGCGCTGATGGGGGTATTACACGAGATGGTTGAGGAGCATACATGTTATGCTTGGGCACCAGTATACCTGGTGCAGTTATACCGAGAGCTGTGGGGCTACCGCCGGATGAGGCGATTCGGGATTTTCTCTACGTTTTTGTTACACTGCTGGGCATATGAGCATATCATATGCATTCGACCAGTAGGGCTGCCCTAGCAGCCAGGGCCACAGGTGATTTATAGATATGGCTTTCAGAGGTGGCTGGGGGTCATGGGCCAGCCACGAGCAGTTCTCGCCGGACGGGATGTAGCATATTACCGGCATGTATTAGAGGGCGTGACTGCCCTAGATATTGTATGGAGGCCTTACAGAGGTCATCAGCCCCACGGAGGAGCCCGATCACAGTTGCGGTGGATCTAGTATACATTCTGGATAGCGGGACGGAGGCCGGGAGAGTATGAGTGGATACCCCTGGAGAGGGTACGACGACAGTTGGGGTTATGACAGATGAGTCACCTCCCTTCCCGCACCGAGGGATGACGTAGAGGCTCCACCGCCTGTACCACACCCGTGGACCCAGATTGGCACAAAGCAGAGAGGTAGGCAGATGATACATACAAGGATGACGCCGGTGTACAGGATCATTTTTGGTATAGTGGGCAGGGGAGAGAGCCGCGAGGAGAGCATAACCCGCACAGCCAAAATTGGCGGCTGTTAGAGCAGAGAGGGACTAGCTCAAGGGACAGGTACAGTTGTTACAGGGGTAGCTTGCTACTGCACAGGAACAAGTACAGTGCCCAGCCAAATGAGCACCACCACCACAGTGCAGTACCGCCACCACAGGCACCACCACCGGCGTAGCCACAGGCACCGGCACAGGCACAGGGTGTACTGGTAGGATAGGGGCCATTGGTATTAGGAGTCGGGGGACCAGCCCCAGCAGCTTTGGTGGCACGGGCCCGGTATATGGAGGTGAGAGCGGAGGCCCGGTACTATCAGGACATCCTTGATGGTACCGGGGCTGACTATCAGCCGTATGCGGCGCATAGAGCGGAGACCTCGCGGAGTCAGAGATCCCAGGGTGGTGCAGCTACAGCCGGTGGGTCGGTGACAGGGAGGAGGTGGGAGCCAGGGCCAGGACCCGCAGGGAGAGGTGCTGAGGGCGGTGGGGAGAGTTGAGACATCCCTGGGTCAGAGTTAGATGGTTTTGTGTGTATATTGGATATTAGATAGAGGCACCGGTCTGCGAACCGGTTATGTATAGAGAGGCCTGCGTGCCCACATATGATTCTTTCATTTATTTATTCATTTATTGTATATACCGGCCTGCGAGCCGAGTACGGGTTGTACCGTTGATACCGGCCTGTGAGCCAAGTATATTTTTGATATGAGAGACCGGCCTGCGAGCCGAGTCGATATTTTGACAGTTGTTGCGGCCTGCGTGCCGGCTTTGTATTATCATGAGATCACAGAGGCCCCTATGCAGGGCAAGTTGTATATTTGAAACCTTTGGTATATATATATATATATATATATATATATATGATGATTTTGACCCACATGGTGTATATGAAATGGTGTATGTGTTTTGTCGATGGTTTGTCTTATTGAATGTATGATGAGTTTGATCCACATGGTTTATATATTATGGTGTTGATGTCTTTTGTTGATGGATTTTTTGTGTTCGTAATATGGATAGATGATGTTGATGAAATTGTGATGAGATATGGATTTAATGAAAAATTATAGATAATGGTGTTGTTTATGCAGGTAAAAGGGACGGGGCCACAAATATTTGCAAAAACGAAGAAACGGCTTAGGTTTAAGCAAAAAGGGGACACATGACCGATATCGGTTATGTAACCGATGTCGGTAGCTATATGACCGATAGCGGTTATGTAACCGATATCGGTTATGCCAGAATTATTTTCCTAAAAATAGAATTGCTTGGTTGGCAACTTAAGTTCTTATTTTTAGCATTCTTATTTTTAGATGCATGCAACAAGTTAAATATGTGAATGCGACGCTGTTTGACAACTGATACAGGTAATTGCATGAAAGAATTTGAGTGATAAGGAGGAAAGAGATAGGTGAAGTGAGTGTGGGCTGAGATTCAGAAGGTAGAAAGACAAGTTATATTTGAAGAGGGTGGTGAACATGGCTGAACGAGGAGAAGCATCCAAGCAGCAGGACGAGGGGGAAGACATGTTCCGCCCCAAGCTGCTGCATCCCGAGAGGTAAACTGTTTGGTTGTAATTTGATTCTTGCATGTTTTGTGAATAGGATGAGAGAAGTGTAAGTGGGTAAAGATGAGAAAGAAAAGGTGATAGGCAAGGGTTGGGGATGGGGTGAGTGCTATGGGGTAGGTAAACAGGGTGGTCACGTATGTTTTTAGGTATAAATAGGAGTAAACGGGCAAAATAATTATCGTAGGTGTATGTTTTAAGTAGGGTAGGTATATTTTTGACAGGACCGGTATCGTTTAGAAATAACCGGTATCGGTTAGCAAACCGGTATCGGTTATCCATAACCGATATCGGTCACTGTAGGAGTTTCCAGAATTTGAGAAAAAACCCGTGGAGATTTGTTCTATTGAATAATTATGTGTCGTTTTGATGTATGCAGGCGGAAGCAGGGTTAAGGATGAATGATATTTTTCCAGCGTTGTTGTCACGAATCCAAGCGGATGTAACACCAGCTGAATGGGCATTGATAAATCGTTTGGGGTTAAGTGGAATCTGCTATTATTCACGAATCACGCGTAACCATGCTATGTTGCAGGCGTTGATTGAGAGATGGAATCCAGAAAAGAATACCTTCTATCCGCCAACAGGAGATGACAAAGACTTTGGAAGATTTGTTCCGTATTTTGAGACTCCCAATGATAGGAAAAATAGTGTATCAAAGCTGCCAAATAAGCGGCGGCAGCGATAACAAAATTCGGTTCAAATTGCATGAGATTTGACATAGCGAGGTTTATCATTTACGTATGGTACAATGTATGCAACACACCCTGAGGAAACAAGGTTGGCCGTGCTATTAATGATAGCGGTGGGGTATTATGCATTACCGAGGGCGGAGGGTGGAAGATTTCCCAAAGCATTGATGAGTGTTATTTGGGAAATGATAGAAATGAGCGTGACTTTCGCATGGGCACCCGCATATCTGGCAGAGTTATATAGGGGTTTATGGGCCTGCAAGCGAAAACACAGGATGACACTGGATTGTTCGTACTTATTACATTGTTGGGCCTATGAGCATATTGTTTGTGTGCGTCCAATAGGCCGACCCATCGAGTCGGGAGAGGCAGGAGTGCAAAGGTTGGGATTCAGACGATGGGTCCGCATGCAACAAGCGAGATCCCGACTCCGTGATAGATGACATCGAGTATTATAGACAGGTATGGGAGATGGTGATGATTGTGGATATTTGTTGGAGGCCTTACAGGAACTATATGGTGACAGAGCACATAGCTGAGGAGTTGAGGGGTGTAGAGTGATTGAGGTGGATCGCAGGGCACAAGCTGGGTGAGTACGAGAGGATTCCTCTAGATCACGTGCGGCGACAATTTGGGTTCGTTCAGGATATACCTATGACATATAGACCATACATGAGGATCGACGTCCGAGGCAAAGATTCTCACCTCCCCAGCCTACACCTCCGTAAGGGCCGAAGAGATAGCACCGATTGTAGGGTAATGGATGTGGGAATGACAGAGGCCTATAGAGTATGGTGGGGGTAGAGAGCTGCGAGGTGCACATGAGCACTCGACATAGCCGTGATTACAGCGGAGAGAGATTGTCTACAGGATTTGGCTCACCACTTCAAACACAGTGAATGATACAATGGGATTGTTAGAGGTTTCACAAAGCTTACGATTGAGAGACTGAGGCAAGATTCCTCCACGCGAGAGGACGTATTCGTATGTTACAGGAGATGTTAGCGAGATCAAAGGGAGAGGAACCAATGGCAGTGGCACCTTTGAGGATGGAGAGGCCAACGGAGGGGCATCGACGATCACGATCACCACCTGATTCGGGAGGAGGTGCAAGGGTCTAAGTGAATTTCATAGGAATATAAGAATAAATAAGGATGCCGACCTACGAGTCGATGATAGAGAAGATGTATTTGTTTAACATCTAAAATAAAACTAAAGATGTATGTTGTTTTGAGTGATGATAATAATAAGAATGGTTGTGTTTTGAATGTTGTTTTTGTTTTGTTTGAAAAAGGATAAAGATGAATGTTGGCAAATAGAAATACACAAAAATATTTATATTTACAACACATGATAGGGTATGGTAGGGATGGTCGAGCTAACCTTGGGAGACCCCATGTCTACTAAGTGCTGCCTACATAGCCCATTGCACAAAGCAAGGAAGGGCCTCGATCGATGTAGTTCTCCTTAGGACCGTGGGAGAGGTGAATTCAGCAATTTGGTTATGGTTAGGCAATTTGTTGGTTGGTAAAAATTTTATGTTGGTAGGGTAATGTTGTTGGTGTTGGTAGGGTAATGTTGTTGGTGTTGGTAGGGTAATGTGTAGGTATAGGTGAAGCGAAAGTTAGCATACCCAAGCAAAGAGGGAATCGTGTCCCGATTAAGGTCAACACGCAATCCTAGAGTCGAGAAAAGAGGCTAGAGTGTCCCGTAGTTGAGAAGAGCTAAATAAACCACGTATTAATGTAAGATGAGCTTGAGTCCCTAAGTACCTTGATAAAGTAGAAGTCAATAGGTGAAAAGAGTGGTATAATCACAATATATCGGATATACGTCACGTCCCTTGAGTTTTTTTGTTTTGAAAAATGGTGAGGTGAGGTGATTGATGTGGGTGAGGGTGCAGAGAACTTATTATAAGATGATTATTCTGACAAAAGAGAACCAAACCTAAATAGACAAGTCCATGACTCAAAAGTGTTTTGAAATACTGCTTTTATTTTTATTTTATTTTTCTAGATATAGACTGATCGATGCGGGAAGTCTACATGGGATATGTATTTTGTTGTTCTTGAGGTCTTCACGAAGCTGATCAATGCGAGAAGCTTCTGATAAAGGCTAATTGTGTATATAGCTATCCTTCAAGGGAGAAGTCTATTTATAGTAGCAGATGCGGTGTTTATGTATAGTTGTCCTTCGGGGGAGCAATCTATATATAATAGTAGCAATAGTTTGGCATATAGCTGTCCTTCAAGGGAGCAGTCTATTGTATAATTTAGAGGTCTAGATGTCCGTTGGGCATAAAGCATCTAGTTTTGTAGGAAGTTTGACTCAAGAAAATCCCATAAGTGTTTTAATTAAGAATGTGTCATTTTGATACTTTGAAGTCATGGACTAGACTAAAAAGGGGAAGGCATCTTTTAAGGGGAGGTGATAATCAAACCATGTGAGCTTGATTTGATTTTGAGATGCAAGAAACAAAGTGTATGTGGTGGTAAATGAGCTCAAGGGATGAGCGTAAGGTAGATAAGAAGTGACACAACACTGAATTCAATAGTAGAATGGTCGAAGATGCAAGGCATTAAGGGGCTCAGGCTCAGGTTTACCATTAAGTGAAGCTAAACGATAAGTTCCTGATCCATAAGTGTGAGTGATAATGTAAGGCCCAATCCAATTAGGAGCAAATTTTCCACGTTTGCTCTTTTCTAGTTTGGTTACATGTTGATTCTCTTTGAGGACAAGATCACCAACCTTAAAGGTACGCTCATGAATTCGCTTATCATAAGCACGCTTGATGCGTTTTTGATAGATTTGAAGGTGGTCAAGAGCCATAAGACGATGCTCGTCAAGAAGCTCTAATTGGGCTAACCGCTCTTGGCGGAAATCATCGTTGGTGAGAATATCCTGAAGAGATATTCTGAGGGAGGGTATTTGTATTTCGAGAGGCAAGACAACCTCGGTACCATATACCAAAGAAAATGGTGTGGCATTACCGGAGGTACGAATGCTAGTACGATAAGCCCAAAGGGAAAAGGAAATGTGATCATGCCAATTTCTTCCGTAATCATTAACAACTTTCATGAGGATTTTGGTTAGGGTTTTATTAGAAGATTCACTTGACCATTGGCCGGGCCCGTGGATAGTAAGGTGATGAGAAACTAAGTTTGATACCAAAGCTATCACAAAGGTCTTGAACAACTTATTTTTGAAATATTTACCATTATCTCATTATTAGGCGATGAGGAATACCAAAATGACAGATAATGTGATGGTTAACGAATTCGACAATTTTTTTTTTTTTTGATTGAAATGAGTGGAATGGCCTCCACCCATTTTGTGTAATATTCGCTTTCGTGATTATCCAATGGTGACGCTGCGAAGAGGGCGGGTGAATCTCACCAATAAGGTCTAAACCCCATTGTGACAAAGGCCAAAGATCTCGTGCGACTGTAGCGCGATGGCTAGGAGTATGTTGAAGGTTGGCATGTTGTTGACACATAACACAACGCTTAACATATTCATAGCAGTTGTTATTAAGAGTAGGCCAATAATAACCTAGGTGAAGGATTCGTTTAGCCACGGCAAGGCCACTAAAATGTCTGCCACAAATACCGTCATGGACCTGTTGGATGGTATAGGTGACCTCCGCTGGTTAGACATCGAAGGAGGATGCCATCAAAGCCACGTTTATAAAGGAGTCCCCCCATGACGACATAACGAGAAACACATTTAAGAAAAGCACGTTTTCCAGTACTAGTAAGGTCAGGTGGGAGAACAGAGGTTGTAAGGTAGTCGTGAAATTGGTGGTACCAGGTATCCTGCGAATTAGCAGACACATTATTTATCATACAAACAACCGGGGCTGAATAGGATGGGGCAAAGAGTTGTTGGACCAAGACGAATATGTCAGAGTCAGTTGGTGAGGTAGGAATTTGTGAGGCTAAGCAAGCCATAGTATCCGCAAATTTGTTAGTGGAGCGGGGAATGGTCTGGATAGAATAACGAGTAAATGAGATCAAAAGTGAATCCACGTAATGTTTGTACTTTTGAAGTTCCTCATTTTTACATTGGTAGATGCCCATAACTTGATTGACTACCAATTGAGAGTCGCCAAAAATATTAATAGATTTGACACCTAAGTGTAACGCCACCTGGAGACCCAAAACAAGGGCCTCGTATTCCGTTGTATTATTAGTGCAGGGGAAATCGAGCCGGAATGAAAGAGGCATAGGCTCAGTGTCAAGAGGAATGAGAACAACGCCGGCCCCTCCACCGTGCTGGCATTTGGATCCATCGAAGAAGAGGGTCATTGGATACGACTCTTCCCTGAGTGAAAGAGTGGCGATGAGTTCGTCGGGAAATTAAAATTGGTAAATTGTTCCCCAGGTAAAGGGGCCTCCACAAGTTGGTCCGCAATAGTTTGTCCTTTGATTGACTTCTGTTGTACAAACTCAAGGTCGAGGTCAGCGAGGAGCATAAGCCATCGGGTGATGCATTGGTTTAGATGTGGTTTGGCATACATATAATGAATGGGGTCCGCGTTGGTGATGACAAAAGTTTTGTGATTCAGGAGGTAGTGTCGGAGTTTGGTGGCTACGAATGATAGGGCTAGGCACAATTTTTCTACATGTGTATACCTAGTCTCGTAATCCATGAGAGTATGACTTATATAATAAATGGCTTGTTCTCGACGTGCCGAGTCCCGATGTGCGAGCATGGCTCCTATAGCATGGTCAGTGGCAGAAAGGTAAAGGTAGAAAGGGTGATCATCCTGAGGTGGGATAAGCACGGGTGGCTACAAGAGATAGGCTTTGAGAGCTTCAAAGGCTTGGTGACACTCTTCACTCCATTGAAAGGCAATGTCCTTTTTAAGAAGGTGATGGAAAGGTTGACATCGATCCGAGAGTTGGGAGATGAAACGCCGGATGGATTGAAGTTTACCCTACAAACTACGCAATTGTTTGAGGTTTTTGGGTGGGGGCATTTCTAGGATAGCTTTGACTTTAGATGGATCGACCTCAATGCCACGCAAAGAGATGATAAAGCCAAGAATTTTTCCCGAAAGAACACCAAAGACACATTTCTTTGGTTGAAGCCGGACCGAATATTGTAACAGGTGATCGAAAATAATGGTTAAAACATTGAGATGTTCACTGTGATGTTTAGATTTGCCAAGAAGATCATCGACATAATCCTCAAGGATAGTGTGCATAATGTCATGAAAATGTAAGTCATAGCCACTGATAGGTCGCACCAAAGATTCTTAAGGCCAAACGGCATGACACGATAATGAAGAAGGTTCCCAAGGAGTTATGAAGGTAGTTTTATGTTGATCGGCCGAGGCTACCAAAATTTGATTGTATCCCGAAAAACCATCCATGAGAAAAATCATTTCATGGCTCATGCAGTGAGATCAACAAGTTGATCAATACTTGGGAGGGGGAAGTCATCCTTAGGGCAAGCGAGTTAAGGTCTCAGAAATCCATGCATATCCGGAGTCCCCCCATCACTTTAGTGATAGGTACGATGTTAGAAATCCATTGAGGATAGTCAATAGGCAAGATGAAGGAAACAGAAAGGAGTCGTTGAAGCTCTTCTTTGACCAAGAGGGCAATGCGTGGATGCATTTTTCTCAGTTTCTGTTTGACTGGTTTGGAATCGGGTTTTAGGGTGATGTTATGGACAGCAATGTCAGGATCAATTCCTGGCATGTCAGCATAGGACCAAGCGAAAGCTTGGTTACGGGTACGGAGAAAGGTAGTAAAGGCGGCTTGTTCTGATGTGTTAAGGGATTGTCCGATCTTCACAACGTGAGGATCCTCCTCTGTGTGGATGTTGATTTCTATAGTCGACTCATTCAACATGGTTTGAGTTTCAGATGGTAAGGCGTGTTGAATATAGGAGTCATCCACACCAAGGTAAGTGAGGATGGAGTCGTCATCCTGGCACTCAACAACATTAATCGAAGGCAAATCCTCTTCGATCATGTCTGGATACAAAAGGGGAAGAGAAGATGGGTCCTCATTATCTCGTTGATAAGTGAGAGGACCTAGGAAGATAGCATTTATGAAAAAAAAAAGTTAGGAGGGATAGATTCAGGGTCTATCGACTCTGTGGGTGATGATGGCAAAATGGGTGATGATGGTTTGGTAGGGGTGATGTCGTCATCTTCCAGGATACAACTGACACGAGGTTTCTCCAGTGTAAGTGTTTTAGAAAAAATGAGACCACTACGATCATTGTGTTTGCGTGTAGTCACGGAAATGAGTGTATGTCGGCCTTGTTCATAAAGACCAAAACCAAAGCCTTTCCAAGCACAAATGAGTCAAGAAGGTGAAGGCGAAACGATGATTTGTCAAGTATTGAAAATCGGATTGAAGGGAACCACACCAAGAGGAGGTTCGGGGTAACGAGGATGCGTTAACACCCCCATATGTTAGGTTGGTGGCAATGGGGGTCCGTAAGAGATTACCTCCCACGCGACGGTCGTAGGTAGGATGCGCATGTAACTCGTCTCCAGTACTCCTATGGGGTATGGAAAGAGCTAACATTATATAGGCGGTATTCCCCCAGTAAGGCGTTGAAAACATCTACTAAGGGGTCGGAGGTTGGGATGTTATCTCGCAGGAAAGGAAGTTGTATTTGTGACGGTGGTTTCATTGGTTGAAGGTGTAGGTGCGGTTGAAGTGGATGGTTGGGTTGGATGAATGGGTGTCTTGACTGGTACAAGCACATCATTAGGGCGATACAACATATTGCAGGTTTTGAAGGGGGGAGGATCAGCTTTTACGGTGTAGGACTTTCCCTCGTACTCAAATTTTATGCATCTATGTAAGGTGGAAGGAATGCATCCCATAGCCCGGATCCAAGGGTGGCCTAACAACATATTGTATTGGAACTCTCCCTCAAGGACATAGAAGAGTTCAGGTAAAGTACGTGGTCCTACACGAATATTAAGGATCATGGTGCCTAAGGTAGAAGTAATAGCATCATTGAATGACCGCAACATGATGGGGTTGGCACACATGCAGCTAGAAGGGATATTCATTTGTTGGAAGGCTTTTGAAGAGATGATGTTTAGGCTAGTGCCCCCGTCAATCATAACATGACGTACCCAAATGTCCCGGACATAAGCTGAGATGAAAAGAGCAGGGTCAGGATCTTCAGCACCAAATTTGATAATTTCATCTTCGGAGAAACTGACAGCAATGGCTTGCTGTACAGAGACAGAAGTGGTTGGGGAGATAGATTGTTTGGTGAGCGAAGCAACGTGATTGGGTGTTAGAATAGAGGTAATAGGCAAGGTTTCATTAGGTAAGACCTCTATCCCTTGAAGGATTTCAACGAGAGCTTGTCGATGAGATTCAGAAGTCTGAATGAGATCATACAGTGTCATTTTTACAGGCGATTGGTGAAGCTGTTTGATCATGGTTCGGTGGGCAATTCCATTAGAGACGGGGTAGGCGGGTCCACGAATAACCACTTTAGGTGGTGGTGCGATCGGGATGGTGGACGGAGAAAGAGATGCTTGTGTGTGTTTTCTTTCGTTTTCCCATTGTTTTTCTGCCCTCGAGTAGCAACACTAATCATATTGATCTCGTGAATACGAGAGGAGGAAGACGGTAGGGATAGGTCATGGTCTTCGAGAGGTGGGGCTGTAATAATGATAGATCTTGGTGAGGCGGGGATAGGTGGTATAGGAGAGGGAATTGAAGCTAAAGGTCTCTCTCTTCGTAAGTTGTCTTTCTTGACTTTTCTATCTGAGAGAGGTGACTGACGAAGTATGGCTTTCAACGCTTTGCATCCCTCTACGTCATGTCCTGGTGTGCGGTGGTAAGCACAGATTTTAGACTCATCGTAACCTATAGGTCGAGGTTTAGATGGATCATAAGGTCTAAGTGGGGGTAGGGAAATGGTCGCATTCTCTACCAACATAGCAAGGATTTTGGCGTAAGACCCTTTGAGTGGGTCAAAGTCAGAGGAAGAGGAGGCTATTGACTGGGTCGATTCTGGTGATGACGTGGTATGGTTGGTTTGTATGGGTGGTGGTTTAGCCAAGGAGTTTTGATAATGGGTTTTAACTAAACGTGGCTTCTTTGGCACAGAAGCTATGTTTAGCTGGTTGGATGATGAGGCCACAGATGATGTGGTATTAGAAAACAACCACGGAGAAATAGGAGTGACAGAAAACAAATCTTTTGATGATGGAATTTGTTTAGGGTTGATAGGTGGACAGGATACGTGGGGTGACGGTGTTGCTATACCCTTGGATTTCTGTATGGGTGCAGAAGGCGTAGGTCACTTTAAAGAAAACGCAGGAGGTATGATATATTGATGCAAGGTAGAGGGATGGGGTCCCAATATGGAAGGTAGGTGTGACGATGAGGGTTTTAGTTGTGATAGCGGCATAGATTGAGGAGATTGAGTCTGTCTCCTAATGGGATGGACGGCTTTATTTTTAGATAAATCAAGCCGCTTAGGTGGGTGTGTTAGACTGGGTATTGGTGAGGTCCCAAGTGTAGGGGAAGATTTGGTTAGGTTAATAGAAGTGGATGAGGTATTTGGTAGAGATGAGGGGGGTGAAGATGAGGACATAGGCATTTTAAGCTTCTGTAAACACTTCGGGTATATGGTAGAGGCATCTGGATCGGTCATCTGCATTTGAGTAGAATATGGCGTACTCAAATGTTCCCATAGGACTCGTCTATCTTCTGGGGAATGACAGTCCTCACGTGTGAATAGGAACTTTTGTATGGAAGAAAGGTGGGTTGTGATTCCGGTCCACTGTGGGTGTGATACAGGGGGTAGATGAGGCACTGTATCAATGGGTGTTAAGAGGTCAACCGGTTGCTGAAAAGATTTAGGTGATGAAGAACTAATAGGTAGGAGGGCGTGTTTGAGAGAATCCGTCATGTTTAAAGAATGTGGTGATGTCGGTTCAAGAGGTTTCTCGTCTAAGGATGACAAAAGAAGTGGCGAGCCTTCCTCTTGTACAGCAAGAATGGTAGGAGGAGATGTTTGGGAAATAGATAAATTAGATAACATCCGCTCACAGTCTTGCAAGGATGTGGTGTAAGAAGGCTCATTTGTGAGAAGGGAACTCTGGGTGGTTAATTCCTTGATGGGTAAAGGAACGGCGAGGATTTCAGTTTGTCTTGATGGTGAGGAAGGGGGTTCGGGTTCCTGCGTTAGTGAAGAGGCTTGGTTCAGAATTTGTTCGATAGAGGTTTTTGGCTGGGCGTCGAAGACTGCATGGATCTCATGAACACTCTCCTCGGCTAAGATATCTTGATTTATGTTACTATTAGAGGAATGATTTGGGAATGGTTTGTTGAATATTTTCAAATTTCGGTTAGCAGGGGCATTAGGATTATCGAGGGCTATATCCCCCGCATCAACCATTTCCTGCACTATGTTTTTCAACATCTTGCAGTTTTCATGACTATGTCCCTTCACGTGGTGGAAGTTACAGAAGTCATTTTCTTTGTACCAAGAAGGTATGGCGCGAGCGGAATCAAACCCGGAGTGAGGTTTAACAGGAGGTAAGGTAATGGCTCCTACTTTAAGCAATTTTTCCAATATCACACCATATGTTTCTCCCAAGGGAGTGTAGTTGATGGGCTCTGCTTTATACTTATAGGTGGTTTTTGGTGGGGTATTAGACAGTGGTTGGGATTTGACCATCACCGCGTGCACGGCTCCTTTTGATTTCGAAGCAGTCGATGGGTGAGGATTGGTGGTGTTAGGTTTGTTGGTGGAATCTTGGGTTTGGAAATTGGGGTTTTTGTTGCGCAACCGCAATTTCTCTTCCTCTAAGGCTCGAATCTCTAGTTTTCGAGCCATAGTAAAGGCCTCGTCAAATGTACGGAAAGTTTGAATTTGGAGGGTAGGAGAGATGTGCTTAGCGCAGGCCCACGTAAAGAGTTCAATAAGTTCGGCCTGAGGCAAGGCATATGTAAGTTGGTTGATAAGGCCCCGCCATCGTCCAACGAAATCTGTGATAGATTCATCTTCAAATTGTCGGATGGCATAGAGGTCGGTGATAGATACTTTCTTGGCAATGTTAATGGAGAAATGATCCAAGAAAGATTGGGCTAGCTGGTTAAAAGAGAAGATTGAGTGCTGGGTTAAAGCACTGTACCACTCCAAGGTGGGTCCTGATAAGGACATGGGAAAGGTGCGGAGTAGTAAAGCGTCGTCGTGAGCAATCAGATAGCAGGCATGTCTAAATGATCGCAAGTGTTGTTGAGGGTCCTCCTTACTATTAAAACGGGTAAATTTTGGTAATTCCCATTGAGGAGGATATGAATGAAGGGGGACTGAAGGGTGGATAGGCTCCCGACAAACTTTCTCGTATGTCAAGGCGCTACGACTTCCTGAAACAGAAGCCTCCAGATTTTGCATTTTGTCCATCATTTGTTTAATTAAATCAGTAGTTGGATGAGATGATGGTGTGGTTGTGGTAAACAGAGGCAAATTGGGCCAAGGGCCACCGCTAGACAATGGTGGGGTTAAATGTTGATAAGGTATGGAGGGTGAATGTGTTGAGGCGACCGAATAGGGATGTCCTATATAAGACGTTGAGGTTACCGGATATGTGTGTGGAAATGAAAAGGTGGGCGGAGCTTGAGAAGGAAAGCTCGTGTGGATAGGTGGCAGAGAGCAAGTCATGAACGGAACAGTCTGCAAGAGAGACGAGGTAGGAGCAGTCGGCGGTAATGACATGTTGGGCCCAAGATTAACCAAAGGAAAGCCAATATGTGTCGTATGAACCCCTGAAGCTGCTGAGCTAGGAGATGGGACTAAGGATGCAGAAGGCAAAGCAGAGTTATCAGGCGAGAAGGAGCTAAATGAGTAGCTATACTGATAGGCATGCCAACAAGGAGTTGACCGTCGGGTGTATGGTCAAGGGCATGAGACAAATAGTATTGTACAGCTGCTAGGATTAGCATCCAGAAATTTAGCAAATTCTTTATCTCCTACAGGAATTTTAGGAACCTCATTGGTGTCCGTAGGATTCCCCATAGAATGTGAAGGGGGTGATTCAGGCAAAGGCACAGAGCAAGCATGTGAAACCATGGCGGTGGCTTGCTTTCGAGTGATAACAACCATGGACAGGAGTACACAGTAGGGTTTCTTTTTATCAGGAACAGAAACAGACAAGAAGATGTTTGAAATTGGTAGGTTTCAGTTTCGTCGAACTCAGTAAAAGATAAGAACCGATATCGCCGATAACCGATGTCATCGAGTTTGTAGAATGCGCGTCGGTAAGCTAACCGATGTTGGTATAATAGAACTGGTGTAAGAAGCAGTAAGAAGTTGTTGATTTGGTGTTAATAGTAATTAATATGCCTACCAAACTATTCTCAGTGTGATCACGTAAAAATAGTGTATGACGAGAAACAAATCGAAACAAGCAAGAATGCACAAATAGACTAACCCTAGGGTTAATTTTAATCAATTTGGGCTTATGCCTTTAGACGCAGAATGATGTCAATCCTAAACAAAAGACTTAGGGGAAATGTCAAGTTTGTTTTGGCTTATAAGGTTACCTCAATCGGGCGGAGGAATACCGCGGAAAAGGGGGGATGTTTTGAGTTGTTGTGTTAATTATGAAGTGATTCGGTATGTGTTGTGTAGTGAAAGTAAGATTAATTTCCTATCAATACCGTGGAAATCACCCCCACGTGTACGACCTGTTACTTAGTCTATGTTCACTAGAATTGAAAACAACAAGCAAGAATGTAATGCACGTGTTTTAAACCCAAATCGAAAATGATATTCGATGAAGCAAAGAAGATGACTTTCACTAATGCCAAAACTGGGAAAGCAAGACAAATTCTTTTACTGAATATAACAAAAATAGCAAACAGCAAGTATGCTCCCCAAATGAAAGCAAGCAAGAGAAACAGAAACCCGAAATGGTCCCACCGGGCGTGCCAAAATGTTTCGCACTGAATGTTTCGGCTCTGTGGAATAGACTTGCTTCTATCCTATCATTCCTTTGAGAAACAGATAAGGGTTAGGGCTAGGAGGAATACCTATTGAATGTTGAGATGGTGTGCGCGTACCATAGAGAAAGATCAGATCGACTGCGAAGAACTCCTTTTTGTCTTGGAAGGACTACCTGCAAGTAAGAATACAAGACCACCAGATTTTAATTAGACAATAAATGAGGGAGCTGCCTTAGGCCCAGGAAATATAAAACTTCCTTTCGAAGGTGGTCAGTTCCCCTTTTAATACGAATTAACACAAATGATAACAAAGAAAGCTATTGCAAAATCATGATTTAGGTACCTCGTTACAAAACAATAGAGGCTAAGCTATCAATAATAAAATGTCACGTTGTTTTTCATTCATCGGTCGTTGATACATTCAAAGTTGAGTTACAGGATAAACCAGATCGATCTCGAGGTCATTAGGTGACAAATAGGCGAGAGGAAGGTTTTGGGGTATAAGTCACAGTGACCGATGCTGGTCACTAGATAACCGACCGCGGTTAGAGAACCACTGCCGGTAGGGGATAAACGACACCGGTAGGGTCAACAATCTAGGTGCTTCTGGATAGAGGTTGGTTGCAGGGTGATTATGGGGTTATTAAGACTGATGGATGGCTGAGGGGAATAATGAGAGGACAGGGAAGACTCAGAGTGTGATAAAATGGTCTTCTGGGCAATACAAGGATGTATGGATGAAGGTTAAGTGCAGGGTGCTAGTAGGTGGTAGATCTAGGAATGAGCTTATAATTACTATCAATCCATAGGCTCAAGAAATGGTGCTTAAAAACATACAAGACACTACTTACTCGTTCCTGATGAAGATGCAGGTTCCAGGACTGTGATGACGAAGACAGGGCTCAAGTAGGATGATCTAACAATCCAAGATGAGCTATCTCCTCTTCTGATGCTCGGATGAGTGTCACTGGGCTCTAGTTATTCAGTTGTAGTCTTGGGCTTGATGTCCTTCTCTGCAAACTCTTCTTGTTTCTTCACTTGTCTCTGCTCGGCCAAGCAAATCCAGATCCTTCCAATGATTTCTCCTCTTCTCGATCAAATGAAAATCTGATCCCTTGTTTTTGGTTGGAAGTGGTCATTTACAGGGAACCGATGGCGGTTACGCAACCGACGGCGGTCGAGTAGGAACCGGTATCGGTCAGGTCAAAGCGGGCTATTTTTGGTAAAATAGCCAGCTTTCCCTCCTTTTCTCCCAAGGGATTAGTGGCGGGCTTGGTCAAGTCATTATGAGGTTGGTTTTAGGTGCGGGTGAGGAGTAATTAGTCATGGGTGTGGATGTGGACCAAGTTATAGGTCTTAATTAGGTTAGTTTAGGGTTAAGACTAGGTCATGATGAGGTGGCAAAATGAGGTGGCAGGTATGGCGATGTGGATTTATTAATTATAAGGTAATTAATAAATAATTGTATAAGGTTTAGGTGATGAGGTTAGGTTACGAAATGAGATGCGGGGCACAGGGGGTCGTAAGACACAAATTTGGTGTCTACACATATATGATCTTATAAGGTGACGTACATATTTCCTTTTTCATTATGATTTTGTCTTCCTAGAGCGCAAGACCTTTGTATACCGTAGTCTCTAATTGATATTCATTTTTTCTTCATGATTCTAATTAGGTTTTTGTTTTTGAATCCATGAAGTCATTTCCCTAAGGGTAATAGTTGGAAGAATTATTAAAATATATTCCAAGGCTTAGCACCCAATCGAGATCTTGGTACCAAGGAATGCCTTTGCATTATCATAGATAATGGCTTGAGTAATGCCAAATCTTATTACGCTACCTTCTAGAAAGTCAAGGATGATTGACTCTATTGATTCCTTGAGTGTGATACTTAAGTCCATCCTGGTGAAGTAATCCATAGTTTGTTAGTACCCATTTATGCCTTGCACTTAAAGGAGTATTGTTCATGCCTATGAAGTTAAGTCCCCATTGCACAAAAGGATGATCTAGTTGGATTGTTCAGAGGGGAAGCATTGTGAATTTCTTCTTTCTTATAAATAAAATGCATTCTTTACATTTCATGACCCACTTGTGCATGTCCACAAATAGGGTAGGCCAAAATAATCGTGCCATTATGATTTTCATTATCGTTGAATTAGCATAGAAGTGTCCACTAGAGAATCCATCCTAAAATTTTGCTAACACTCTTTCAATTTTTGTGTCATCAACACATTGCAGCATCATGCCATCAAGATTTATTTTTAAGAGAAGGTCATCAATTAGAACATATGGGATATATCAGTAGCCTCGTATGTCTTATCTTTGTTTTTTTCAAACCAGGAGGGTATGTTCCCTTGGAAAGAAATGTAATCATGTCCTTCATCTATTTGTGCACGCTAGGATCTTCATTCAGCTTTAGGTTATGTGTGCAAGATCTCTTCATCTAGGTATGATGAAGTCTCAAGTTCATTTTGGGCATCCTTAACAAGTTTTTCACACAACGTGTTTCCTCTTACCACCTTTTCGATTTGATAGTCACATTATATTCCATGATTTTTTTCACCCATCACACTCTCTTCTCTCTTTTTATGCTCCCATGATGAAGTCTCTCACATTGAGTGCAAAACTAACACCTTGATTTGGTTTGTGGTGAGCATAATTTTTAACTTCTTAAGCACGTGGATAATGGTATAGACATGTTTCTCTATGTGACTATATTTCAAATCATGGTCCTTCATTGTTTGACTGAAGAAAGCCACTAGTTGTTCCAATCCTTGTTCATTTTCTTGTGTTAGGATAGTAGCAACACTCGCATAATCTCCTTAGGCATAAAGGATGAATTCCTTGGAATAGTATAGATTGGTGAGTTTTGTGGCATAAGAAATATCTTGCTTGATCTTGTCGAAGATATCCTTTCCTTTTTTTTTCCACCTAAAGGTTGTGTCTTTCTTGAGCATGAGGGTGATAGGCTAAAAAAGTCATGTAAAGTTAGGAATGAAACTCCTAACAAAATTAATCTTTCCTAGGAAGGACTGCAAGGCTTTCTTGTGCATAGGTAGGGAAAGCGCCAGGATTTCCAAAACGCACTTAGATCAATAGAAATTCTCTTTGAGACCACATGGCCTAAAAGCATATTTTGCGCCACAAAAAAATTAGACTTCTTGGGGTTAAGAAACACCCCAAACTTTCTGAATATCTCAAATAATTTTTCCAAGTGCACCATATGATCTACATGCTGGTTTGATATGAAAATTATGTCATCAAGATAAACCAAAATTAACTCACCGATATATTATTTGAATTAATATTCATAGTGCACTGAAATGGTGCACCTACCTTTGACATATCAAAGTGCATCTTCTGATAAGTATATGTTCCCCACTTGGTTGTAAAAATTTTCTTGTATTGATCCTCTTCCTTGTCCAAGATCTAATCAAATCCATAGTACCCATCCAACATATAAAATATATGTGTGCTAGCCATAGTCTATAAAATATGCTCCATAGAAGGAAAATGATAGTGATCCTTCAATGATGCCTTATTCAAATCTCTGAAATTGACATAGAGTCGATTTCATTGTTCTTCTTGCGCACTAAAATGAGATTCCCACCCAAGTAGAGTACATAATGGGAAAAATAATCTTCGTATCAATGATTTTAGACAGCTTATTTCTTCATGAGTGGCTCTATCTTTGGATTAAATGGTCGTTGCTTTTGTCTGATGGGATTGATACTAGGATCAAGGTCAATGGAGTGTTGAGAAACAATAGGAACAAATCCTTTCATATCTTCATACTCCCATGAAAAAAATTCACCGTGCTTTTGGCACAAAGAGATGAAGGCATGATTTTTATCATGCATGTAATCTTTACTCAAAGAAAAACTCCTTATCATGTGCAATAGTGACTCGGGAGTAGTTTTCTTGCATCGCACACATATTCTTTTCTTCACCGTTGAACTCACCATCGTGGCTAAATATTTTTCTAATGTGACCAGCCCTTTAGGAAATTTGTTTTTCTTCAATTGGGCCACTTTTTCACCATAGTTTTCATGTAAGTATGCTTGCATACTTGATGAGAACTCATCTTCATTTTGAATGAACTAGATAATTTATGTGTCATTATCAACCACTTGATAGATATTGTTGTTGTTTAGAATGGATGGTCTGATTACCATCTTGACATGTTGTGCATTTCTTTTGAAAAAATCCTCCATAGGGGAGAACTGTGATCCAAGTGCAGCCATTTGATTTTCTTCTTTTTTCACCTTCCTTGGCACCACCTACTAATTTAGAGAATCAAAGCTATTAAGGAGGTCCCAAAATCTATGCTTATAAGATTTGAAGGGCTTATTATTTTCCACACACTTGTTTATTTCCCGATGGATAACCAATTTTGTGTCCCCAAAGATCTACAACACCTTTATTTGTCTCTTCTTTGCAATGATAATATCATGCATCAGCACCTCATATTCTTCTACGTTGTTGGATCCTCGTAAATTGCATCTAGTGTGCAAAAATAATTTCTCATTCTTTGGAGAAATGAGAACAACACCTACGCCTACACCATTTCTACTGAGTCCTCAAAGTATAGCTTCCATAAACCAAAATATTCTTCATTCTTCTTGAGTGCGCACAATAGTATAACTTCTTCTCTAAGGATACAATAAGTTCCAATCCCAATTTTAAATGATTTAAGCTCTTCAGCATATGGATCAAATATGTGATACTTTTCCACCCACTCATCTAATACTAAATATAGTACAAGAGGGGAAACAAGTTGCTCTTCATAAATTGAAACTTGTTCTTATTGGATTAGGTAGTTGGCTTAGAGAGGAGATGAGTCATATGACTATAAATGATAGGAAAATATTGTCTTAGCTTATATGGTAAATTGGGTACCATTATTTGTCATTAATTACATATGGGACCAATCGGAAGATAAGTAACCACCTACTTTAGCAAAGAAAATCTCTTGATAAACAAAAGGCAAACAAATGAGGTAGTTTAATGATTGAAAAATCTTGAGTTATTGTGAGGCTTGGACATGCATGAAGGGTTAACTCAATATTCTTGATGATTCCTATGGTAGTGAGGGTTGAGCCATCAAGTTATAGGAATCCTTTGGAAAAAGAGTTGTACTTAAGACCTAGGACATCGTGGATTTTATTAGGCATGGTAGAAGTGCTAGTGACTGAGTCAATCATACAATTATGCACAAAGTGTTTTCCTATGATCAAAGACATATAAAAGGGTGGGGTTTTGACAACTTTACTTATTTGTTTCTCCTCTTCTTGACAAATATTTATAATAGCAAGTTTTTTTCGAATAGCTAGATCTACATGTGTAAGTTACACCAGCCCTCATGCAACAAATCGAGCTAAGAAGGAATAGTTAGGGCATCCCACATTTTGAAATTTCTAGTTTTCTTCTTCATCTGGTCCAAAAATTTGAATGGAAGGCTCATTGACTTGTGCATTTGGGGAACAATAACATATTTTCTTGACTTCTCAGGCATAGAGGAAGGGGCCTTATCTTACCCAAAGGAAGGGCCTTTTCTTGACTTCTCGCATAGAGTAAGAGGAGGGGAACACGTTACTTTAGAAGGAGAATTATGCATAACCTTGCATATAGGAACTCACGTGCCTTTACCGCTAGATGCCTTGGCATATTTTTTTCTTTTGAGGATCGACATGTGTTGTGGAAATTGATACTTGTGTGTCGACTCGAGAATTTTCTTCTTGTACCATGTGTTGTTAGAAACATAGGCATGTAGTCCGTTTGTGTCATCTCAAGCTTGATTAATTACATAGAAGTATTCGGTGCCAAAGAACATAAGGTTGGCCTTATGAGGAACTTTTTGCTTTTATTGATTATCAAGGTTGTTTGTGGTCATGGAAGGTTCGTTATTAAAAGCAACATGAATCAAGTAGTCCTCCGCGTGCCCAAAATTAGCACAAGATATTGAATTTTAGGCATGTTGTAAGGAAAACACCACTCTAACTCTTGTCCTATGTTTTTTTGAACTAGAACAAGTTCTTGGCTTGTGTAGGGTGTTGGAAATGGTTACACAGAGGAATCACTTACAAGGTAAAATTTACATTAGTATGACATATATCATTCTACCGGTTCTACCCATATATCTAATTTCCATATTGATTCTCGCCATGGTTGATTATTTTGGTTATGCCCTGACTAGCATTATTTTTGAAGGTTTGTGCTTGTTGCCTCTCTAAAGATATAACTTTATTAGACAAGTTTCTAATCATGGATTTCATCTCTTCATCTTATTTCTACTACATGGGAGAATATTACATGGATGTAACGGGTTATGCACTCTACATTGGAACAAGAGAATTATAAGGTCGGGTAGTTAGAGAAATCTCTAGGAATAAGGGTGAAGGTGGTCTAAGGGCTAACTTTCCCACCTAAATAAGACTATTCTCTACCTTTATTACAATGTTGTATGTAAGCAGGTAAGGTTCTTCCTCCTATGGATTGAATCATGACTAGAATATCACTATTCAAATCCCTTAGATAATAGAGGAAAGAAAGTTGGGATGTAAGCCTTACCACTTGAGGAATTATGTCCCAATTCTTTTGGAATATGATGTTAAAATCAATCATTTTCTCATTAGGAACTCTTTTTATTGTAGTCAATTGTTCTACCAAAGATAGGTGGTCTAAATTGTCTTTAAAATAGTCACATAGATTTGTTTCAATCTCATCTCGTAGCAATAGATGCAATTCTCATGTCATGGTACCATTAGATTGCTTTTATTTTGAATGAAGACGCGAGGAGCCGATTAATACATCATCATGTGTGATTATATATACAGAGTACATGTTTTCTACATCCTAGATGTGCTAAATAGGGGTAACTTGATTTTCGCTTGTGAAGTATGAAATTCTCTTGAGTTTTTTTGGTTGGCATTTCATGTTGTGCATTGAGATTAAGAGGATTCCATCACCGAAACTCATAAAGTTTCTCGGAGGAGGAGGTGGTTGTACTACCATGATAGCATGCACATGTTTATTGTGATGAGGATTGGAATGTGCATGATGCGTTGGTCGTGAGATGCACGCATGGTAGCTCCGGTGCGCATTTTCCTTGGAGAAATATGGAGGTACTTGAAATATGTTTCATTTGTTTTACTTTGTCTTGTATGCACTTTTCTTATGAAAGGCACATGATTTTCTAGGATAGTATATCTCGAGTGTTGGCATTCGCCATATGTGTTTAAAAGAGCCTCCAAAGGATGTAAATCATTGAGTCACACACCAAACTTAGTAATGATGAAATTTAAGCTTTCAATGTTGGTCCCACTAGGCATGCCAAAAATGTTGGTAGCTGATACTTATACCCATGTCTTAGATCTTGAAGAACGGAGTTGTTGAGTGAACAATGGAACTATATGCAAGTCAGGGACCTTGCATTCTTGAGACAGACCTCCGAGAAGGTTGGTTCCTCTACCTATTTCTAATGCTACTACTATCTGGTGATAACAAAATCCTAAGCTAAACATGTCAAGGGACTACGGTTAGAAGGATATGTGAAAGGGGAAAAATAAAACTAAGGAGGTGATATCACCAGAGAGAAAGGGGATGAACATGATCATCTTTGAGTGAAAATGAAGGAAATTGTGCAAAGGAAGGTTGGACATGTGTATCAATGACCAAAACATAGTCGCACATTTATTTTTTGAAACAAAATTAGAAAATGAGGTGCAAGGGACGTGAGAAGGAACATCAACCATAAAATGTGAAGGGGAGGTAAGAAAGAAGAATATAAACAAGATAAGGAAGAAGATAGCCACAAAAATGCTTTTATTACTTCCAAAATGCACAAATAATTACAATGGTGTCTCGAGGCTGATATCCACATGCAAGGACAAGATCTAAAGGTATGCAAATCAAACTATAAGGAAATTCCTATACAAAATGAAAACATCCAACCCTTACATGAGCAATGCTCATACATTTATAGATGAATGAATGAGAGAGAAGGAGGGAGGATCTGATTTGAAAACTCAACCACCAATAACTAACAATGAATGTCTATAAATCCTCTTGTAAATCTATCAAATGCACTTCTCCATGTCTATTTGGTGTGTGGGAGAAGAAAAGGGGTGAGATATGAATCAAATTTGGTGGTTAGAAAAATAAAATATTTTATTAATGGTGTGATATATGTTTCCTATCTTCTCACCGACCCTATCCTTACAAAATTTGAACTTGAGTGATCCGGAGTGTAACCCATGTCATCATCTACTTTTTCAGCTTCAAAGGACATAAATCTTGCAAGAAAACCCGGAGGGAATGATCGTTGAAAAATCTAGTTTCACATGAACAAGTTTTTGCACCATGAAGTTCCTATTTTTATGGATATGAAGGACTGATTTTTCATTACATTTATTCCTTATCACATGAAGAACATATGTGAGAAAGGTAGTGAGCTACCTCTTCACTTCTCAAGGTTTAAGTGGGTGAAATCATCCAAAAATTGAAGGGAATGATCATTGAAAAACCTAATTTCACGTAAACTAGTTTCCGTGCCATGAAGTTATTATATTTAGGGATATGGAGGTATGTTTTTTTAGTAATCTTCCCCTGCTGATGAAAATCTCATTTTCCCACTTTTTCAAATGAAGGAATTACTCAAAGTGTGGAGCATGGAACCCTAAATAAAACCTAGATTTTCAAGACCTGTTTTGTCGCAATCTTACATCCGTGGTGCACTTACTAAAAATAGCATGCCTTCCTACATAGGGGTCTATTGCTTCAAGTAAAAACCATTTTAAGAGGCTACGAATAAGGCAAAGAACATAGAGGGATTATCATAGGAAAAGTCATCAATAATGTCATCTCACTCACAATCGACACTTACTAAAAATATTAAGTGGTTCCACAAGCCCTTGGTATAAATAGCCAGCTTGGTCCAACAGAAAGAGGAACATATTAAGAATAAATAATTCAAGATACCATAGCCAATTGAGGTTGGGAAAATATAAACTATGACACTTAATAAAAATAGTAAGTTGCCCCATCTGTACTTACTAAAAATAGAAAGTTTTTCTCAAAGGAAAAGTTTGGCACAATGGTACATAGAGGGATGATCATTCAGGTCAACACCATCATTCTAGATCATCCATGGGCATTGATCATAATGAATATTAGGTCCATCTCAGGTAACTAGACAATGTTTTTCAACACTCACTATATAGTTCAGGTCACAGGTATATCATACGTAGGTTGGGAGTTGTGGTCATCAGTGGAATAGTTCATTCAAATTGGTAAGCATTCATGAGCTAATTTGAAGGATTTTCTTAGGGTGCAAGGATTTCAAAGATTTGTAGTCTCGCTTGCGCACTTGAGTTTTTAATCAACAAGGATCTACGAGACTTCATCGGGGTGACATCCTTTCTTTTTCTCCTTCTCCCCCAATATTCTCTCTCCTCTATGTTCTAATTTTGTGTTGAGAGTTTGCACTTTTTCATATGTCTTAAAGTGACTTTAGATACATGATATAAAATTTAAGTCACCTTATTTTTATAAAAGGGAATTAATATTCAAATAGGAATATGAATAGTCTAAAGTAAAAATGAGGAATATGAAAAAGCATCATATAAATTTTAATGAGATCTTCATTCCAAGGGGTTATAATTCAGAAATTCTTCTACCGGTTATATTCTTGTGAGGTCATGAGAGATATTTTTCTCACTTGTGAGTGAAAAGAGTTAGCCACTTTTTCCCTATTCTCAATGTCTTCCATTCTTATACTATGTACAATTTTTTCTTGAGCATCAATATAAGGAGTTTCGAGCCTTTTTTGACTAAGGGATTTACCGATACTTTTTGTTCATAAAATTCTAACTGGTCTTGTTGTTATTTGTAGCATAGTTTCTTCCTAATTTATTACATGTGATGAAATTTATAACTATTGTGTGCAGGAATCTTATTTTATACTTGTAACATTAGTTCTCCTACCTCTTTTCTCACTCCCCTTTCCCACTCTTCAAAGAAAGCTTTCCCTAACAATATATTTCTAGGTTTGACACAAGGTCAGTGGAGTGCCCCTATTGAATCCCAGCCATAAGGCCACCATGAAAATTTACCTTTACTCACACATGCATATATGGCGGTTGCACCAGCTAAGTAGAGGGACTTAGATTCCCGAGCATTGGCAAGAAAACCACAAGTTTGTCCACCTGAAAAATTTTCTTGCCAACATTTTTGGCACCCATCATGGGGTAGATTTAGCAGCATCTGTACTCAAAAATGACTGAAAGGTATGAAAATCAAAAATACAAAAAAAATATATATTAAAAAAATCAGATTTCAAAATAAAATCATTCTTGAAGGTGACTCCATCAAGGAATGAATCCTTGTCACATTCGTTTCCCGCATCATGAAGAAATTTATAGATTGGAGTGAAGTATCAATGAGTGACAAAGAAGAAGAAGAAGAAGATGTCTATCCGGAAAAGAAGATCGTTGATAATCCATGGTTCCGAACTAGTGTTGAAAAGGAAAGAAGAAATAATTTTTCACCGATGAAGAGGAATGGATTCAAAGGAGACATAAGATAAGGTGTGAAGCTCGATAATATGCCAAATTCTTACACAAGATGAGCAAGAAAATTGAAGCATCCCATAGCAAGGAATAAGAAGAAGATATTTTTCCTATAGAGGAAGATCCTGAAGATCATTCCTACCATAGGGTTTTCAAACCCAAAAGGTTCTTGAATGCCACCAAGAAAATCCTATCCTTCACCTTCTCCGATGAAGATAAAATCAGCATTCAAGAAGATGGAAAAATTCAAGATGGTGCAAGATCCATCAAGAATATTTTTGCAACCTCACGCACCTCACTACAAAATTGTGAACATTATCTATCTTTCATCACTCAATATGTGACTTCCTCACATACGGTGATGAAGAAACATGAACATGTTTAAAAGTGAATATGTGGAAATAATTCAAGCATAATAAAATTAAATTTAGACCCCAAAGTCTTTGATGAAATTTGGAGGTATGATTTAGATTTACGATAAGATATGAACATCTTAAAGCACCGCATCAAATGAAGGAAGAAGATGAGGTGCGCTCTATGGAGGAAGATTCTCGATGGCCACCCATATTATGAATTTTTTATTCCTGAAATATTCTTGGATGCTTCTAAATAAGATCTTATCATGGAACCTTCCGATGAAATCCAAAGCAACGTCATGGAGGAAGAAGTAGAAGAGATGAAGATAGAATCACCATTCAACAATTCCATTTGGCTCGAGTCACATCCCATAGGGGGAATAATATATTCAATAAAGGAAGATCCTTATTGCATAATGGATGATCCAATGCTCTCCAAAGACTCCACCAATGATGAAGAAGATGGCCAATTCAAAGTAATCATGGATGATCTCTTTTCAAGTTTTGATCTTTCAATTAATGATGAAATGGAGATATGTGAATAAGTGCAAGAAATTCACCCAACATTATGGTCCAAAGATGATGAATTCAAGATGGTTATAGATAATCTTCCCTCATATTTTAATTCTTCAAGTGATGTAGAAATATCACATGAAGAAATGGAGGAATTCAAAGAATAAAACTCTCTTCTCGATGTAATTATAAATGATCGAATGGAATAATCCCACTCTCTTTTCAAATCCAAGGAGAATGAAAAATTTAAACACAACCTCTACTCAATTAGGGAGAAAAATTATCATCATGGTGAAAACAAAGTCTTTCATCTTTTACCTAAGTAAGAAAATTCAATAATGGATGATCAAGATGTAGCTGAAAATTCTTCTCATACTAATACCCTAACACGATTATCTATTTCTTACCAAGAAGAATATGATATGTATTTTGATCTTGAAGGAGTGCCCTTCCCATGAAGCTTGGACATCTTCTTCTTGTCGGTAGGGTGTCATGACTCAAGTATGTTCATGTTTTCAAAAAAGTGAATCTTTGGCAACGTAAATCATGGAAGAGGTGAATGAGAATGTTTCAAATTAATCATGGGACTGTATGGATCAAAATGTTAACCATCTCCTAGAGGCACAACAAGAAGATTCTTCTAATGAAGATAAAAAATGATCCTATGGAAGTTTTAGAAAACTATTTTTACAAGATATCTTGAAGGTTGTGGAAGAAACTGAAGATCCTCAACTCAGCCTTGAACTCCTAACCCGTGCTATGGAGATACAAGATAGGTATGAATCAATTTTTGCTTCCTATTTTGGTGGACTAATTTTTGATGTTGAGATGGAGTAGTTGGATAATCTTGATGACTTACCTAATACTTTGGTTGATGAGAATGGACATGAAAGCATATTTTTTTCTTCAACATCGTGTGAAGAAGTTCATGAGTGAAAAAGAAGAAAAGTTCGTGAATCTCCTTTAGAAATATCAAGTTTTGAAGAAAGAACCTCCACCATAGAAGAAGATAACATGGAAAACATTGAACTGATTTACATTGAAGAAAGTTGTTCGAACATGGTGAAAATCTGCAGCAATGTTGGGAGTATATTCAAAACCAACTTGCTCCCACCATTTTGGAATGGTCCATCAATGCAAAACAAGAGTTCATATGGAAAAATCCAATGAAGGGTGAATAATTCTTACATGGCCAAACCAAAATCTGTAATTTTGAAAATAATATCAAGATGGACTCGAACGAATGCATATTGGCGATAATTTCTCTAGACAACAAAGTGGGAGTATGTGTGATTCTTTCCAAATGATCCAAAATCATACTACACTCACCTTCCTCCAAGCTCCAATTCATCTTGAACATGTTCCCATGATGCAATAATCTCTTAAGGATGATGAAGACCTCTAGCTCAATGATTTAACCTCCGTGACCAAAAACACTTAGTCGAGAGAAACAAAGTGGGACATCCAAAGAAGTTGGTGAATGGGAAGAAAATAAGTTTGTTCTCACTCCTTCCAAGTTTTTGCTGATATTAGAGACAATTTGAAGTCACAATTCAAAGAAGATGAATGTTTTCATGACAACAAAAATTTTCCCACTCTCGAAGACATGGAGGGATGGTGTCTCATGATTATAGGACATCAAGAGGAATCTTCAAAATGTAAAAGTTTCAAGAGGTTAACCAAATTTTCAATGGATGAAGGAACATTCTCAATATAGTATGAGTACAAGGATGGAATCATGATCAATATTATTCTTCTCAAGCCATGCAAGGCCATCACAAAATCATGGTTTGATCAAATAACAGTTTTGTGCTTCAAAGGTCAGGCTTCAATCCGCTATCTCATGATGGCATGTACTTTTCTCAACCCATTTCTAGGTATGTGTATATTATTTCCCCACCTCTGTAGTCCCCCTCTTGTATATAATTTCCTTTTTGTGGTGTGTGTCTTTCCTTTCTGTGTGTGTTGTGTGTTTCCCTTTCTCCTTGTTTTGTGTGTGTTTCCTTCTTCTCTCTCTCTCTCTTGTAAGTTGTACATGACTCCGCAGGGCCCAATGGATAAGGCACTGGTCTTTTGTTTTTAAATGTTGATATTCTAGGATTCTCCATGTCATGTCTTCACTACGCTTAGTCCATGTCATGTCCCCAAGCTAGAGCAGTTTTTGTCGAGCAAATAAGCAACATGGAAATTGACAATTTTTTAGCACGACAACTATACCCTTGTGCCAAAATTTTCATGTCCTATCATTCCCAAACACACCAAGTCCACCTAGTTAGTCCAAAGTGACCTCCTAAATGATGTTATCTCATACACCTAGGTGATTTTAGGAGTTCATTAAAAGTCGCAAGCTTCGACAGCGGTTGTGGGAAGGGTTATCACCGGGTTTTCCTAGGAATGGAACAACCCCATGGAGAGGAATATAAGATCCAAACTAGAAACATAGGTGATTCAAATTCCTTGGGACATCATGGAATTGATTAAGGAATATTCTAGAAGGACTTGGAAAAGTTGGGACAAGTTTCACTAAAATTAGGGTTCAAAGGCCTAGGAAGTGCACAGCCAAAACAGCTTGTTGAACTTCCAAAGATGATTCCTAGAGCTCAAAATGGAGTTAGGAGAAAACCAAAAAAAATTGGAAATTTAATTCCAATCCCTGAAATATGGTGAAATTGTTTTTTTCACAACACTTTGGTGCATTAGGTCTGAAAGAAGTTTTCCTCATGCACACATGGAGTACCAAATCAAAAGTCCAAATTTTCAAGGATCAAATGGATGAATAAAGAATTTCCACCCCCACCATTGGATTCAAAATAATATTTACAGTCAGGATCATATAAAACTTCATCAAAATAGTCTTTCAGAGCTTAATTTATCATCATTTCAAGTTGTCCTCTTGAGCGAGTTCGGGACTTTGTCAAATTTTGAGAGGATATGTGTTAGCTCCAGGAGCCTAGTTGGCTTGTCCCTCATGTACCTTAAGGAAGTTAGATCACACATGGAAAAATTTTCCCATCCCCCATGAATCCCTCTGGACCCACATATGACCTCCAAGATCGCCAATTCAACCCTCGGGTGTTTGCAGGAGCTTAAAGCCTTCACCGTTGGATTGTTGCCACATGTCATCGCCTGAATCACCATGGAATTTGATGTCCCTCATGTAAATTTTAGGTGAGGTACATAAAACATATAAAACTTTTCCCATCCCCTAAGGGAGACTTCTGGTCACCCATATGACTAGCTTCCATCCCCTCAAAGGTTTTTAAATATGATTTTTAACCTTCATTCCCGTGCGCGATATCCGCCATGTGTCGACACCTTGTTCACCATGGAATTTGATGTCCCTCACATCCCTTAGAGGACAGTGACATAAAACCTTGAAAAATTTGCCCATATCCCTTCTCATCTTTATTTCAAAATTTAAAAACCCGCCTACTTCTCGCTTCTAACATCTAACTCTCTTGTGCATAGCTTCATTCCACCATAGCTCTACAACTTGCTCACACCAAGTCACACCATTGATGAACCTTAAACCAGATCAACCACAGAAACCACATCCTCAAAAACATAAAAACACTCAAGTCCCAAAAGAAATATTGATCAAACAAAGAATGAAGAAGCCGAAGTTTTAAAATCTTCATTGCCATGAAGCCAAAAATCGAAGAGATATTATAAACCGGTACATGGATTGAAAAACTATCTGTTGCTGAGTTTTTATCTCTTGAAGGCCATTAAAAAATCATATTAAAACCTCCCATTCATATCAAGGAATTCTCACAAGTAAATAAATTTCACTTCCGGCTCCACGAAGAACAAAGTTTAATTTCCCATCAAACCGACAACCAGATCGAAGAGAAATTTCACCAGTGAGACAAGAAGAAAAAATCTATCGCAATAGAGTTTATTTCATCACAAATGGAGTAAAAACTAGACCTAAAAATTTCAAGCTCCATTAATGGCTGCCTTGACCCAAGAGGGAAAAATCAGCGAGATACCTCTCCACTTCTTAGGGTTCCAATGGGAGAAATTACGTAAAAAATGGAGGGAATGATCATTGAAAAATCTAGTTTCACTTGAATTAGTTTGTTACCATGAAGTCCCTATTTTTATGGATATGAAGGACCAAATTTTCATTATATTTATTCCCTATCACATGTGAGAAAGGCAAGTTGAGCTACCTCTTCACTTCTCGGGCTTAAGTGGGCGAAATCACATGGAAATTGAAGGAATTATCATTGAAAAATGTACTTTCACGTAAACTAGTTTCCATGCCAAGAAGTCCCTATTTTTTAGGGATATGGAGGGATTTGTTTTTTTAGTATTCTTCCCTCGCAGATGAAAATCTCATTTTCCCACTTTTTCAGACAAAGGAATTACTCAAAATGCAGAGCATGGAACCCTAAAATAAAACCTAGATTTTCAAGATTTGTTTTATCGCAATCTGACATCCACGATGCACTTACTAAAAATAGCATGCCTTCCTACATAGGGGTCTATTACTTTAGGTAAACCACCATTTTAAGAGGCTACAAATAAGGCAGTGAACATAGAGGGAGTATCGCAGGCAAAGTCATCAAAAAGGTCATCTCGGCTCGCAATTGACACTTACTAAAAATAGTAAGTGGTTCCACAAGCCCCTGCTATAAATAGCTAGTTGGTCCAAAATGTGACAGAACACAATAAGAAGAAATAATTCAAGCTACCATAGCCAGTTGAGGTTGGGAAAAGCTAAACTACGAAACTTACTAAAAATAGTAAGTTTCCCCATTTGTACTTACTAAAAATAGCAAGTTATTCTCAAAGGGAAAGTTTGGCACAATGGGACATAGAGGGATGATCATTCAGGTCAACACCATCATTCTGGATCATCCATGGTTATTGATAATAGGTAATTTGAGGTCCATCTCGGGGAATTGGATAATGTTTTTGAACACTCACTACATATTTTGGGTCACGGTATATCATATGCAAGCTAAGATTTAAGGTCATCGGTGGAACAATTCAATAAACTTGGAAAGCATTCCTAAGCTAATTTGAAGGAGTTTCTCAGGTACAAATAATTATAATATTTAGAGTCTCACTACACTTTATTTTTCAATAAATAAGGATATGCAAACTTCATCAAGGGTGACATGCTTTCTTTTCCTCCTCCTTCCCCCCATCATTCTCTCTCCTCTATGTTATAATTATGTGTTGAGGGTTTGCGCTTTTTGATATGTCTTAAAGTGACTTTAGAGACATGATGTAAAATTTAAGTCATCTTATTTTTATAAAAGGGAATTAATATTTGAATAAGAATATGAATAGTCTAAAGTCAAAATGAGGAATATGAAAGAGCATCGGAAGATGAGGAATCAAGTTTAGCACTATAAATTGTAATGTTCTCTTCATTCCAAGGGGTTCTAATTCATAAATTCTTCTAGCTTTTTGTATTCTTGTAAGGTTAGGAGATAGATTTTTCTCACTTGTGAGTGAAAAGATTTGGTCACTTTTCCCTATTCTCAATGTCTTTCATTCTCATAGTATGTAAAATTTCTACTTGAGCATCAATACAAGAAGGGGTTTTGATCCTTTTTTACTAAGGGGTTTGTTAATACTTTGTGTTCATCAAATTCTAATTGGTCTTGTTGTTGTTTGTAGTATTGTTTCTTCCTAATTTTAGTGCATGTGATGAAATTTCTAATTAGTGTGTGGAGTAATATAATTTTATACCTGTAACATTAGTTCTCCTACCTCTTTTCTCACTCCCCTTTCCCACTCTTCGATAATGTCTTCCCTAGTAAGATATTGCTAGCTTTGATGCGGGGTCGGTGGAGTGCCCCGTTGATCCCCACCACAAGGCCACTAAGAAAACCCACCTTTACTTGCATATATGCATGTACAAATACTACACCGTTAAGTAGAGGGACTTATATTCCCATAGCGTTGGCAATAAATCCACAAGTTTTTCCACCGACAAATTTTCTCACCAACAGATCTTCAACCAACCAACCTTTGACATAGTCTAAAATCATGAGGGTTAAATTATTGTTTTTAATGAATAAGGTGATAATAATGGTCTACAACAAATGTTTTTGTCCAAAGGATCAGATTCTTGTGTGATCCTATTAATATGCAATGGATTAATGAAAATCTAGGATAATTAAATAATGCTTAAAATTGTTAAATGGCTTTGAACCATATTGCAAGAGGTAAAGTAATTGTTTGGGTTCTTTAAACCATGCAAGGAACTTCTTCTTATTATTGTTATTTTTAACCAATTCTCCACTTATAATTTTGGTGGGGAAATCAATTGAGCAATGGTGAGTGTTTCGAGACCCTTATCTCGCCACCTTCAAATAGATTTCATTAAATAGGGATTATGGTTTTTAGGGAAACCTGAAGCTTATTGGAGAAGCTAAGGGAATGTAAATTCATTTCCATTTTGTATTTTATTTCTCTTGGTCGATCAAGCCATGCATGGAGGAAATTTAGTGCGGTTGAATGCATGTATTTCCACTTTTATGTGCTTCATTTTCTCAAGTTATAGTCTGCTAAACTCTACATGGGTTTTGGAGGAATATTCGGTCGGAAGAAATGCATGGTTTCTAACTATTTTCTTTGTTACTCAAGATGTTGGACTTCATGTGTTTTGAAATATTATATATATATATATATATATATATATATATATATATATATATATATATATATATATATATCATATATTATATACATGAAGAGGAGGTTAGGGGGATATTATGTGGTTGGATATTTTGACTATGTGCTAAAAGGACTACCGAATATTTAGAAGTGGATGTGTTGGTTTTGATAGAGGAAATTACGAAATCTCGTGCATGATTATGTTTCTCTTTACCATGATTCTTTACTCCAAATCATTGGTCATTTCTTTGCAACCACTTGGATTTAATTCTCCTTTCTCTAGTTATTCTATCTTAAAATAATTGAATGGCTAACACACGTAATTTCATTCAAAATTTTGATGTTATCATTAATGGGTATCATATAAAGTTTACTTTCAAGATTTCTTTCGTCCATGGTTTTTGAAATGTAGTTTGTGATAAGGGTGGTAAGAACCCAACCCATCACCGGTATATATTTATTGGATTTTGTGGGTTTCCCTTGAGTGAATTTGATCTTACTAGGTAAGGGAAAATCTTTATGAATGCTTGTTCGTGGTATGAACTCGGTCAATATTTTAACCTTGGTATGTAATCGGTCTATGTCGGTTTTGCATTGTTTTTTACCCGGTGTTGATCGGTTGTAATAGCCTTGGTCAATTTGTATTTTCTTATTCTAATGAGCATGTTGGTGAAGAACTCATACATTCATGGGAACTAGATTGAACCAGGAGTCAGAAAAAGTGTCTCTCTTTATTCCTTGTGTTCATAGGACTTGTGAGGTTTCTAAGATCACATGTATATCTTGAAGCCTTAAATGACTGATTGATAAATCCTCGTGGTGGTAACCCCTCAATTTGAAATTTACTTAGTGTATCTTAAAATATAATTTTAATTCTTCTTTAGTTCAATTTGGGATGGAAAAAGGGAAATAAATGGTTATTATCATAATTGGATCATATGTAAATTGGGGATCTTATTACATCGAATCTCTCTCTCACATATGTATTGTAAGTGGAATGATGATATTAAACAAAAGGAAATATTTTTATTTTATACTATTATATTCAATAAATTATGATCTTGCCAATAACATAAGGTATTGATAAATTACTATATTTTCTTATTTTATTTTGAAAGAAGTATTTTCCATTTGAACTTAGTGAACTTGTAACATAGTGATGATTTTATGGTAAAAATAGTATTGATACTATTTGAATAATAGATAGTGGCTGGATAATATCATATGAGAGATGGATAACCTCTTACAATACTCTTCATTATGTGATTAAATGTTGTATTGATTATTATTTTGGTTCATTACTAGTAGGTTTGGAAAATAGATGAACAATTATTTGTTGTAAGATATCATGGTAGGGAGAAGCATAATCATGTTTATTCCTAATAGAATGACCTTGTTTTAATTAAAATTTCAGTTGTAGGGTTAAGTTAATTAGATAGATAAATGAAGGAATGAATTGTATATCATTTATTGTTGTGTGCATCTTTGTATAAATTTTCAGTTCTTTTTGAAGAAAGGTTGCTGTTATAGAAAAGGATGACTTAATAATTTTGTATTTGTGATAACAAAATTACCTCTTGATGGTGACGGTAAGAGTATGTAGTATTATATGAAAATTTAAAGTTACCCTCTAGTCCAATGTAAGATAGTTCTCTCTTGTATATTCTCCCTAGCTCGGTTAAGGGAGTTATCGGTTGGCTTTATGTAGAAGGATTATTTGATGAATTAGAGGTAATTTATCATGTTGTATAAATCAACCATATCTAAAGGTATCTTATGACTTGTATATAGACTACTTATTTTTACATAACTAATAAGATCGTTATAAGTGAAATTCAATTACACTTTGGTATTACAAATCAACACATCGATGTAATTAAATCTGGAATTGTATTATTGTGAAATGTTTCATGATCTTAATATGTCTCATATTATGTGTAAGGATTATTATGGTAAAGTCTTAGAATGATATTAAGCTTAATGAAGATGGAAATTTCTATCATAGTGAATTCATTTTCTAGTACTCAAAGAAAAAGGGGGATCATATAGGTGGCCTATAACCACACCCTATTGTTCAATAAATAATCTCAATTCAACTTTAAACACACAACATGAAAGAAATAAAGAAAGATTTTAATGAGGGATATTAATTAAATAATTGTATCTAATGATATTTCATTTGTTTAATCGAAAGATTAGGTCGATATAGCTCAACCTTTAGGTTAAACATCAATGAAGACAATTAGTTTTTTTTTTTTTATTATTGGCAAATAGTTTTTCGAAAGGGACTATACCCTTGATTACAAAAGATGGCCTAGAAGCCAGGATAAGAATGAGAACTAGAGAGAAAAGGATCAGAATCCAAATGTGACAATGAAGTTCAAAGTAGCCAAAAAACAGCTACTAAGACAAGACAAAACAGCAAAATTACTGCAAACAAGTAGTAAAGGGACCGTAAAAAACAGCAAAAGAACATACAAGAACAGCAAAAGCATCAACAACTACTTCTTTGCAACTTTGTCTATGTTGGTTTTGATATTCTTCCAGGACTTGAACATACCCAAAGTAGTCATGTGGGTAGCGTCATTATAATCCAGCTGCTCAATGGCCTTCTTGCTTTCCTTATCATTACCCCAAAGTGTTGTCGGAACTCCGCTGAGGTTGGAGACACTTTTGACATGTTGCTCAATGAACTCCTCAATCGCCCTGAATATGGCCATGTTGTAATCATGTCGAGTTTTGGCCTTCCCTAAACGGGAGTCTAAGGAGTGCAGTTTCTTGTAGATATCATCAATTTGGCTACTGTCAATTTCCTCCTCCTCCTCCTTCTTCCTCTTACCTTTCTGTTTTGCCAAGTTCTTAACTTCATCCTTCAACAGTTTCATATCAGCCTCTAAGGCTTCCAGTATTTTTGAGGAGCTTTCCAAATGCACATCCCGGGGACTGGCACTGCTGATATTTAGGAGGTCATGTGCAATTTCAAATTCATGAGAACCCTTCTCCACAGCAAGAGCCTCAAGGTTAAGTTTTCTGGAAGCCCTGGTAACCGGTCTGTGCGAGGAAGAGGCTAAGTGGGGGGTGGGATCAGCAGAAGGGGGAATGGGAGAAGAAGCCTGGATGGCCGGTAGGGGGTGACAGCAGTGGTGGCAGGGGCAGAGAAAGGAGAAACAGGGCTGGTAGTAGCAGAACCCGGAGGGGGAATCGAGCTAGGGGAGGAAGGGAGACCAGGAAATTTGAGAAATACAATTAGTTGCTTCTTATGGCAGAAATACTTATATTTCAAAGAATTAGGTTATGTCAACATGTATATTAATATGTTATAATAAGTCTAAAGAATCTAAAGAACATTGATTAATCAATTATTAATGGATTAATTATATGGAAGTCTTACTTGTTGCATTATTGTGAAGGAGATAGCCATTAATTGTTAAATCTCGCAGTTTCCATCTGAACATTATCAAATGAAATATAATTAACTAAATGATCCTTTCATAAAATGACTAATTACTCAAAGGTAGGAAACATGCCATGGAATTCGAGATCTTACGTGTCATACCTGCACTAGCTCAGGTTGGCTACATGCAGAGAGGCGGACAAGTAATGATCTAGATCATTACCTAGATGTGTATTTTCCTATAGGGTTCCTGAAGTAGTGTTGGTATGAGTCATATGATATGGATGCCAAGATGTGTTGATTGTGGATTCGGTGACTCGAATTTATAAATTAATGAATACTCAATAATGACAATATGAATTAAATAGCTAAACAACTAAAACGAATCTTGATGGCTATGATGAATAGATTTTGAGGTGAAGGGAAGACATGTTACCTAAGACATATTTGTAGTCTTGGGGTTTAGATTGTTAGTTTAATGCAAAATAACTATGGCCATATTAATGCATGTAATCGATTTGTTGTATGTTCACCAAGTCTTTACTACAAGTGTTGAGATTCGACATATGGTTATAGTGTTAGCTTTACGAAAGACACTTAAAGACATCACAATTTTTTTATTATGGGTAAATAGTTTTTTGAAAGGGATTATACCCTTGTACAAGAAGGCTCAAATAGCCAGAATTTAACAATGAAAGCATAATAAAATGATCAAAATCAAGATAGAACATGAACACCTACAAGCGGAAAAGAGCCTGCATAAAATAAAACCAAATCAACAATAGATCAACTTAAAAATAGTTGATGCACAACAAATAAACTGGAGTTACATACCAACATCAAAGTAGTAGAGGAAAAAACAACAAATCTACAATGAAACAACAACTACACCACAACAACAAAACAACAATCATCTAGGTGGAGAACCGGTATTCTTGCCAACAAGTTTCTTCTTTTTGTGCACCATTTTCCAACCTTCCAAGACCTCCTCAATAGGAAGAACCACTTCAATAGAATTAATCGACAAATATGCATTTTCCGTAAAATAGGTAGGAGGGGTATTTTCCTTTTCTGCCATGCTATTAGTTGGAACAACTGATTTGCTTGTTTTAGTTAAGTCTTTTGTGTTGTTCTTGTTGTCAACAACTAGAATTTCTAAGACAAGATTTTCCATAACCAATTTAGAACCAATGTCAGAATTAGCGTTTGAATCCAGATCCTCCTTGGAATCAATAACCATATGTTCTGGCAGGGCATCTTTCCACTAATTTTTTCTTTCAGTGTGCTTTGTTATCCCATAATTAGCAGCAGTGACCTAAGTTGAAGCACTTTCTACATCTGAAAGGTATACCTTTGTAATCTAATGGTTGTGACCAAGTTTTGTTCGAACTTTAAGATCTATGCTTATAGGGAGGTTTTTAGAGGTATCCAATTCAACTAAGATCCTGGCATAGGTAGTATGGGTATAACCGGTGGTTTGAGAATCAATGTAAATAATATGTCCCAAGACATTTCCAATGGAGATCAGACATTCACTAGACCAAAATTATAGGGGTAGATGGGGCAATCTAATCCAAATAGGTTTACAAGAAAAGGATTCGGTGAGTGGATTAAAAGAGGGAAACCATGGTTTTATAATGAGGTAGCATGATTGACAAACCCATATTTTGGACGCTATGATTTCCTTATCATGCATTGAAGAGAAAACCACAATAAAAATACCTTTCGCATAGGGGTAAATGTCTAACCTTCCGTCAAGAAGAGGGCTCCATTGTTTAGAGATCTAAGCATGCACATCGCTGGGTAGGCCAAAAACCTCCAAATCTACATATCAAAGCATGTTTCATTAGAAATATTCAGATTCAATGACCTCCTCACCAAAATTAATACTAGGGGAGTTTTAGCAAGGGATATGATAGATTTATTTCCATTCAGTGCCTCTTTAAAAGAGCCGCCATCGATCCGTTGGATTCATCCCCAAAAAAATCATGAGTAGCTATGATTTCGGGATGAAGGAGTTTATCGTAAATGTGGTCATCCAAAGGATAGGGCATTTCCACCTCTATTATCCCCTCCATTTCTATATCCTCACCCGAGAAAAGCAAGGTCTACTTTAGGTTCAATGGTTGGAATGTCACCTTCGTTTTCAGATTTTATAAGATTCATGGTGAAGGATTGGTCAATCCATGATAATACCCATGTATTCTCCCTTAATTTATCTATATGTGTGATCTCCCGCAGCTCAATCCACTCCAAGAGATCTTCCACTACCCTGAAAATGGATGTCACCTCCATAGGAGCCAATAGGATCAACATTGCCAAGAATGGATCCACCACTTTTCCCTTTGGAGCCTCATGTATACACTTTGGTCCATCTCCATTCTTATCCTCGGTGTTTTTTAGTTAAACAAATTCGGTTTTATATTTTCCTTCTACCTCTATGGATCCTCTTTCTTCCCGCAAGAAATTCCTTTACCATACATGTCGTCTCCATTTTCAGATCTATTTCCATTTTCTTTAGGTCATGGGTTAGGGCACGGGTTAGGGTTTCATGGAGTATGGAGTGAAGCCATCATAAAGTTACAAATTAACTAGAACAAGACATCACAAGTTCTCTCAAAGATGTAATAAGGCTTAACCAAATGATGCACTTGGTGTATTGGCTCGTAAAGAGTGTTTTAGGGGGATCGAGCAGGATCTGTAAACCCTTGTAATTGCACATGGTGTTCATAGGTTATCTGATTAGATTTTGAAATTTATTTAAATGATATTATAAATCATTTGATGTTGCAATTAATGTATTTTGATCATCATAAAATAACTTAAGAGATAGTAATCTCTTGTGTTTAGTTTAATATGTTGTGTTTTTAATTAAGTAAAGCATTAATTTTGATCGAGTGAGTTAAAAAAATCCAAGTTTGATTAAGTAAAAATTGGTTGTTATATTTTGGTATCGT